>CM043698.1:143745124-144345124 GCA_023935145.1 Bretschneidera sinensis | reverse complement strand
TCTTTGTTCAGCAAGGAACAGTTTGAACTCCTGAAAAAAATGTTCAACAAATCCCCTTCCAATCCTTCCATTCGTTCTTGCACTCTAGCACATCAAGGTATTATTCCCAAAGCTTTAAGTTCCATTTTTTGTCCAGCATCTTGGATCATTGATTCAGGTGCATCTGATCATATGACTAGTCAATTCAATCTTTTCTCATCATATAAACCTCATTCTGGAAATTTAAAGATTAGAATTGCATATGGTGCTTTCTCTTCTGGTGCAGGAAAAGGTTCAATCTCTTTATCTGAGGGTCTTGTTCTTGAGTCTGTTCTTCACGTCCCAAATCGTACTTGTAATCTCTTGTTTGTCAGTAAAATCACACAGGATTCTAACTGTAGTGTGCTATTTTCACCTTCCTCTTGCAAATTTCAGGATATACACTCGAGGAAGATGATTGGCAGTGCTAAGGAAGTAGATGGACTTTATTACTTCAATCAAAATTCCTCCGAGAGAAAACAAGCTCAAACTGCAAGTAGTAGTTCTATTTTTTCCATTGAAAATCCAATTATGTTATGGCATTTTAAACTTGGTCATCCAAGCTTCTCTTATTTGAAACATTTGTTTCCTACCCTGTTTAAGAATAACAATTCAATGTTTTTTCAATGTGAAAGTTGTCAATTAGCTAAACATAATTGTTCACCTTTTCCTGTGCAACCCTACAAAAAATCTAAACCTTTCACTCTTATTCACAGTGATATTTGGGGTCCCTCGAAAATTTCAAATGTGTCAGGATTTAAGTGGTTTATCACTTTTATTGATGATCATACTAGAATATGTTGGGTTTACTTGATGAAAGAGAAATCTGAAACTGAGAGGATATTTAAGGATTTCTATAACTTGGTTCAAACTCAAATTCAAATTTTGCAAACTGATAATGGGAGAGAATATTTCAATTATGTTCTTGGTTATTTTTTTAAGAGAAATGGGTATTGTTCATCAATCATCTTGTGTAGATACTCCCCAACAAAATGGAATAGTCGAACGTAGAAATAGACATCTTTTAGAAGTGGCTAGGGCTATTATGTTTACTATGGGTGTACCTAAGTATTTGTGGGGTGAAGCAGTTCTTACCGCAACTTATCAAATAAACTGTATGCCATCTAGAGTTATAAAATTTCAAACTCCTTTAAAGTGTTTCTCAAAAGCTTTTCCAGAAAATAAGCTTGTGAATTCACTTTCTTTGAAAAATTTTGGGTGCACAACTTTTGTTCATTTCAATAAACAATTTCAGTCAAAATTGGATCCTAAATCTATTAAATGCGTTTTCTTGGGTTATTCTTCTACTTAGAAAGGGTATAACTGTTATGATCCAACTTCAAAAAGGTTTTTTATTAGTATAGATGTCACTTTCTTTGAAAATAAATCTTTTTTTGACAAAAAATTCTCCTCAAGGGGAGATCTTTAGTGATGATGAGATTTTTGGGACTTTTGTCTCGGATTCTAATTCCTCTCTACCCGTTATTTCACATAAATCCCTTGTTGACAACTTGCAACCAAATGTTGAAACATCCCTACCTTTAACCAATTCTTTTATGCTTTTAATTCAATCTCCTTTAGGGGGAGATGTAGAACCTACTCGCCCTGAGATTCTTGTTTACTCTAGGAGGAAGACAAGTCCAAAGAAGTCAAGTCCAACTATTGCAGTACATCAACCATCTGACCCGTGTGGAGGTAACTTGGAAAATACAAGTATGTCAACTCCTGAATCTCTTCCTCCTACTTCAACTGTTGATAGTATTTCTAGTCCTTTATTGAATGTTCCTATAGCTGTTAGAAAAGGTATTAGGATCTGTACTAAACACTATATAGCAAAACATGTTTCTTATCATAGACTATCATCCTTTATGAAGGCTTTTACTACTAATCTATCTAGTGTTTCCATTCCAAAAGATATTCAGGAAGCTTTGCATGCTACAAAATGGAATCCTAGAGGACATGAAGGCGCTTGAGAAGAATAGAATTTGGTAGATTGTGGATAGACCAAGGGATTCCAAACCTATGGGGTGTAAATGGGCATTTACTCTGAAGTACAATCCAAATGGATCTATTGAAAGATATCAGGCAAGGTTAGTTGCTAAGGGGTTTACATAAACCTATGGGATTGACTGCCAAGAGACCTTTGCTTCAGTTGCCAAACTAAATACAACAAGGGTTCTTTTGTCACTTGCAGCCAATTTAGATTGGCCTCTACAACAACTAGACGTGAAGAATGCCTTCTTTAATGGTGAGTTGAGAGAGGAAGTTTATATGGTTCTACCTCCCGGATTTGAGAAGAAGCTGGGGAGCAACAAAGTCTGTAAGCTGAAGAAATCACTTTATGGATTGAAACAGTCACCAAGAGCTTGGTTTGATCGTTTTTCAGAGGTTGTTAAAAGCTATGGTTTTGGTCAAAGTCAGGCAGACCACACGATGTTCTATCGACACTCAAATGAAGGTAAGGTTGCAATCTTGATAGTCTATGTTGATGATATTATCCTCACAGGCAATGATGTAGTAGAGTTAGAAAAGTTGAAGGGGTTCCTAGCCAAGAAATTCGAGATTAAACAACTCAGGTCTTTGAGGTATTTCTTGGAGATAGAGTTTGCTAGATCACGAGAAGGAATTTTTGTTTCACAGAGGAAGTATACATTAGATTTACTTGAAGAAACAAGACTGCTAGGTTGCAAGCCAGTCGAGACTCCCATTGATCTGGCGTGTAAATTGGGTCTCTTAAAGGAAGGTCAAAGTGTTGATTTGGAGAGATACCAAAAATTGTTAGGGAAATTGATTTATTTGTCACGTACTCGACCTGATATAGCTTACTCAGTAAGTGTGATTAGCCAATTTATGCATTCTCCAAAAGAAGAGCATCTTGAGGCAATTTTTCGTGTGTTGAAGTATTTGAAGGGAAGTCCGGGCAAAGGATTGATGTTCAGAAATAATAATAGACTTCATGTTGAGGCTTACACCGATGCAGATTAGGCTGGAAGTGTCATTGATAGAAGGTCTACATAAGGTTACTGTTCTTTTGTGGGAGGCAATTTGGTCACTTGGGGAAGCAAGAAGAAGCAATCAGTTGTTGCAAGGAGTACTGCAGAGGCGGAATTTAGAGCAACATCCCATGGAATATGTGAGTTACTCTGGCTCAGGAAGCTACTCCGAGACTTGAGAGTATCATGTGAAGCACCAATGAGATTATATTGTGATAATAAGGCAGCCATTAGCATAGCCCATAATCCAGTTCAACACGATAGAACAAAACATGTTGAGGTTGATCGTCACTTTATTAAGGAGAAACTTGAGAGTGGTGTGATTTGCATGCCATATGTTCCCTCTAAGGATCAGATGGCAGATATCTAACAAAGGGGCTTCACAAAGGACAATTTAATGATTTGATTTGCAAGCTGGTAATGACAGACATTTTTTATCCAGCTTGGGGGGAGTGTTGACGGTTCCCTAAAAATTAGGAGTTAGTTTAGATATATTAAAATGTTTGTTCTTAATTTTTAAAATACTCCTAACTCTTAGGAATATATACGTGTGCAGTCAGGAGGTTGTTTCAACTGACTTAGGTTATTTATACTTCATGTATTGTACCTTGCGTTCATATGCCTTGACATCTGTCCATAATACTTCTTTATATATCATCAAAGATGCAACAAATGCAAGAATAAAGGCCCAATACATCTTTTTCCTCGTGTTCTCTCCCTTGCTTCCCAGTTCTTAGCCATCATTTTAGTATTTTTCCCTTTTTCCCATTTCCCCACTTTGCTCGGGATATAATCTTTAGAGCCTAAATGAATGGAGACTTTGCTCAAGATATAATCTTTAGAAACTAAATGAATGGAGCTTTTTGGGCATTACACTACCTCTTCATTCTTTTATTCTTTAATAGTTGCAAAAAAATTGATAGATAGTTACGAGTTGTAGATAGACAAGTCCTCATCAGTCATCATCAGTAAAAGATTCTTTTCCTTGCCCCCCAAGCCAATACAAAATCTATTTATTTATTTATTTTTGATAAGTAAAATCCATTTCATCACTGATAGGAATTCTCTGTAAATTGGGGACCAAAATGATAAGATACAAAATGAAAATCAAGCTTTTAGAAATTCCAATATAATAAATGAGAACTACATAAGTTACAGATACCTTTTTTTTTCATAAACCATGCATATCTTATATAGATTGCTTGGCTTGGTGCAATCAAAATCTGATCCATTTGTCCTAAACTTCATAAATTATCAAGTGTGAAATCATTTTCTTTCCTCACTTCTGAGCTCACTTTTCATGCATTTCCTCTCAAAAGGAATCAAAAAAAGAAAAGAAAAGAAAAGAAAAATTAAAGGGTGAAGAAGTACAAAGAAAAGTTTTTTCAGGGTTCCATCCTAGTATGGGAACTGAAATGATTCACTTCTAGGTAGCACATGAGGGTATCAAGGGTCAAAATAAGTCACATTCACACATAGCAGATGCATATCCGTAAACAACAATATATATATCATTCCTACCTTTAAATTTGTGAACTAGATCAACACCATCAATAACCCGTATTCGTGAATCAGCAGACGTGATGAGCACTTCTGATGAACTTCCAGGTGCAAACTGTTTTATGAAACTAGTTAGCAACCGATCAAAATGAACCAGTGACACAATGAAAACGTACAAATTATACATTATACAAAAGAATAAATTAAGCAATACCCCCTTTTTAATTGAAAGATGTATAATAGACATAACTAGCAAAAAAAACAATAAACTACCTGGAAACCAGTGATTTTCTTGTGATGAGATTTCTTCTTCCTACTCTGCAGATTAATTTGACTTTTTTGTTGCAACTTGTTATCTGAAAAAAGATACACATACATGAAAGGTAAAATTAGCGCATGCGTGAGCACACGTGTACATGCAGAGAGCAAGAGCTTTACAAACTTGTACCAGATGTGTTGTACAAATGGCAGCTCCCCTTGTATGAACCAACTAGGGCACCCTTCAAAAATCAATACAAATTCATTGAGGTACAGCCTAATATTTCGTTCATCTTGTATTGACTAAATGCATATATTAATTATGGCCCTACCTGACCATCTGGTGTATAGCAAGCAGCAGTGACCATCTCATGCAGATCATTCCAATCAACGACTTGACGATCAGGAATGCTCCATATGCGAACTTTAGCATCTAGGGATCCGCTGATGAAGTATTTATCATCAACAGGATTAAACTGGATGCAAGTTACTGTTTCAAGGCAGATCCAAAGAAATAATGTTATTAGCACTACATAAACCACTTCAAAGGAGGAGAAAGGAACACACTTCTTTTGTGTACTGATTTCAGCAACTCCTAATTCTTAGAAAGGGCAACTCATACCCAAATTAGAAAGTTATACTTAAATCTTCAACTAACCAAGTCTTTTTCTTTGCGATAAGTATTTTTTGTCTTTGCTTTTCTTTTGGAGAGGAGGGGGAGAAAGGATGGGGGGTGCTAAGGATTTGGGAAAAACTAAGTTCAACCATGAAGATTGAAGACAGGAGCAGAATCTGAAGCTTTTAGTGCTCAAGCAGGGATCAACCCCTCAAAAAGGGAATTCTACATTAGTAGCCTTTTCCCTTTAACAGTATTACAGGTAGTGGCTAAACACATAAATAAATTATCGGTAGACATGAGAGCTGCATTGACTTACCATAATCACTGTGTGAAAATATTTTCAAACAAGTCTTGCTGGACAAGTGCCACAGGCGAACCGTTTTGTCCATTGAAGACGAAAGCAAATGCTGAAAAAAGTCAATAAAAACTCTTACAAGGATATTCTGCATTAGTATAAAACTGGCTCCTGATTCTAAATGAATAGCTAAATAACTCAAGTGAAATTGTTCAGATCCCTAGGGTGTTAAACACAGATAGAAGAAAACAAAAAAGAGCATGTACATTGATGTTCAAACATTTGAGCAAAATTTCACTCCAACAACCAATAAAACCTTTATCTTGTATCTAAGTAAAGAAAAGATAAAGTTTGACAGCACAATAATATATATATTTTTAATAAAGTAAAAGTATATTGCATAGGCACCAAGGGGGTGGCACAGGTGCCAGTGTGCCACCCATGTACAAATCTGTCAACAAGACAGTAAATCAATGAACAATTACAAAAACATTCGCATTAATATTTTACAAGCTTTAAAGATGTTGGATGTTTGTAACTAAAGTGATAAATAAGGCCCAGAAGTGATTAATAGAATCTTTTAGCAACAACAGGAGAGGTTTCTGATTAAGTCAACATCAAAATAACTGCAAACTATGTGATGCCTCTGTAATTTGAAATCCTTGAGAGATCTCATTACTTATCTAAACAATAATGTTTTCAAGAAAGAAAATCTAGAGAAGTGCCACCTGCAGAAGGCAATAATGTCTGACACTGATTTTAACAATATGGAATCCTGACCAACATCCCAGGAAAGGTGCAAGATGTAAATAAGTAAGAAGTTACTCATAAAAAAATGTAAATAAGTAAGAAGAAGAAAACACTAAAATAAATTTGCGGGGAGGGGTTTAAATGGATATTTGTCTGACAAAATTTGTTAAAAATTGTATGGATGCTTCTACACTAAAGTGAGTTTAAATGTGCCTATGCCCAAGGGAAAAGATTTAACTAATGCTAGAAACTACAAAGAAGGTGGTCCAGATGGCCTCGAAAAGAAAAATCAAGCCCACCAGAGCATCACCAACCAAAAATTGCAGGATGGCACTTACTTTAAGTTTCATGGAGATAAATACAGACATACACCATTTTGTTAAATCAAAGAAAACATGCATGTTTTAAACTTACTAGATAGTTTTCCAGTCATTTTCATGTGCCACATTACTAATTATTAAATTTGAATGAAACTAAAAAACTAAACAAGCACTATTGCTCAATCCTTGCTCACCCACTTGAAACACATTTCTTAAAATCAATCAGAATTTGAATCCCACAGTTCTTTTGGGGGTCATGCCGGGGTGGGGTGGGAAGGTTAGTCATCTAGCTAGAGCTTAGCTAAATTTCTATAATTCTTCATGTCCCTAACATTTAGATGTGCATATGGATGATCTTGGCCAGCACCAGTGAATAAAAAATACTATACTAACTTGGGATGCCTATCCCTCAAGTAATATCTCTTCTAGCACCGGCCTTCAACCCTTGGATCTTATTTTTAATTGTATCAAGATAATTTCCAAATTCTATCAAGGAATGTCCAGCAATTTCTCTCTTGTACAACCCAACAGTTCAAAGGAATTATTAATCCAATTAAATTGGACCCAAATAAGAAATATATAATTTTGAAAGGTGAAGTGGAGACTGGAAAAGAGAAAATACTAAATTTGTGCAAACAAAGGATAATGAAGTTTTTCGTTGAGGCAACAATGGCACAGAACAGCTATACCATTTACACAAATTAAGTGTGTAAAAGGATTCATTATGCAGGCGCCTATATTCATATTAACAAATATGTGCACCAGAAAAAGTAGTAATGCATTGTACGTCCGGAACCGGTTCGGTCAATGTTCACCAAGTTTAAATGGTGAAATCTACTCAACCTTTCCGCTTTATCAAGATCTCTCAAATGCAACAGGTGGTTCTCTTCCTTATAACCTAAAAAAACAGCTTCCCAAGTTCAATGAAAACCTAGATCAAGCATAAATCTGCAACATCTAGAACCGTTCTAAAATTTTCTCCATATCACTAAGAACGCTCATTCAGTGAACTCAAAAAACCTCACCATGTGGCGAGTTTGGACTTGCAATCAAATCTATCTGGCCAATCCTTTCTGATACATGTTTCAAAAATTAAATCTGTAAAATTCCAAAAGTAGAAACAAAACTATGCACATAGGAGTATTACCTTGCTCAAGTTGCTTAACTTAAACAAAATGAGCTGATAGCTTTAACCAAAATGACAACAGGTTGATATATAAATAGCGGAGAAGTTTGAACTTCACAGAACATTAAACTTTAGGGGCAAGAAAACATAGCAACAAAAAATATAGTGGCTCTATAAGAAAGAGAGAATAAAATCAGCATCTAGAACAGTAAGTTGGGTTGCAAGTTCAAGAACTAACCCATAAGAGAGTGAATAATTCTGGGAACACCAAACAGATTCAAGAATGATAACTAACCTGAGACTTGGACCATGACAGGTCGAGCACATCATGAAGGTGCCCTTGAAATGAACAAATGGGTTTTTCTGAAAGCGCAAACACAGTATCTGGCACCACAATCTGATCCAAGCTCAATGACTTCCGGCCTAAAGATACCCTCCCTCTTCTCCTTGGTGACAATGTAGTTGGTTCTGGGGACCCATTGGCCAATAGCAACAAATTCAAAATTCCATCTTCTGGTTTGTCCATCAACAATTCCCCCTTTCTTTCCGACTCCACAACCTGCCAAACATGAATAACGCAATCCTCACCCGCACTCGCAAGATACCTACCATCCAAACTGAACTTTATACTCCAAATAGACCCATTATGGGCCTGAATCTCCTGACTCTTGTAAAGTGCGGTGAGTTCTTTACACGACTTCCCATACTGCCGAACCCTCATTCTCTCCTGCCCATGAAATGAAACATCGTGGCTATCATCCGTTGCGGAGCTAGACCTCCGCCCCCCCTTCTCTGATGATGTATCCCTCTCATCGCTGCTTCGTCTCTCTCTGCTCCCAGTCACACTGCTCGCAACACTCCTTATACTCTTCAACCAACTACCTTTCTTCTTTGACTTCAATCCTCCTCCTCCTCCACCACCATCACCATTGGCATTCAAATCTGAATTATCCTTACCACAGTCCTCCACATTCTGCCTCCTCATCAATTCTTGCACGATTGGTGAGTTCCCAACGCACATCTCAAATTCCTCCATAGTCAACTGCCTCCCAGTCCCCACTTCCTTCACCTTGTCCAACGTCCCATCTTTATTAATCTCATTCACCACAAACTCCTTCCCATTATCGAGATTCTTGATAGTACACACTTGCTCATTCATATCAAGGCTCTCAATCCCATTACGATCTAACTCCACAATAACCTCTCTGCCACTCGCATTTCCCAATACAGGCAATGAATTACACCCAAAATTACCATTCAAACAGGTGGAATCGCCTCGGGTCTCATCCACCCTCCTACAACTCTTCCCCGTGGGCGGCTTATTCGGCAGAGCAGCACTAGCAGCACATCCAACATTACATCCAACATTGCTCTTGCTGCTCCGCGACTTACCAACGACAACGAATCTATTATCATCATCATCGGCATTGTGATCACAGTTATGGTTACAATTATTATTTACAAAAGCGGGACTAGGTTTATCAGTCTCCGCGAGGGAACGAATAGAAAGAATTGAAGAAGTACAAACAGATAACGAACACGAATTAGAACAAGAATTACGCTGGCGATGATGATCATGATCACCATCACTGCCGCTGATTTGGCCTGCTGCACCGTCTGATTTCGATGGAACGATGCACGAAAGCCCACCACCGCCACTGCCCCTGCCCGAAGTCTCGCCCTCATCTTGCCCGGTCAACAGATCAGAGGACACCGATCGGGAAAAATCGGTAACACCCATTTCCCTGCGGTCGTTTTCGGAACCGGGTTTTGCCCGTGAGAGAGAAGGGTCGCGACTGAGACCCATTTCACGTAAGAGCCGGGTACGCCTCTCGGAGACAGATGCGGGCTCCGGAATCCATATGTCGAACTTGGATATCCCCATGGGGAACCTAGGGACTGGAAATGGGTTGTTGTGGGGGTTGTCGGTGCTCGGGTCATGGGTTGACGTTGGGGAATCCGAATTGCTCGGGTCGGAGTCGGATTCATAGTTGGAAGTGGAACAGGAGCAGGAGGATGATACTACGCGATCGAGGGACTCGTAGAAGCACTCGTTCTCTTCGTCTTCGTCGTCGTTTTGTCTGCTCATCGTCGTCGTCTTGGTGGGTGCGCCGGCATTCCCATCTCAGATTGGGGAAATGCCCCTGCAAAAATGAGGAAACCAAAACGGATCCAACACACTTGTTTCTCTCTTCTTCTTCTTCTTTTCTCTTTTGCTCTCTGTTTTATTTCCTTTTCGTTGGGTTCTTTCTTTTTCGGGATTATTAAGTTCTCTTTCTCTCTCGATAATTTGGGGTGTCTCTCTCTAGAATTGGGGAGATCAAGCTATCTTAAATCTGACTCCAAACAACACCACAGACTTATATGTGCTGTGTTGTGTTGGGATGAAAGAAAGAGGGAGAAAGAGTTGGGGTTTGGTAATGTTCTTTGTATGGAGAAGTGAGAAAGAGAGGGAGGTTTTTTTTTTTTTTTTTTTTTTGGGATCCTGCCGGTTGTGTTGAAATGTGAATAAAAAAATTATTTCTGTTTTCGACTTTTTATTTGGAGAATTATAAAAGTGGTTTTCTTTTTCTTTTCTTTTCTTTTAGATCTTCGTTTGGAGTTGTTTTCCCTTTCTTTTTCAATCAATTAGTAAATAATGTCGTTATGCGAAATAACTAAGTCAACTACATGCTAACAATCTATGGATGAGAGGAGGAATGAAATGAGACTTTGGCTCTTGAGTTGATAAAAAAAATGTTTTAAACAATACTATTATGGATTTTTTAGAAGGTACTATTGTGATTATCAAAATTGTTTTCAAAAATCCGACTTTGGTTTAGTAGTCATTTTCAAATCTTTTATATAAAATATTAAGATTCAATATTTCTCCGCACAACAAAAGATATCATTTTTAAAATCAATTTTTTATAAGGCAATTGTATTTGATATTAATACCAAATTTCATTTATAAAAATCAGTTTGTTTTTTTAAAAAACTTTTTTTTAGAGATGTTTGAGATAATTACAATTTAAGTTGTCAATTTCCTTTTTTTTTGTTTTTGATTAACAAAAATTAAAAACCGCAACAAAAAAAACTCGTTCAGTTACTTGTTTCCATTTTCCATTTTATGAAAACGAAAACAAAAAGTTAACAAAAACTAAAAACAAAAAAAATAAGTTGTTTCCACCTGTTTTGGAAAAAAAAAATGATGAGTAATGACAGAAAACTTACCTTCGTGTTCACATATCTTAATATACTTGAATATGACTTTGTTTCGAGCAATGCCTAATGCATTTCTCTTCCTTTATTATTATTTTTTGTTCATCTTTGCAACAATTTTTTTACGAGAACTAATGTATCGCAAATTGCATTTGTCATTTCTTATATTAATCTTGAGTTAGAAATGTGTTATTATTATGATTTTAAAGTTAAACCATTTTATTTATTTATTTTTTAGTTTTAAAAAATATAAAACAAATTTTATTACTAAACGTATTTTTTGTTTTCAATTTTTTGCAAAAAGTAAAACAAAAAACAGAAAACTGACAACAATATTTAATGTGAATGAACATCCTAGTTTCTCGCTTTATTTTTTTTTGTGTTAAGACAACTCATAATAGTGGACTCACTTTTGATTTTCAAAATTTGTTTTTTATGTCAAATTTTTTGTTTATACAATTTTCAATGATTATCGTTTTAATTTTACCTTGACAAAACAACATCAAAATTATAGTTATTTTCCTGAATTACATAAGCTTTATATTATGTACAAATATAAAACACAACTTGCTTCTTAAAGAGTTATTTATTAATACTCATTTTTTCTTATTGATTATTAATAATAACTATTTATTTAAATAGTTTTAACAATTTTCGAATGAAATGAAATTTCAAATTGGCAATATTTTATAATTTTATTGTAAGATTGAATTAACAAGAGTTTGTGATATTTTCGCGAGACCATTTATAATCCTATACGTTAGGAGAATTTCTAAAGAGATTTTAAATTAATTAAGTGAAAAAATTATTAATAATCCAAATTATTTATAGAGTTAAAAAGTCATTAGACACAACTTTTTGATGGATATGAACTTAAAACTTTCACCGCAAGAGTATAAAAAAAATCTTTGAAAATATAATTTATAATGGAGAATATTATTTTAGATGTCATTGGCATTTTCATATTATAAATACAAGTGTAAAATAAAAATCTTTGAAAATATATGCTTTTTTAAATGTATCGTAACTCGATTCAAACGCGAGATACTATTCTAACAAGAAAAGAGATATAACCGTTTATAAGTTTTACTCGTGCAATGAATTTCATATAAATTATACCCAGTAAAAGGTATAATAAGTTCCTATCATTCCATATCCAGTTATCATAAAATAAATAAATATCATTGTTCATAAAATATCTTAGATCCTATGGATAAGTTGTCAATAGGTTAAATATTTGGTTAGTTCGGGTCTAAAATATAAGTTTTAGACTCACTGAAATATTCATTGATAATTTTAATTTTTTTTACTGATAATTTTAATTTTTTAAATCTCATATTTATACTGTTTTTATTAATAAAAAAAATTTAAAATTACTAATATAACTTTTAATAAATTTAAAACTTTAAAATAATATTTTAAATCCGATCGAGTCAGGAATTCTTGTCAATAGTAGACAAAATATTCATCGAGTAGCACAAATGTACAATGTACAAATATATGGGTAGATCACACATCCCTTTATAGGCTTTACCTTTAGCTTAGGACATGGTGTGGATATAAAGGGTAATTGGGCCTTTAGTACATAAACATAAAAGGCCCACGAAGCTAACGCCAGAATAGTACAGCTAAACATAGTAGGTGCAACAACCTAGCTTTTCTTACCACTCCTTCACAAGCCGTCCGGCCCATTACTATTTAAGTGCCGAAGCTTTACTTCCAACTACTTTGGGGACCTTTTTATTTCTTATTAACTTTTTTTTTTTATCAAAGGTAAAATAGTATCACGATTCACTTTGCACATTTAGTAACTTATTAAAATATTTTTTTACCTCTTTTTTTACCCTATATGGTACATTATATGATGTCTTGCTTACAAATAAAGCATCATGTATTTTTAATAGATTTTGTGATAAAATAATACATTTAATAGTAAAAAACTTGCATTCGATAGTAAACAGTTCATTTAATGGTAAAGAAAAAAGTATGCCAAATATATTAGGTTTACAACTGAATACGAGTTTTTGTTTTTACCATCAAATATATTATTTTATAAAAAAATATATAAAAAGACATGATGTATTTTTTTGTAAGCAAGACATAATGTACACATATATAATGGATCAAGATCCGATGTAATTCTCTATATGGTATGTTCATGTTAAGATAATGTGCTACATTATTAAAAATTAAAATATAATCATGTTTGTAAGTGTCACGCATGTTATTTATTTTAATAAAGTGGCTATAGATGTGACTTAACAATATCATTAATTTATATATATATATATATATATATATACACGCGTTATGATAATTTTTATATTTTTTTATAAAAGTCTTATTTAGACTATACTTGTACTAATCATGATTCACGCTATTTTTAAAAAAAAAATTGTATATTTAAAAATCTCAACAATTTAATAACTTTTTATCTTTAAAGAAATTAAAACGTTGTTAAGATACCCGATAGTGTAAATTTTCAAAAGTAGAAATATATTGCAATTGAAATGATGATGAGCATAGCCCTAAACTAAAATTCATTAGCCGGCAAGTGCTTAGTTCAATGGTAAGAACTCGTCGACCTAACTTGACATGCTTGGGTTCGAGTCTCTCCATAGGTGTTTGTTGGTTTTAAAACTAAGCTTTCATGTCACAGAGTGCGAAGTGATCATTAGTTTTGGTTTTGATGTATGTGCAGTAGGAACTACTCCAGATTTACTCTGTGTGCTGAGACTCAATGCTCTTTGGTAGGTATGTGGGGAAGTCTACCTACTTACTCATTTATTTAAAAAAAAAAAGTTAAATTTCTCAAAAGGTGAGGGTTTTACAAAATTGTAGTTCAAGCATCAAGAAGCACTAATTGGACGTTGATCCAAGTCCAATTAAATATGGAGTATTAAAAAGATAATTGAGTTAATAATTATCTAAAAAATTTAAATGGATGGAAAATGAACAACCCAATGGATCTTAATGTAAGATTATGGTGCAAATAGAATAAAACATCGATAAACTTTACACAAAGGCTCAAGTATATGGCCTAAGCATTAGATGAATAATTAATAAGAAAGGGGTTCCCAAAAATTAAAACGAAGATGTATTTATCGAGCTCTAATATCATATTAAAGAAATAATTAAATTATTTTATTATTTTAAAAATTTAAATTGATGAAAAATAATTAAAATATACTTATTTTTAAAAACTTATTATCTTTCGAATATATATATTTATTTATTAATGACTATTTTTATAGTAAAAATGTGCTTAGGATACGGGCCCAATAGTGTACATTTTAAAATGTGGCAATATATATTGCAATTTTACTAATTCCCTAAATAGCCAAGCTAGCTTTTGAGATGATGATGGGCATAGATCAATATAGTAACATTATCTCTGTGTTTTGACTCTTTTTTTTTTTTAGGGTAAGAGAGTGGTCTTTTGGAGAAGAGCATGTGCATGTGGCTAAAGCAAAGATGATAAATACTGTACAAAAATCTTACTAGAATTAATTTAGACTGCAAAGCTTAGGATCCTAAAAGGGATCGATGTACCATAAGTAGTAATAACTGTACTAGTCTAAAGCCTATGATGTAGATTTAGATTGTCTGTCTGAAAAAACAGAAAAAGTCAAAAAAAAAGTATGCCCATTTTTGTGTTTATTCATCTACTACATAACTTTAATCATATCTCGTGCTTCTTCGCATTTGCTACCTCATTGATTTGAACACCTATCTCTTGGTTAAAATCGTCACCATTTTCTTTTACGGCTCGTTTGGTTTGTAAGAAATAAATCACAGTGAAGTAGAATTGAAATTGAACAGTAATAAAATTGGATCTTAATTGAGTTATAATTTTAATTTTTTTGTTTGGTTGTGCATTCGGAATAATTTGTTTTATTTTAATTTCGATATTTTGTTGTATGAAATTGAATATTAAAATAATGATTAAATCATCTATAATGCGTATATCTTTATATCGATAAAACATATTGTAGTGAGCATATTGGTTCAACCAAGTTTTCAAGCTTATTCATAATATCAAGAATCCATAAATCTTAGGTTGAGGAAAAGAATTGGTTTTTCTTATTATACGGAATTGGGTATTCTTAAGAACTGACATTTCAAAACTTAAAAGCAAACTAAACATTATAATTGGAATAGACTTGAAATTGAGTTATCAATTTCAACAAACCAAACGAGCTTTTAAAGAAGTAGTATGAATGATCTTTTATGGCTTATTGAAGTTTCATATTTGTTCACCTTCCATCTTTTATGTGTGTCAATCCTAATTGCCATTGTACGACCATAACATACAAAGTTTTTAGAACGTTTTGAATGGAGTAAAAAAAAACCTTTTAAATATCGTAACCCCGTTAAAGGAGAGATGTAATCCCATGAAAAATTTAATTGGGATGAATCAAAAGTGAATACGTAAATAGAATAAGTGACAATCTTTTAAATAAAAATTTAGAATTTTTTTTTAATTTTTTCTCTTAATTATTTTTCCAACAACATATATCACGACTTTTCGTGTGAGCATGTTGTATATAACTTCATTTGTCATTATATTTCAATCATAATAATGAATTTATTTATTTGATTTTTTTTTATAAAGGTATAATCTTGAATTTATTGAAACCTAACAATTTGTACAATAAAATTGTAGGTAACTCCAACGATTTAGGACTTTTATTCTTGATGTGAGTTTCAAAGAAAAAATCAAAATTTCCCCAAACTCATTTTTTTCTTCTCCTTTTAAAAAACAAATAAATTAAAAGGTATTTTAGTGTATGCAAAGTATATGTGAGTTTGTTGATTTATCCCGCTATAGTAAGTTAGCATTGTGCCACAATATTTGAAGATCAAAATATCTTAAATAATTCAATTTTTCATAATACAACCACAAGGGCAATGGATAATTCAATAAATACATCAATAATTAACTGACCTCTTTTGGAAAATCAAATCAGTGATGAAATAATGCCATATATTTAAATTAAAAATATAAGAAAATAATGTTATTGGTATACTAAAAAACTAAGACAAAAAGAAAACTAATATGTGGTGTTTTAAAACACACACTTTCACCAAATGACATGAAAGTTGTAAGAACAATACACAATTAACCTAATTTGTTTATGAGAATACGAGTTAATTAAGGGTATTATTGTAATATTAAATACAAAAATAAAACAGGACGAGTATTAATAACAATATTTGAAGTGTCAATAAGATCATTTTTGTTTTTAATTGTTGATTGGCATTACTTTTTTTCCATTAATTAAAATTTTGATCGTTAATATTCTTATATTTTTAATTAATTCTTCAAACTTATTTAAATGTACATATATGATATTAAAACATGCCACCTCTCTATCAAAAATTGATATGCATGTTTGATCTGTCTCCGTCTTAAACATCCAAACTTGTCCCCTTTGATTTTTCAATCTCTGTCACATATAATACCTCAATTTTCACTTATTTCTTAATTTTTTGATCTCAAAACACTTATCTTTTAAGTTTAAAGTATATTTAATTCCTTCAAAATTAAACAGGTTTGGTGATATTACAGGCTTGATTTCGTGCAAGTTATCACGAAATCGAAAAAATCCATTAATAATTATGAAAAATTGAATAGTAATTTTGGTATTTAATTTTTTTTTAAAAAGAATTGAAACAATTACAACTTAATTTTTTTGTGATTATTAACGGATTTTCTAATTCTCACAAAATCGAATCCATAATATCACCACCCGATAAAAGTACGGGACAAACTATTTCTATGACCTTGATAAATTAACAAGCAACATGCTTAGAGTTCAATAATTTTGGTGACACTAAATATCCAATTAATTAAATAATTTTTTTTTTCAGTTGATCACTACAATTTAAAGTTTTAAATTATGAAAAGATACCTTTTTATTTGTTTCTTCCATGTAGTCTCCGTCAGAAAAGGATTCTCTTCTTTGTACATCCAACGAAGCATTACAACTCATTTCTTGCCCATGATTCCATGAAGCATGTGCAATAACTTGTGTACAAATCGAGGAAGAAGCTTCTTAACGAAGAAGAGGGTCGAAGGGTAAAAATCCATTGCATCAAATAGAAAACCAGGCCAGGCTAATATCATTGTGCAAGATTCTAGGATGGAGAAAAAACACTGGCTTTGTACACTTTAAACAAAGCTGGTACATATTTCAGTGCAGAGCCTTTCGGTTTAGCTATTTACATAGAATGTTCCGATTTTAATTTATTTTGATACATCGTTTTGGATTCAACGATAATTTTAAATACATATTTTTTTTAAATTATATATATTTAAAATATATAATTATAAATATAAATCACAAAAAATAATTATTATTTAAATATATAAATTAATTATATTTAAATTTTTATTTTAAAATTAAATTAATTTTTTTTGATATAAATCTAAATTGAAGCTTTGTCTTATTATCAAATTACATACTATATAAATTTTTATAAAAATATATTATAATAAAATAATTATAATTTAAACATCAAATAATAAAGATAATGTATCATCCACACCATTCAATTGAAAAGAAAGAGATAATTTTTTTTTTAAAAAAATAGCATTGGAATCGAAATATTATGTTTCGGTCTAAACAAATCGAAATTGAATGAAACAGTATTTTTGATTAATCAAATAAAATATATTTATTAATCAATTAATTAACAGTTAATTTTTTTTAATTATTTTTATTGCTTAACAAATTAAAAAATTAATTAATATTTAATATTAATAATATATTCTATATAAAATATATAATAAATTAAAAAAACTTAAATATATAAAAAGTCAAAAGGCTCTTGGAAAATGTACAAAACAACGAAGTCATAGGAGTAAATATTATTATCGCTGACTTTTATTTTAATAATGCCTTTTTGCAACGAAACTGTCAATGTCTCAGTCTCAGACAAGACATGTACACCAAAAAGCCGAACGCAGAGGAAGTTGGGTTCTCTTTAAATAAAATGGGTGGTTTCGTCATTGGGTATAAATTGAGTTTTTGGGGTAACGGCATGGATTAAAAATATTTTTAATAAGTTTTAATTTCTTTTTAATGTTTATACTTGTATTTTAATGGATGAATGATAAGTCAAAAACGGGACAGATAAAAAAAATCTCACCTCTAATCGAAAGGCTAAAAAAAAAAAAGATGAAAGAGCAAAAGTGAAAGATTGATATATCATAATCTCATTGCTCTAGCTCCGTTTTATTTAAAGAATATTCACGTGAGATTAAAAAGACAAAGAATTGAAAATCAATCCACATGAAAAAAATGGATTTATGAGAACTAGTTGGTTCAAGTTTTTGAATTTATATAGTTTCTACCATAATATATTGAATTTTTTCTGAGTAGACTCTTCAAACCCAAATTTAAGTCATCAAACCAATTAAATATCTTAAATTGCACAAAATAGTGATTAATAAGATGAATTTCAATAAAATACCATGTGATTTGTCTCGTTACTTCACCTAAGTCCCCGTTTTAACGAAAATCGATGAAAAAAATATTAAAGTGATAATGGTGAATTGTATGAGATGTTAAAGTGACACAAATAAAAAAACAATGAAGATGTAAATTAAAAACCGCTAAACCACATTGAATGATTCGAGATATATCAATCATACAAATTATAAATAGAAAGAAAAGAAGACAAGATTTACCCAAGTTCACCCCAAAATAGGGCTACATCATACCAGAAGTTTCTTATTATCAACCTCACAAATCTCTCGTTACAATGTATGCAAGTACATAAAGAGTATTTATAAGCAACTTAAGACATCCTAATTAGGTTCTAATTAGGATTTCTGCCCTATTGCAAAACTACGACTATTCATGGGCCCAAGCCCAAACCACTAAGATAAAAACAGATCCAACTCATGTACATGGCCTGAAAGCGAGACCCCCGCCCGCTCACTAGGGAGCGGGACCCCGTGTTCGTCCGGGGTTCTACAGATCTGGTCTCGTGAAGTATGCTCCAACTCTAACTCTAACAATCTCCCACTTAGTAAATACTTCACACACATGGAAAACTTCCCAAGACTCTGTTTCTTCAAGCCTATCTCAGTAGCACACTACTCAAACTTTTCTAGACTAATTACTTTAGTCAAGAAATTTGCGTTGTTCATTGCTGTATCGACTTTCTCCAAGATTATCACATTTTCTTCAATCTTTTCTCGGATGAAGTGATATTGGATATCAATATGCTTCGTTCGTGAATGAAATGTAGGATTCTTTGCTAAGAAGATAGCACATTGATTGTCACATTTCACCTTCACTGCTTCTTGTTTAAACCCAAGCTCAACACACAACCTTTGAAGCTAAACTGCTTCCTTTCCAGCATGAGTTATTGCCATATATTCTGTTTCTGTAGATGAAAGGGTTTTGCTCATCCAACTCACTGCCCTACCAAACATATTGAACACATATCCGCTTGTAGACCTCCTGCTATCAATGTCTCCTACCTAGTCAGCATCAATTGATCCTATAATATCAAGATTCCCATACCTTTATAACACAATGTAAACTCTGACGTGTCACGAAGATATCTAAGAACTCTGTTGATTGCAATCCAATACATTTTCCCAGGATTAGACATATATCTACTCAATACTCCCACTGCTTGGGCAATATCTGGTCTAATACACACCATGGCGTACATCAAGCTTCCAACTATAAGGTACGTGCGCCATCTCTTTAGCTTCTTCCTCCTTCTTCAGACATTGTTCTGAAGATAACTTGGTTCTCAAAGGCATGGGAGTCCTTACCAGCTTGCTGTCAGACATGATGAATTTCTTCAAAACTTCTTCAATATACTTCTTCTGACTTAGCCATAGTTTTCGATTTTCACAATCCCTCTTTATCTGCATGTCTAAGATAAAGTTTTCTGGCTCTAGGTCTTTCATGTCAAACTACCTTGCCAACAATGCCTTCACAGTGCTAATCATCTTCCTGTTATTTCTGATCAACAGTATATCATCAACATACAAGGTTAAAATGACAAAATCAACACCTAACCTTTTCACATAGACGCGGTGATCAGCATAGTTACGAATGAACCTAAGCTGAATGGTATATGTATCAAACTTCTGGTACCACATCCATGGTGACTGCTTTAGTCCGTACAAAGACTTCTTCAATTTACAAACCAGCTCTTCCTTGCCTTTGGTTACAAAGCTTTTAGTCTGTTTCATGTAAATTTCCTCCTCTAAGTCCCCATAAAGGAAAACTATCTTCACATCCATTTGCTCTACCTCTAGATCATAAGCAGCTACCATGGATAAGACACATCTGATAGATGTCAACTTTGCTACCGGGAAAAATATCTCACCATAGTCAATTCCCTTTATTTACGAGTACCCATTTGGAACCAGACGTGCCTTTTACTTTTCTACCATTCCATATGCATTTGTTTTCTTCTTGAAAATCTATTTGCACCTAATTGCCTTCCTATCTCTAGGCAATTTCACAAGGCTCCATGTTTCATTCTTATCTAGTGCCTACATTTCCTCTTTCATAGCATCCTCCCACAGATTTGCATCCTCTGAGGTCCTTGCCTTTTTCATTGTGCTAGGATTATCACCAATAATATTTAAAGCATATAATGTACTGCAAGCACTATAGGAATACTTGATGGGTGGTCTTCTAACCCGTGTGGATCGCCTTATGACAGGCATGATCTCTACCTCCGAGCCAGTATTTGAATCCTCATCCTCTACATCAGAAACATGAATATCGTACTTAGACCCAACTGACTCAGAATTTGGAGTATCTAATGCAGTCTATGGAGTAGTCTCCCACTCTTTATCTTCCGGGCTAAGATTAATCTGAATCTGCTTTAGCTGTTCTGGTATATCTTGGAAAACTGCCATATCCCTTTGTGATTCTCTGAACACAACATCTCTATTGTAAACTGTACTATTGTTTTCTAGATTCCATAACTTGTGCCCCTTGACGTCATCTTTATAACCAATGAAAATGCACTTCACTGATTTGTTGTCAAGTTTGTTCCTCTTTTCTTTTGGCACATGCATATAAGCATTATACCCAAACACCTTAACATGAGCCAAACTCAGCTTCTTCCCGAATAGTGCCTCAAATGGTGACTGATCCTGCAAAGCTGATGTAGGTGACTTATTCTTCAGATAACATGCTGTAGCAGCCGTCTCTGCCCAGGACTCCGACTCCAAGCCTACACAACTCAACATACTCCTCGATTTTTCCATGAGTGACCAATTGAGTCTCTCGGCCACCCCGTTCTGTTGAGGTGTATATAGAGTTGTTTTCTGTCTTGCAATGCCGTTTGCCACACAGAATTGCTCAAACGTTTATGAGCAAAATTCCCCTCTATTATTTGTTCTCAGTACCTTTATCTTTCTTTCCATATGATTTTCTACCAATGCTTTAAACTCACATAACTTATCAGATGCTTTAACTTTACTCTTCATAAAGTAAATCCGTGTATACCTTGAAAAATCATCAATGAAAGAGACATAATACCTTGATTTTTCAAGAGATTAGACCGAAACTGGTCCAAACACATCACTATGTATTAAATCCAGAATACCTTTTGCCTTCGTGTTAGCGGACTTAAAACTCACACGGTTTTGCTTGCCCTGTAGATAATGCTCATAAAAACCGAATCCCATGGAGCAATATGTGACTCCCTTTACCACTTGCTTTGATGATAAATTAGATAATCCATTTTCACCGATATGCCCAAGTTTCTGATGCCACAACATAGAAGACATTGCTTCATCATCAGTCGCCTTCTCAGAGCTAAAACCTCCACTGCATTGACTTTGTACTATACTTTCCAACATCTTGTACAACGTACCATACCGAACACCTCGTGCAATTACTAACAATCTACGAGTCATCTTACATGAATTTTTGTCATAGCTAAAATTCACTCCCCCATCTGCTATCTTACTGACTGACATCAGGTTCCTACTGAGACTCAAAATATGCATCATGCCTGGAAGTGTTCTGATCGTCCCATCATTCATCCTCAACTTTATTTTCTCATGATAAATAATTTTCACCGGAGAGTTATCTCCCAATAAAACGTTTCCCCCATCAAAGGTTTCATACTTACGAAACCAGTCCTTGTGAGGTGTCCTGTGAAAGGATACTCCTGTTTCAATTATCCAAACACTTTGATCTGATTGAGCCAAACAGGATGCCATATTTAAGTTACCAGCAACATCATCATACTGGTCCTTGTTTCTTGAAGCTGATCTCTCGCTTGTCCACTTTTTAGGGTTCACGCTCTTACTTCTGTAATCTTTCTTTAGATGCCTAGGCTTCCTACACTTCCAACACTTCAACCTAAATTTATCCCTACTTTTCGATCTTCCCCTGAACTTGGGTTTATCACCAGACAAACTTATAGTCTTTATCATGGGTTCGCCCTCTCATAGATAAGGCCTATTTTGACGAGTTCTCTATACCCATCTCCTTAGATAATAAGGCTACCACGACATTCTCCAAAGACAGATCAATCGTACCACTACCAATCACAACTATCAAGTTATCCCACAAATTAGGCAGTGAACAGAGCAGCGTAATAACCTTATCATCATCCGTCACATCAACACTGATAGATAATAATTTACCTATCAAAGTGTTGAACTCATGTAGATGAACAGAGAAAGAATCACTCTTAGCCATATGAAGGTTGTACAACTTCTGCCGCAGAAACAGTTTGTTTACCAGAGATTTACTCTGATAAAGGCTTTCTAACTTTCTCCAGAGATCTTTCACAGTCTTTTCTCCAAAAACATTTATCAGGACATAATCGACCAAGCACAGCCGAATTAGACTTCTTGCCTTCTGATCGAGCTTCTACCACTCTGTGATGATCGCTGAAGATAATTTCGAAACCACCACCGACGACGCCTCTGCCGTGGACACCATACTCTTCGGTATCTCATCAACTATCACCGTCCACAGATCTCTATCCACGAGTAGATCCTCCATCTTCAGTTTTCATAACTCGAAGCTCTTTCCTCCGAACTTCTCGATTTCAATCCGTGATCCAATCGAAATCTATGATCGTTAATCCTCGAACACAAGGCTATGATACCAATTGAATGATTCGAGACTTGTAACAAATTATAAACAGAAAGGAAAAAAGACAAGATTTACCCAGGATCGCCTCAGAATAGGGCTACGTCCTGCCAGAAGTTTCTTATTATCAACCTCACAAATCTCTTATTACAATGTATGCTCAGTACATAAAGAGTATTTATAAGCAACTTAAGACGTTCTAATTAGGGACTAATTAGGATTTTCGCCCCGCTGCAGAACTACGACTATTCATGGGCCCAAGCCCAAACCGTCAAGGAAAAAATCAAACCTAACTCATGTATAGGGCCTAAAAGCGAGACTCTCGCCTGCTCACCTGGGAGCAGGACCCCTATGTTTGTCTGGGGTTCTACAGATCTGGTCCCGTGAAGTATGCACCAACTCTAACAATCTCCCACTTGGTAAATACTTCACACACATGAAAAACTTCTCAGGACTCTATTTTTTCAAGCCCATCTCAGTAGCACACCACTCAAACTTTTCTAGACTAACTACTTTAGTCAAGAAATTTGCGTTGTTCACTGCTGTATTGACCTTCTCCAAGACACATGGTATTTTATTGCCTTTTGCCATTAATTTTAAGTTGTGAAACATATAAAAAGGAAAGGATCATTTGCAGTTGGATATGTCTTCTTAGTGCTGGTGATGGTGGATTTAAAAACAAACTCATTAAATTTAGTAACATTTGATTTTCAACTCTTTTTTTAATAATAGAGGAACCGATCCGAACCTCAACCATTTTTTATGGATATGCTATGAAACCCAAACCTCGATGTACATGACACCCTACACTCCACGCACCGAAAAAACGAGTTATTTAATTTTTAAATTCACCACCAACAACATCTATAGAATATACCGCAAAGATATTTTCCTCTTTCCAAAAAAGGATGTGCCACATACTTAGGATTATAAGTTTTGAAAGTGCAATTGTTAAAAGTTTTGATCCCATGAGACCAATCTCGTTGTAGTTATCACGAGACAGTGACACAAACAATAAAATTCAATTAGTTACAATGTAACTCTTTTATTCATTATTTATAACTAAAATTATCTTAAAAACTTAACAACATAAAAAATTTGTTCATGATATTTTGTACACATACAAAGAGAAATGCGATTTACCATAAAAAAAAATTTAAGAATTTTTTGAAAATTGAAAATACATATTTTTTCTTTTTTTACTATTAATTATTGAAAAACCACAAAAAATAACACACGAGTGAAAAATCTGTAAAAAATGTTGGATGATCTCTAAATGTTTTATATAATTTATTGAGCGTCAAAATGGGTCAATCTCGAGCTCAAATGGGTACCAATAAACAGTGAAGTTAATAGAAACTCATCCTATACTAATAGTGCAAATCACAAAGCTTATTATATACTGAAAAATAGTTCAGAATTTGTTATGAAAATAGGTCGAATCACATATGATTATGCATGCATTTGAGTCTCTTTTTTTTCAATTAATTGGCATCTTTTCTTGTTCGTGTATAAATTAAACGAGTTGAAGAGTATTGTCGAGTGATGTTACACCAATGAAAAAGTCAAGAGATCTCATAAAGATGATGAGAAATATTGAAAAAGGTCGGTTGTGAGTTTTAATGAAAATATTGGCTTAAAAAAGGCCTTAATTTTTGTTATTTATTATTTTTTTTTACATTTGCCCGCAATTTGAACATCCATTAGAGGATTGAAATTGAGCTTGATGCATTAATCTTGCTAATTATTGCAATGATACTTCCCTGTATTAGTTTGTTACCTTAGATAATTTAACTTATAACCAATGCAGTGTAAGTGAAATGATTGGGATTTTGTGGAAAAACGACAACATCGTTGGTTTTAATTTTCATATCTACGAGTGGTCAAATTAAAAGGATTTTCCTTGTAAATTTTTTAAGTCGAGCATGGAGCTTTAATCTGTTCGAAGAAGTAAACCTAATATGATACGCGCACGTTGACTCGTAATACCATTTTATCATTGAAAATGATACTAGTTATTAGTTATTTTCTTCCATGTAGATGCGGCATTATTTCCGGAAGACTCAACCGGAGGAGTTGGAGTGGTTGTCCGGGATAGTGAAGGTAAATTTCTGATAAGGTGTTCAAGGAGATTAATTGTTAACTATTGTATTTGGCTGGAAGAACTGTCAGACGTGCTATCTTCAGCTCTTTACGCGAATACCTTGCAATGTCTGATTTCTGAGTAATAATATTTATTTTCCTTTTAAAAATGTAAAAAAAAAAATGACCCTACCTAAATGTTTTGGAGCATAAATAGATTTTGTAAGTATGTGATGAAAAAAAAATTGACCAGAAAAAATATAATAATAAACATCTATGATTAATCTAGGACGAATGTCCTGACGCCCCAGTTATAGACCATCAAATTCAATAGGGCCACCAGTATCAAGAATGGTAAAATACCTTTGTCACTCCACTAAGAGTGGTGATCCATCATACTTATGAAAACTGTAAGCCTAAAAAAGTTTAGGACTAAATTATATAAAAAAACTTTTTAAAACAAGCTTTGAGATTTATTTTGATTCATATTGAATTTTGTAGTTGACACATTTAGCACCAAAATTAATGGTAATAACTTTATCTTCAACCTCAAAGTTTAATATAAAACTGAATAAAATCACAGGTTTTTTTTATGTAATTTAATTTTTTTAATAAAATTTAAAAATGAAAGTGTTTGAATCGTGAGAAAACGAGAGAAAATATTATTTACAGACATAATTATTATTTTCATACTAAATATCAAAACGTAGAATCATACTTGCACATATTGAAGCAAGAAGGCAGTATGCAAAATTAGTGAATAACATAAACACAATTTATTGCATTACTTATCAAAATTTATTTTATTTTATTTAGTGTTAGAGCTCCAAATTCTGCATACAATTCCGCGAAGACTGAGTAAGCACTACAAGAGAATTAACATTTGTCGGCGCTTAAATACTGGTGCTTCAAAAAAATGCTGCAATATATTAACCGCCCACGCTTATTTTGTGGCACTTTAAGGAAGCGCCGTAATATTCAAAGAACATATTACGGCGCTTCAAAGCGCCGTTATATGCCACTGTTATCACACATTGCGGCACTTTTGAGTGCCGCAATGGGTTTCGAGCATATTGCGGCGCTAGAGGCGCCGTAATATGCTCGAAACCCATTTTACATATCGGCACTTTAGTCATATTCTAGCGCTTGTAAGCACCGGTATATGAAATGACCATATCCCAGCGCTTTAAAGCGCTGGAATATGCTCATTTCCTATTTTGGCGTTTATAAGCGCCGAAATATGCTGAAGATTTTCCACTTATAAATAACTCTGCCGTTATTTGCCGCCCTCATCTTTTTCCTTAATATTTTCGTGCTCCAGCTCCTCACGCCGTGATTTTCGTCTGCCGTTCCTTGTCTCTACCGTGAGCCCGGAGTCCTGCAACCGAAGCCTTCGTCGATATCAACACCTTTTCACCCAATTTATAGCTCCAGCTCCCCGCGCAGTGATTTTCCTCTGCCGTTCCTTGTCTCTACCGTGAGCCTGGAGTCCTGCCACCGAAGCCTTCGTCGATATCAACACCATTTCACCCAATTCATAGCTCCAGCTCCCCGTGCCGTGATTTTCCTCTGCCGTTCCTCGTCTCTACCGTGAGCACGATCTGGGTTTCCTTTACTTCCACCATTGCTACAGGTTTTTGATTTGTTAGAGGTGAGTCACTGCTCCACTAGTTCATTCTTGACCAAAATGGTCTACGTTAGTTTTGTCAGCAAAACAAAATTATTAATTTTTTAAAACTTTCATAAGCATTCCGTTTTGTTAAAGCAACACCATGACCATTAGTACACTGCTCAGTTGATTTAATTTTAATGTGTTTATGTAGCAACAGAAAGATAATTGCTTCTCGAACTCACAGTGTGTAAGTACTTTCTTTATCAGTTTCATCTGTGGCTTTTATGGGATTAATAAAGTTAAGGTAAATTTTCCAGATAATGTACTTGGGGTCTGTGAACAAATATTGGTCTTAGGTGCATCCTATTCATGACCTATATGATATCCTTTCCTTAGTTAGAGTGTTCTGCTGAACATTGATGTACTAAATGCCTGTTTCATCCTTAATTCTAAACAGAAGAGTTCTTGGTGATATGATTGATGAGGGGAGTTCCACTTTTTTCAGTAAGAGGTACCTGTTACCCTATCAATCAAATCTTGGTTGGAAGTTTAAAACACGCATGCAGCTGTAAGTTCTGTGGATGGTAGATTATGTACCATCCACAACATGTTCTGCTTAGTAATAGTATATCATATATTTTCATCATTAAATGAGTTAAATTTGTAATTTTTCATGAGAATTCGGAAAAGCAAATTATTTAGAACATAAGTTCCCTTTTTATGGTGTCCAAACTTCATGTGATAGAAATCTGGCCAGATTACATTCGTATCTGGTTAAAATGAGAGCAATTCAGTGAGAATATAAAAATGTTAGTACAATTTAGTGGAAGTGATTTTGAAAAGGAGGATTCATGTAGGATAGATTTACTTGATAGAGATATCAGATAAGCATTCTTGACCAAAATGACATATTGTAGGTATCTTAGCTGCCTAGGTTATACAATAATGCTAGTCTTGTTTCTTGTTGGATTGTTTTTGTTTCAGTTTTGCATTATGCCGGTTACATTTAAGCAGTTTATCTCCCCGCCCTCTATTTAATTTTCATGCAAGCTGGGGTACCCTATTGTTGGATCATGTTCAAGTACGTTATCTAACGACTATGCCAACTTAAGTGACAAAGTTTGATCTAATTGAATGACTCTTACTGTTCCATTTGTGAATGATTTCCACAATTTTCCTTCTGTCGATCAACTCATGCATGCAACCTACTTAAGATTAGACCTAGTAAATGTAAAAGGTATGAGCAGATATAATATGATATATATAGTTTCTTTATCCAAATTGATATATGAATTTAATTTTCTCCGTGCTGAATAGCATCAGTTGGTTTTGGGAAATCTCTTGTTGAAATCATCAGTTGGTTTTGGAGTGCTTAAGATGTTATATGTTTTTCAAATTCTCTCGCAAAAGAAGTGTGGAAAAGAGACATATTTCGAATTCTCTGAAGTGTGGAAAATGATGTATTTAAATTCTATATTTCTCTAGACTTTAAGGCGTTTTTGGGTTTTAAAAATGAAAACAGTTCTTTTTTTTTTTTTTAACTTCATACAAGGTTTCAGCTCTGCTTCTCTCTTTCAACACTACTAATTGGGAAAAACAAAAGGTTACTTGAAGAGCAAGAATGAGTTTGATTCAGTTTTTTTTTCAAAGGTGCGTTAGGCATTTTAATTTCTTTGAACCGAAGAGAGTTTGATTCAGTTTTTTTTTCTACTTTATATACGTTAGGCATTTTAATTTTGCTGATAATATAACATTGCACAGTTCGAACATTGGATAGAGTTGGTTATTGGCCTGCAAGATCAGAATATTTAGCTTTAAGTTGAAATTAGATGACAGTTTGGTTGTGTTAGGTTTAAGTGAATTGAACTACTTGACCATTTGATACAATTTAAATTTCATGGTACAATTTAGTCAATGCAAAATAATTAATGAGCTGAAATAAATCTAAATTACACCTAAGGTTCATAATTTAAGATTGAAATGAGTCAACTAAGCTATTAAAGTCTTTAACAATATTTCTCCTAATAGTTGGACTGAAAGCAGAAGAAAATGATACCTAGTATCAGATGTGGACCTTAGCTGTTTTGTTTCTTTTCTTTTCTTATCAGTGTGTAAATTTCGTGCTATCATGTTGCTCGTTGCTTCAGTTCCTCTTTATTACTATAATGTTGATGCTGTTGATTTGATTACATTCAGGAAGTAGGACACTTTCTTACTGCTTTCCCAAAGAAATTGAAGTTAAGAAATTCTAATGCTTTGAAGGAAGTAGGACACTTGGATGATGCACATGAACCTCTAGAAACTGCCATTTCTACAGCTTTGAAGGAAAGCAAGCCGATTTATCTTAGCAGAAGCTGTAATCTGCCTGGAATTCTTCATCCAACTTTCGTTAGAGATCCAATGCCATTCTTTCTTGCACCTAAGTATGGTTTTGATCTCATTACTATATTAGCTTTTATTCCTGAAGTTATATAAATTTGATAAGTTCTCATGATTTGTGCTACAATTGGTTTAAAAATCAATGAAAATGGTACTGCTGATTTTTAGGCTTGAGTGCAAATACTGGATACACCTTAGTATAATTCACAAGGATAACAATCAAGATTAAAAGGATTTTTAGGCGTGACTACAAATACTGATTTTTAGAATTATTATGAATATTAATATTTAAATGTCTTATTATATTGTAATAGAATAATTATGATCATATATATTATAATTTTTAGTATTATTTTATTTCTACTTATAATATTAGTTTTTAATTATTATTATAATTAATAAGGTATTTATTATAATATAATAATTAATAATAATAATAATAATAATAATAATAATAATAATAATAATAATAATAATAATAATAATAATAATAATAATAATAATAATACTTGTATAATTTCATATTTGTTTATAATATTAAGACTGTAATAATTATTAATATTAATTCTGACTGTAATAATACAAATTTGTGATTATACCTTCTTTTGCCAAAAATATTACAATTCTGACTTTATTAACATTGTTTTAGGGGCGTCATCTAAAAATGGATAAAAGTTAGACAGATAAACCGAGGTCGAGTAAAACCTATATGGATAGTGTTGCAAACTTCATTAGATTTGCGTGTCAGAAAGCTTGGGGTCGTGGTAGTATTGTTTGTCCATGTAGGAGATGTGGTAATTGTTATTTATTCGAACCAAAAACTGTTCAGGAGCATCTATTGTATAATGGGTTTAGTCCAGGTTACACCGAGTGGGTTTTTCATGGGGAGAAAGTCTCTCGTATAGACCACACTCACACTAGTTCACAGCCCATTAATGTTCCCAGTGGCTTCATGGGACGAGATGACGTGTTGGGTTTTCTCCAAGGTGCCTTTGAGGTTACTTGTGAAAACCCAAACAATGAACCGTTACGTTTAGGAATCGAACTGGGATCTTCAAATGAGCATGGTGAAGAACAACATGCTCATGGTGGGTTTGAGTTCAATAATTGTGGTGATCCTTCACACGTCGAACATCAAGTTCGTTCTGCTATTGATGAGACGACTCAGTATCGTAATTTGATGAAAGATTACGATACTGAACTTTATCCAGGTTGTCAAAATTTCACAAAGTTAAGTTTCATGTTATATCTACTACACCTCAAATGTTTGAATGGGTGGTCTGGTAAATCTCTGACTATGTTGCTTGAGTTTATCAACATGGTAATTCCGATGTGTGCTCCATTGCCCTCAAATTATTATGAAGCCATGAAGATTATCAAAGGATTGAGACTTGTGTATGACAATATTCATGTTTGTCATAATGACTGCACATTGTATTGGGGTGAGCATGTGAATGATGAATTTTGTCATGCGTGTTGTGTGCCGTGGTGGGTTAAAAACAATGCTGATGATGAGGATCCATTGAATGAGATGGATGGTCAATCGAAAAAGAAAAAGCCAGCTAAAGTATTGCGTTATTTTTCGCTAATACCAAGATTGAAGAGGATATATATGTCATCTAAAACGGCTTCGCTGATGAGATGGCATGATAAAGATCAGACAAAGGATGAGATTTTAAGACACCCGGCGGATGGACTAGCCTGGAATGAATTTGATACTTTGTATCCCGATTTTGCAGTTGATCCTCGGAGTGTTAGGCTTGGCCTAGCTAGTGACAGGTTCAATCCCTTTCGAACAATGAGTTCAACTTATAGCATATGGCCCGTTCTTTTGGTCCCATACAACTTGCCACTGTGGCTTTGCATGAAGCAAACATCCTTCCTCCTTTCAACGGTTATTCCTGATGAGAAAAGCCCCGGTAATGATATTGACATCTTTTTGCAGCCTCTAATTGAACAGTTGAAACAATTATGAGATGATGTCGATGCCTTTGATGCGTCCACCAATCAAAGCTTTAATCTGCGTGCTTTTCTTCTTTGGACCATTAATGATTTTCCAGCCTATGCAAACTTATTTGGTTGGAGCACCAAGGGGCGGGTTGCTTGTCCATATTGTGGGGAATCCAAGCATTCTGTATGGTTAAAGCACGGGGGAAAGTTTTGCTATATGGGTCATTGTCGATGGTTAGCAGAAAGCCATGAGTTTCGTTTTCAGAAGGATCAGTTTGATGGCACCATAGAGTTGGGATCTGCTCCTGTTCCACCGTCTGGGCACGATGTATTAAGACAACTAGAGGGTGGAAACTATAGTTATGGTAAAACCTTGAAGCCTTCTAAAAAGAGAGCAAGAGAGGATATTGGTACCTCTACGGGGCAAGTGCTAGTGGATGAAGTTGATCACCTTTTTGAGGGTGTGGATGATTTCCTTGAAAATGTTGATAATGAGGATATTCCCATGGATGAAAGAGTTGTAGATACGTTGTGAAAAAAAGAAGCATTTTTTTTGAGTTACCATATTGGAAAGACAATCTATTGCGTCATAATTTAGATGTGATGCATATAGAGAAGAATGTATGTGATAATTTGATTGGAACAATATTGAATATAGATGGTAACACTAAAGATAATAAGAAGGCACGCCGCGATCTCGAGGAAATTGGTATTAGGAAAGACCTCCATTTAGTTGTTATTCCTAATGGAAAAGATCACTCGCCTCCAGTATGCTACACTATGTCCACGAAGGAGAAGCAAAATTTCTTGACAGTTTTGGCAAATCTTAAAGTTCCTGATGGGTATGCATCAAACATCTCGAGATGTGTGAACCTAAAGGGTCGTAAGCTGTTAAACTTAAAGAGTCATAACGGTCACATATTGATGCAAGAAATCCTTCCGATTACCTTAAGAGCATCTTTGCCTAGACATGTTATAGCATTTGTGTTTGAGTTATCATAATTTTTCAAAGCTTTATGCTCTAAAGCCCTTGATCCTCATGAGCTTGACTTATTGGAGTCGCGTGTTGCTTTGACACTCTGCCATTTGGAGAAAATATTCCCCCTGGGTTTTTTTACCATTATGGTTCATCTTATCATTCACTTAGCCTCTGAGGCTAGACTTGGGGGTCCTGTACACTACAGGTGGATGTATGCTGTTGAGAGGTTAGATGTTCAATGCTATTTAGTGCACTTGTAAATTTTTTGTTGCATATTGGATACTTAATTTATCTTTAATTTTTTTGGCTTTGCAAGGTATTTAGTGCGCTTGAAATCTTACATATGTAATAGAAGTTGACCCGAGGGGTCAATTGCTGAAGAGTACAATGGGGAGGAGTGTCTAATATATTGCTCCCAATTCTTAAAGGTGTAGAGACAAGATTCAACCGCCTCTAAAGGAACAATGATACTGTAAATTTTTTGGATGAATACATGTTTTCCTCTGGCAGGCGAATAATGGGAAAGATTGTGAGTGTTGAGCTCGATGACATGTCATTGGCTCAAGCACATCGTTATGTGTTGCTACATAATGATAAACTTTCTGAAATTTGTAGGTTAGTATCAATAAATGAACTTAATTAGTAATCATGTATTTAAATTGAGTTTTTATTATCTGTTGTTATCACTGTGATGCCTAACAGTTACATAAAAACATCAATTACTGCAGCGAATTTTTGGCTGCTCAAAGACTAACCAACCGTTCCAATCGACCAATACAAAGTCTCGAACAGAAGTGGTTGGTTGAGAAATTTCCCTCATGGCTTATGAGACAAGTTAGGCGTAATAACAAGAGTTTTCGAATGATATAAGTGTCTTCAATTAAACATTGAATGTTGTAGTCTCATATTAATTGTTGGAAAATGTTTAGGTGCCATGGATGGTGGATAAAAATTATTCAGATGAACTAATTGCCTTTGCTCGAGGTCCGAATAATGTTGTTAGGAGATTCAATGGATTCAACATCAATAGTTTTAAATTCCACACGAAGGAACATGAGAGGTGTAGACGATCTCAAAATTCGGGAGTTATGATTAAAGTGGATGATAAAATGTATTATGGTGTGCTCAACGATATCATCGAGTTAGATTACTATGAGACGTTTAAGATTGTGTTGTTCCGTTGTGATTGGCTGGATATTAATTCACCAAGGGGTTTAAAGAAAGATGCAAGTGGGTGCATTCTCGTGAACTTGAATAAGTTAATACACACTGGTCAGTTATTGAAGGATGACCCGTTCATACTTTCATCTCAAGCGAAACAAGTGTTTTATGTGCAAGACCCAACAATAAAGGAATGGCATCATGTTATGATCACAAAGCCAAGGGACCTATATGAAATGGGGAAAAAAACACAGGAAGAGAATGATGACACTTACAATCAGTGTATGCCTTCTAATGTAGTGGTAGACGATCAATTAGATTGTATCTCAACTTGGGCTAGAATGGACATTGACGAAAATACCAACTAGTTTTATGTGCATTTCTGTGTAATTATATTTGGATGTGTATTTATGTGATGGACATGTGTGTCAAAGAGTTTTGTAAGGTTTTATTGTAATCTATCGGGTTACTGTTGCTTTGTATCACACATAACAAGAGTCTTGAACTTTTTTGCGTACTATTTGTGGAATGCTACTTTAGAATGTCGTAAATTTATGTTTTGGTTGTATCATTGATTATTGCTTGTTCTTTAAATCCTATTTGAATCACTTAGATGTTCATTTGTTCTCAGGTACTTCGAAGTTATTGATTGCTGCATTTGCTGCAATCCCTTGACCATTCTTATCTTTCAGGTGTGGTTCTTCTAATTCTTGTTAACTTTTAATGCATTATTGATAGTGTGAGATATAATCATTTTAATGTTTTTATGTATACAGATTGCAAGATGTATAGGTCAAAAAATATCCCTCAATCAGTGAGAGATAACATGTCAAACCAGCATGCAACTGAGTCTTCACACCATCAAGAAGATATTCAGCATGAGCATAAGTATCATCTTGATGATGATAATGACTCTCAAAATGATTCTGAGACCGATCCAATAACAACGGGAAGTGATCACAGTGACAGTGAATAATACAAGATAATTGGTAATATTTGTAGTAGAATACATTCTCTCTATAACTGTATTTTTACCACATTGTTATACTACTTATAAAATTTATGTTTTCAATGTATAGATTCTGAAGTGAGGGTGAGGAAGCAAACACATGTCCTCAGAACTTCACAAGTCTGGCCCCTTGAACGTGGGGAAAAAATTGTGGTCCATTTCAATGCACATCATCAACCTATTAAGAAAGGTGGCCAAATGTTAAGTAGCTAGTTGGGCAAGGTTGCGAAGAGAGGGAACCATTGTCCGCTTAATTACACGGATTGGAAGAAGGTCCCTTCTAGCTACAAGAAGGACCTTGTTATATTGATTCGGGTTAGTAACAACTTACTAACCATTGATTGCCTCCAATATTTTTTGTTTTTTTGTATTCGTGGTGTTGTACATGCATAATCCCTAACACCAATAATGCTTATTTGACATTGATTTCCTTTCTTTGTGGTAGAGAAAGTTCCATTACCCTACGATTGAGGCGATAGACAACATTTTGTTGAGGATGATAGGGAAAAAATAGAGGGACTACCGATATGTGTTGAAGAGGGACTACGTGAGGAACAAAACTAAACAACAAGTTTTGACCAATGATGTTCCAAAAGGCGTAGATCAAGACCAATGGAAGCAACTGGTGAACTACTGGTTCTCTGACCAGAGTAAGGTTGTTTTAAGATAATTATGTTAATTTGGATTACCATTGTTTCTATTTTTCTAATAACGACTGATTATTCAATTGATTTATTATTGGTGTAGAAATATTCCAATATAGGGATAGTGGCACGTGAAAGACAACAATGTCCTCACACGTCCGGTTCAAAGAGTTTTGCTAGACGACGGGATGAATATGTGAGTTAATTTGCTTCATTTATCCAATTTTTCAGGTTGCTACTGTAGTGTATTGAGTCACAATTTTAACTCTTTTCATACATGGTAGGGGATGACACATGGGAATGAGCCCGGGCGCGTAGAATTTTTTGCTGAAACTCATAAACACAAGGATGAGACTTTTATTAATGATGCATCACGACAATTTATGGTAAGTTCACTGCACAATTTATGGTAATTTGATTTGTAAACCAGCGTGCCTTATTATTGTGATTTATGAAGAGCTATACTAGAATATAAAATTAGGAATTTATTTTTTATTTGTGAGTGTTCTGTTTTTATTTTTGGTTTTCCTAGACTAGATTGGATTTTGTACCCGTGAGTAGAGTTGCTCAGCTTGACTTGCTATTTTATCGGTTAATTAAGTTGGGTTTTCCTTCAAATCCTTTTTCTATTCGGTTTTGAAAAGTCTTGAGACTTTGCTATTTTGTAGAGCTATGTGTTCTAGTAGTAATCAATTTTTATGTTAATTAGTTTATTTTCCTAGTATTAGGAATCTTCCTCTCTATATAAAAGAGGTCCTCGTGAAGAATCGAGGTAAATCCATAAGTTCAATAGATGGTGATTTTAGAACTAGAGCTAGGTTTTGAGTGTAAAGAGGGGATAAAAACAACTATGGCTTTGGCTGTACCAAATAAAGAGGGGGAAACAAGGTTTTTTTGAAAGTACTGTGTTTCAGGTGAGTATTTATCTGGAGATCGATGTTGGTTTGGTGTTGGCTTTCTTCAAAAAAAATTCTTAATTTTGTTCTCGTTGTTGATTCATATTCTCTGTTTGGTTTCTGAGAAAATTTGGAAACGAAATGGATTTTTTTGTTGTTTCTTTTATTTTTTGGGACCGGAAAGTCAAAGTGTGTGAATATGCAACTATTTGTATAGTTGATAACTTACATGATTTGTATATTTTCTTTGGAGAGATTGGTACTGGTTTAGTTGTTTACTCGACTTTCCTCTTTTGGCAGCTTTTTTTAGGGCTTAATTGATCACGATTTTTTTTCTTACCTTTTGTATTTTTTAAGAGAAAATCAGATGAAATTTTAATACTAATTTCAGTTTCTTTCACTCTGTTTTCGCTGCTATTAAGAAGAACAATTATGTGCTATCTATGGTATTAATTTTATTTTTTGAAATTTTTTTAGTTTGGTCACTGAGAAAATGTAAGAAAAGGAAGTATAATGAAATACTGAATGTTCTATGCTACAGTACTTGATGGATTGATTGAAAGGAACAGGAATGTTAAGGATAATACAAAGAGGTCCATACATGGGATAGGTATAAAAACAAATATTGAGTCTTGTTGGTAGTTATGCAATCACACAGCTAAAAATCCAAATGCTGCACCTAGTAAAGTTTTTCAATAAATTATGCCTTTTCTGGGAGCAAAGGCAATAGGCCGCCCATGTGATCTAAGTGTGTCTGTAAATACTTCCATTTTGGTATTTCTTGGTCTTATGGATCTGGCCATTTTTTCTGCTAGATTATGTTTTGTCAATGTTCGGTTTTGTAATTTCCATTTACTTTTGGTCCATCTGATTAACTAGGTATTTGTTCATGCTCTCCATTTGTTGCTATGGAAGATTACATTTTTTTTAATTATGTGGCGTGTAGGAACTGAGAAGAACTTTGATGCTATTTTAATTCACTGAATATTTATCAATTTATTTATTTGGACTGGCGACAACAGAGAGCATGAGACTCAAAATTTGCTTCTCTCACATTTTCTTTGAACTTATTTTTTGGTCAGCTTTGTCTGCACAAAGTCACTTTGTAATACTTTAAATGGGATAAATTTTCTGATCTAAAGCATCAAATTATTCATACTAAAATTGAACTAGGTAATATACAGTCGCTTAGAGAGTCCCCTAATTATCCCAATCTCATTTCAAAGGAGATTGAAGTCTCTCGAAAATATCTCAGTTTGCTGAAACAAGAAGAGACTTATTGGAGACAAAGAGCAAAGGTTAAATGGATTGCAGATAGGGATAACAACACATCATTTTTTCATGCCTATGTTAAACAGAAAAGAAAATCAAATTTAATGCATCCACTTTTTTTTATCCAAATTTAGGCTCGCTGATGGAATATGAGGTGCTCATTTCAATAGTTCAAAGAAATCTAGCTTTTTCACATACACTTACGGCATTATATGCTGGTAGTATGACATAGATTGCATATTCTCATCAAACATAAATTTTTAAAGTTCGATATACTTGCAAGTATATAATAAAGTTGTGTGTGAGAAGCTGTGATCAGTGTGTACTAATAGAGGTGTGCACAGCTTGTGTTGGGTCGAGTTAAAAACAAGGATGATTTTGTAACTTGCATCATTCAACCTGCTGAATTTCACTGTTATTATGAAGAGAGCTTATTCTTTCCAACACCCGAATTTCACTGATCATTGAATCAGAAGCTGACTCTTTACACTTCTTGCACGACTACTACACCGCTCAAAGGACTTCTTCCTCTTTGGGTCGACTATGCTAGGAATCCTAACTTGAATTCTTTGAATGAAAGTAGATTTACTCACAAAACTAGTGGAGTGGTATGCATACAAGTTCTTCTACATCTGTTAAAGCTTTTGTGGTATTTTTAAATTAACTTCTAAGCATAGCCTATGTAACAAATCATTAATTGCAAGATGGCACAAGAGACATTATGTTGATTCTGATAGGAAGATTGTCTTTAATGCAGATTTGGATTTATTTATTGACGATGTATGTTATTTTTTTTTTCCTTTTTTGGTTACACTGTCAGTGATATATTCTCTTTCATTCATGTATGTGGGAAGTCTTTAGATTGTATTGCCTTGATTGTAGAGTTTCCGTGGTTATAGTTGTTGACTGTATAATCTTTTTCAACATCGATGTTTGGATTGTATATTTGTTAAGTTGTGAATTGGAAACTTCGTTTGGATTGTATATTTGTTTTTCTTTTGCAGAAGATGTTATGGAAAATAGGGGAAATTCTGCTCGTTTTTCTATAAAATATGATAAGCACCTTTTGTTTTATGTAAATATAGCTGTAATTAGCTACTAAATATTCGAAGAAGTTTAATCTTTTATTGTTTCCTAATTGTAGGTGACAGCTGAAGCTCGTGTTGCTGAACTTGTTGCAGCTTTCGGATCCTCTGATGCTAGCAATAATCTAGCAATACAAAATGAAGTCTTCATCGAGCTTATGGGTGAAGAGAGTTTCGGTCGTGTCCGAGGTCAGGGTTTTGGAGTTATACCTTCTGCTGTGTTTGGACTTTTAACTCAAATGAGGAATGAAATGGGATACCATGGGGCTTATGCTGAAGAGATAAATAGTCTGCGAGCACAAATGGAAGAAACCAATCAACAACATGCGCATCAGATTGAACAGTATGCGCATCAGATTGAACAGTAGTCGCATCAAATTGAACAACAGTCGCATCATATTCAAGAAATTACAGCTAAGTATGATGATCAAATGAACAGTATGCAATCCCAAATGGATGAGCTGAAGTCTTTACTAAAACAATTGGTTAGTAGAGGACCTCAAAATTGATGTCAACTGTGATGGTAACTATGATTGTTTTATTTCTTGTACATGAGATGACTTTAATTTGTACTGAGTTAAAGAATTTTTTTGGATGATGTTTTATATATTGAAGAACATTTTGAAATTTTATGGTACATTTTATATATTGAAGAGCAACTATTGTTTGAATACTAGGAGTTGTGGACTGTTGTTTCCGAGAGTATTGTTGGGCTAGCAGATGCTGCAACAACCATGAAGAATTTGAAGGCAGGGTTTTTCATTAATCAGCCGCTGGATCTGGTGATTTTTGAGAAAATTGCACATACAACATCAGCAAAACGGGCGTGGGACATTCTGATGAACACATACAAGGGAGCAGAAAAGGTGAAGAAATTCCGTTTGTAGACCATGCGGAAGTAGCTAGAGCTTCTCCAGATGAAGAAAACGGAGAAGGTGGCAGATTACTGCTAATGGACATTGGCACTTGTTAATCAGATGAAGTCCAATGGTGAGACAATTTCAGATGTTCAGATCATGGAGAAGATTCTTCGAACACTGACTGAGAAGTTTGAGTACAAGGTGACTGCCATCGAGGAGTCTAAAGATCTCGAGAAGATGATGTTGGATGAGTTGATGGGCTCACTCCAAGCCCACGAACAACGTTTGGATGAGAAATCTGAGATCGAGGTGGAAGAAGCTTTCCAGAGCCAGTTGAGTCCTAAGAAAGACAAAGTGGAGACCCAGAAGAATTCTGAGGCAAGCTAGAAGGGTTAGAATTTGCAAAATTAGAGGGGAAGTGCTTCCAGATCTAGCCAGACGAAAGGCGGAGGAGGCAATAACACTAATCAAAAGAATAAATCTCAGATTCAGTGTTTCAGATGCAAAAGATATGGCCACTACAAGAATGAGTGCAAATCCAATGGGAAAAATTTCCAGGCAAATGTTGCAGAAGATGGATACTATTCAGAAACATTGCTGCTAGCGTGTAGTGTAGCAGTGGATGATGTCAAGTACAAATGGTTTCTGGATTTAGGCTGCAGCAACCACATGTGTGGTAGGAAGGAGATGTTCTCAGAATTGGATGAGACATTTACTTCGGAAGTGAAGTTTGGGAGTAGCTCAAAGGTGTCAATGATGGGGAAGGGAAAAATATCCATCTCTTTGAAGGATGGATCCAAGAATACCATCTCAGAGGTATTGTTTGTCCTGAGTCTGCATCAAAATCTATTAAGTATGGGGCAACTTTCAGAGAAGTGGTATGATATGCGGATCTACAAAAGGGTAAGCACCATCAATGATGCACAGAAAGGTTTGATAGCAATGGTAAATATGTCATCAAATCGTTTGTTTCCACTGCATATTAACAGTGACATTTTACAATGCCTTAGTTCTGTAATCAGAGATGGGAGTTGGTTATGGCATATGTGGTTTGGCCATGTAAACTTTGGAAGTCTGAAGCTACTTTCTTTAAGGAAGATGGTTTCAGGATTGCCGATCATTGATCCTCCAAAGAAGGTATATGAGATGTGTTGTGAGAAAGAAGCACAGAGACCCATTTTCTACAAAGAAGACGTGGAGAACTAGTCGGCCATTGGAGTTAGTGCACTCAGACCTATGCTATGTGGAGACTCCATCGAATAGGGGATATAGGTATTTATTACCTTTATTGATGACTTCAGCAGGAAGGCTTAGGGTGTATTTCTTGTAGCAGAAGTCAGATGCTTGTGATGCCTAGAATCAGAGTGAAAGGTCTATCAAGACTTTGAGAACAGATCGAGGGACAGAATATGTTGTCTATGATAGTTTCTTGCAAAAATATGGCATCAATCATCAGTTGACAGCGAGATATACTTCTCAGCAGAATGGTGTAGCAGAGAGGAGAAATAGAACAATCATAGACATGGTCAGGTGTATGTTACACTTGAAGAAACTGCCCAAAGGTTTTTGGGGTGATGCAGTTGCTTATGCGTTCTATCGGTTGAATAGATGTTCCATCAATAGTGTTCTCGAAAAGACTCATCAGAAAGCCTGGACTTGACTCAAACCCTGTATTGAACACTTACGAGTGTTTGGGTATATTGCCTATGCTCATGTACCTGATGGTTTAAGAAAGAAGCTTGATGATAAGGCAGAAAAGTGCATCTTCATCGGCTACAGTCAGGTAACGAAGGGTTATAAACTTTATAATCCAGTGATCGAAAAGGTGATTGTCAGCAGGGACGTTACCTTCGATGAGCAGGGATATTGGGATTGGTCTTGCGGTATGGGGAGCTATTCAGATATTGATATTGACCTGGATGAGATTGATGGTCATCCCAGAGAGGATCCGGTTTCGACCCCAATGGTTCCACCATCCCCAGTGAACCCACATCCAGCAGAATCTTCTAGTCGTCCACAACGTGAACTGGTGTTCCCAGCTCGTTTGCAAGATTGTGTTCTCAGTAATGACGACGATCCAACAGATGAAGAGTTGGTGAACTTTGCATTGTTTGCAGATTGTGATCCTATCACATATGGAGATGCTGCTCGTAATAATTGCTGGTTAAAAGCAATGGAAGAGGAAATAGGTGCGATTGAAAAGAATAACACATAAGAGCTTACTGATTTGCCAGGTGGATAGCAGCCCATTGGTGTTAAGTGGGTGTATAAGACAAAATACAAGCCGAATGGTGAGGTGGAACGCTACAAAATGCGTCTGGTTGCGAAAGGTTACAAGCAAAGGCCACGGATCGATTATTTTGATGTGTTTTCTCCTGCTGCCAGACTTGACACTGTTCGCTTGATTGTGTTTCTTGCTGCACAGAATCGCTGGAGAATCTTCCAGATGGATGTGAAATCCGCATTTTTAAATGGGGAGATAGAGGAGGAAGTCTGCATACAGCAACCTACTGGGTATGTAAAGAAGAGGCAAGAAAATAAGATCTACAAGCTGAAGAATGCCTTATATGGGTTGAAACAAGCACCCAGAGCGTGGTATACACGCATTGACATATATTTTATCCAGCATGAGTTTTAGAGATGTCCTTATGAGCACACTTTGTATATCAAATCCAATTCCCATGAATATATTCTTATTGTGTGCTTATATGTTGATGATCTGATCATTACCGATAATAATCCTGAGATGATTGCAGAGTTCAAGAGTGTAATGACTAGTCATTTCGAGATGACAGATTTGGGGTTGATGTTCTACTTTCTCGGCATTGAGGTGACTCAGACAGATAATGGTATCTTTGTGTGTCAGAAGAAGTATGCTGGTGATGTGCTGAAAAAGTTTAAGATGGAGGGATGTAAGCCGATGCTAACTCCAGTTGAAGAAAGGTTGAAGTTGGAGAAGGATAGGTCTGGTGAGCTAGTTAGTGCTACCATCTTTCGGAGGCTAGTAGGAAGTCTGAGATACTTAACTTCTACTAGGCCTGATATTTCTTATGGAGTTGGGCTTATTAGTAGGTTCATGGACTCTCCGAGGCAATCTCACTTGCAGGCTGGCAAACATATCTTGCGATATGTGAAAGGTACACTGGGTGATGGTATCTTTTACTCTTCCGCTAACAAAGTCGAGCTTGTTGGATATACAGATAGTGACTGGGCAGGTGATATGAAGAAGAGGAAAAACACTTTCGAATTTGCGTTCCATCTTGGTTCTGGAGTATTTTCTTGGTTATCGAAGAAGTAACAGGTGGTTGCTTTATCAACAACAAAAGCTGAGTACATTGTAGCTGGTGGTGGTGCTACACAGGCTGTGTCGCATGCTTTCTGAGTTAAAGCATCAACATGATGCTCCCACGGTGATCTACTGTGACAACAAGTCCACCATTTCCTTGATCAAGAATCCAGTATACCATGGTAGAAGTAAGCACATTGATATCAAGTTTCACTTTATACGAGACTTGGTGAAAGAGAAAGAGATCGTGATTGAGTACTGCTGTTCAGAAGAACAGGTTGCAGACATCTTCAAGAAGCCGCTCAAAGTTAACACTTTTCAGAAGCTTAAGAAGTCTTTGGGCATGATGAGTTATGAAGGACTTGGTTTAAGGGGAGCTATGTAGGATTAAACCAAGTTATTATATCTTTATTATTATTGTTTTGACATTAGGTTGAATTTATCTTTTAGATAATTCCTATTTATCATTTGTTAGGATTATCAGATAGTTAGGATTATCATAGTTTTATTCTTTTGTCATTATCAGTTAGAGGTTTGGTGTTATCATGTTACCTCATCACAACTACTATAAATAGTTGGCCTCAGTTCATTGTAAAAAAGATTTAAAAAAAAATAGTTCTTCAGAAAATTCTTTTTGTGTGTGAAATTTTACATTTATGTAGGATTAAACCAAGTTATTATCTTTTTTTTTTTGGATAACGGACCATTACGACCGCCCTCACAATCCTTGCCCTAGGACCCTATGGAGGATGTAAATCGCAGGATGTGCAGCGCAGTGACAGGACTCGAACCCGAGACCTCACGGGGACATCGCCATCTCGAAGGTCGAACTTACCACTGCGCCATATGCCCTGGGGGCAAGTTATTATCTTTATTGTTTTGATATTAGGTTGTATTTATCTTTTAGATAATTCCTATTTATCATCTGTTAGGATTATTAGATAGTTAGGATTATCATAGTTTTATTCTTTTTTCATTATCAGTTAGAGGTTTGGTGTTATCATGTTACTTCATCACAGCTACTATAAATAGTTGGTCTTAGTTCATTGTAAAAATCATTCAATATAAATAGTTCTTCAGAAAATTATTTTTGTGTGTGAAATGAGACACTGGAAAACTAAGGGTTTGTTTGGGGAGAGTTTTCAAAAACTCTTTTCAGTGTTTAAACACTGAAAAATCTTTTCAAACACTGGCACTCTTGTTTGGGACATAGTGTTCAAAAACCATGCTTGAACACAGTTTTGTAAAATTTGTTGTTCAAACACTGATTTGAGAACACTGCAAATTGATGTTTTCGGGCTCAAATCAGTGTTCAGTTTTCACTTTCACTTTCCCAATTCACAAACCTCTTCTCTCACTCGCGACCTCGCCTTCTCCTTCTCCAATTCACAGAGCTCTTCCATCTCTCTCTGCAACGCCTTCATCTTCTCTCTCCCTATTTCCTTTCTTTTCACTTTCACCAGGTCGCTCTCATTTCATCGTCAACAAATTGCGACAGTGACGAGCTCGAAGAAACCCAGAAGAGAGGAGAGAAATTTTCCTACTTCCCAAACACATATTTGTCACTCAGCCTTACCTCACTTCAAATCCCTGAAAAAATATACCCATCTCTCCGATCTGTATCTCTCTCTTACAGTACCCATTTGAACGGACGACGAGAGGATACCCATCTCTCCGATCCCATTTGTTTTTGCTCAAATATGTGTTCACAGTGCTCAAAGCTGACGATAATGGTGAAGGAGGGACTTTTGCTCTCTACTCGTTGCTATGTCGACACGTCCGGGTCAACTCACTGCCCAATTGCCAATTGGCAGATGAGGAGCTCAGCGAGTACAAAAAGCATAGCATTGGGTTGGCACCAAAATCAAGTTTTGGGTCAAGGTTAAAATCTACTCTAGAGAAGCATAGAATGTTGAAGAGGGTTTTGCTTGTGTGGGCTTTGATTGGGGTTTGTATGGTGATTAGTGATGGTGTCCTCACACCAGCTATTTCTGGTAATTTTGGATTTTTTGGGTGGGTTTTGATTTAATTTTGGAATTTTGGGTGATATCCATCATTGATTTGGGTTGGTTGATTGGTCATTTTGGGTTTCTTTTTTTTGCAGTTTTTTTCTGCGGTGTCAGGGCTCGAGCTTTCGATGTCGAAAGAGCATCACAAATGTGAGATCCTCATCCTTGTCTCAATTTTCATCTATTAACATATAATACCTATAAGATGATAAGATAGATCATGGTTGAAGAGTTTATGGAATTGATGTGGGCATGTAGTTTCTAAGTCAAATAGTTTGGAACCTGTAGTTTCGTTTCAGTTTTGGGTATTCAAAAGGGTTTTTGAAACAATTTTGGTAAATGGTTGTGCAGCTAAGAATTTCATTTTATCAATTTTGAGTTCCTATGGTATTACCCATTATCTTCACATTCTCGTTCCACTATCTATTTTGGATGTTCTGGGCATTGCTTATATTTATTCCCAAGTATCATCCCAACTATCACCTAAATTGAGTACTACTATGTTGTGGAGTCCATGGCGTTATATGCCACCTCAAGTTGTAGAAATCATTGTTAATGAACAGCCTAAGTGAGCATGTATAAGAGAACTTAATTATCAGGAATCTTCTCAAACTGTTGAAATTGAATTTATTTCCATGACATATCCACTTTTCTGTATTGTTTTCAGCTGAGGCATTTTTTTATAATTAGGATGGCCCACTTCTTGAATATTGGAGGTGTTTACATGTGCTCTACCATCTGCTTCCAAGTTTGGTTAGAAGAAACTAAACTATACTCTCTTACAGGTTTTTCTACACACCTTTAAGTTGATAAAAATAAATCCCCTTGGAGCACTAGGATAGTACAGGAGTTTGAAGAGAAAGAATAAGAGAAGCTATGTAGAAGTTTGGAGCATATTTAGTGCATAACTAGCTCTCTAATTTTAGCAAGTGTCAAAGGAGGGGCGAGGAGGTATCAGAGAAAATCACATACTTGCATCAATAAACCTGTTAAAGATGTTTATACAGTTTTTTTCATTAACAAGCCTCCTTTAGCTTCATATTGTAAGATTAACATCTACATGCTAGAATTTATAATTAAATTTCAAGTTCGAAAAGACCAAATTTGTTTTCGAAACATGCTTAGAATTGTTAATAACTGAAAGTTGTTTCCATTGCCATTTTTCAGTTCCCAGAGTGACCTCTTAGAGATTTATGCCATTCTCTCCATGACCTGTTGGAGAAAAACTATTGTGTCTTTATAACATGATTCTTCTTTTGAGTTTTCAGTGAGAATTTTGACTATTCTTCTCACTTGGAGAAGGTGCTTCACTTGAGGGTTGTAGTCAATGTGAATCTTCCACAGGATAATGGGTATTTCAATGCGGGTGTTGTGCTTATACATCTGACTAGCTACAACAGTTGCAAGTACCATTTTGATCTACTATAGTTTTATGAAATTATTTATCTAGTTAGAAGAAGCTCTTTGTAAGTTTTTGTTGAAATTGTTATATGCTGTTTATAGGGCTTCCATGCTTGTTTGAGTTATGACTGTAATGGAATGGGAACGGGTCTTGTATTGATTTACTTTTGCAGATGAAAGTCTGGACTAGATGATGCTGATGTTTTGGTACTGTCTGGATAAACTTTATCACATCCTCTACGCTCATAGATTTCTATTCCTCCTTAATTTTGTTGAATCTTTGTTATGATATCTTTTTGGGTTTTGGAAGATTCGAAAAATGGACCTTGAGGCAAGAAGTTTGCAGCCAGTGTGAAGGCTATGCTTCTTGCTAGGCGAAGGGAATATAAATCTGACCTGAATCAGTTGAAGAGGGAATTCAAAAGAATTTCATCACCTATTGCTAATCAGGCTGGCCGTGGAGAGTTGCTGGAATCTGGAATGGCAGATCCACATACAGTATGTCTTGATTATACTATCTTAGTTTCTGATTGTATCCGTATTTCATGGAAATTCTTCAAGGAGACTTTGTGATTTACTTAATATTATAACAGAGCTGAGATTCAGATTATTTGCTCAAATTGAGGGCAGTGGTCCTTTGATATTTGCTTTATCCATCTGTCAACTCCTGCATCTTGGTACAAATACTTACTATATGTTGTTTGATTTATCTATCCTTATATCTCAATATGGTTAAATAAACATCGGTTCATTGGTGCATCATTTTCTGCCGGTTTTTTCATTTTCATAACCGACATATTTTTGGATTGCTTAGAACGGAAAATACAATTCCGACCTTTTAATTTCAAACGGCTGTCTAAGGTACTTTGAAAAGTGCAAGAACTTATACTGACAGTTTGTTGAAATTTCTTTCTTACCATTCGGTTTCACTGAAATGATGATAGTTGAGTTTGTTTGATGTCCTGCTACTTGAATTGTTACATGGCAGATGTCATGCTGATGTTTGTCTTTTATTTGATTTCTGCAAAAATTTATAGTGACGGATAAACACTGGTACAGGTTTCTGCTGATCAAAGAGAAAGATTGGCTATGTCAGTAGAGAGACTAAACCAGTTACGTAACAAGGTAGCATATATAGTCTTATTTTTTTTAGAGTTGGGGGATTGTCCAGCATGTTTGCTTCTCAGTTTCAGTTGTGTCAGTCGGTTCACTGTTCTTCTTCATTTTGGTTTGCAGTTAACCAACCTTTAATGGATATCATTTCCATACTCCAGTGGACAATAAGGACTAACATATTAACAATAATAAGAGAATATTGCGTAGGGATGTTTATTACTATGTTCTTATTAATTGATTCAAAATTATGTATTGATAATTTTATAGTAGTGCTGATTTCAATAAGCTTTCAGGGGATTTGCCTCCAGAGCTTGGGAATCTACCCGATATAGAGATGTAAGACCATTATTCAAGTTTTTATGATACTTGCAAATCCTTACTAACAACATATAGTTTTGCCCTCTCTTTTTTTCCTCATTTGGTATGAATTTTTAATGTTTTGTTTTATTTAATGTTCCTTTATTTAAAAAGGTTTTAAAGATTCACATTGATATTCTGATTGCTTGAATTTATTTGTTAATATTTTTGTTGATGTTGGAGGCTGCTAGCCTCAAATAATCTTAGTGGGGAAGTCCTTGAAACATTTGCTAAACTGACTTCATTGAAGGAGTGTAAGCATTTTAGTCATGTTTCATTAAGCTCATATTAATTACTGTTTATCGCATTTGAAATTGATTAATCATTTTTTCAAACATTGTGCAATCAGATCAGTGACAACCATTTTACAAGAAAGATACATAATTTTATTTAGAACTGAAAAAAACTTGAAAAATTGTGAGAGCTTCATCATTTGTGATATTCTTGAGTTCATAGGATTATGCATTATCGCTTACTTGACTCAATATTTTGCAACAACAGAGTAATTCAGGCTAGTGGTTTGGTTGGACCAATTCTTGGTGGTATTGCGGCTCTTGAAAAATTAACTGATCTGTAAGTATGATTTTTTTAGATTCTAATTAATTTCATGTGGGTTTTCAATTAATAATATACCTTGTATTGGTTGAACGTGATATATACATGAGAATTAGTGATTTAAATGGAACTGAAGCTACCTTTCCGCAACTTAGCAACATGAAAAAGATGAAGACACTGTGAGTAAAATGTTTACGCGATATTGAACTTAATTTATAAAAAGTGGCAATACCTTCCCCCTTTTTCCTTTTTTTTTGGCAACTCAAAGTGTTACAGGATTCTTAGGAGTTGTAATATCATCGAGCGACTACCTGTATATCTTTGGGAAATGAGAGGATTAAAGAACTTGTTAGTACAGACTTGTTCTCCTCCTCGCCCCCCTCTTTAATGCAGATAAAAGGATTTTTCCTTTGAAAATGTCGTGATACCATTTGAAGGATCATCTAGTACCCTTTCATAGCTGAGTTTTCATTATCTTATATCGATGGAATAAACTCGGTTAGGGCTATATCATGATATTAACTCTGTTGTTAGAGAATATGATAAATGAAGGAAACTCAAGAGATGTGTTTGTTACACATGTAAAATTGGTGCCGAAACATTAACACTTGAAAGTAGTTCATTTTTTTTTGTTCTAATGGTTGGTTGCAATGAGCTAGCCATCTCTGATCCCCTATCCTCATGTGAAGGTGAAGGCCGGATTTGATCCCAAATCTTTAGTACAACCCTTAAATGACTATACCAATTAAGTTAGTTGGCACCTTCTATTTTGTATGGTTTAGACCTTGTCTGTGGCACTCTTTTGTGGCAAAGGCAAATTTTTTTTCGATATTTTTGATTGCATAGTTCACTATGATGTTTGAAAGCTTTTTGGTTGTCTACCATTCATCCTGAATTAAACAGGTTGTGGAAATAAATACTTTGTTGTTTTTTAATGTTTTGTTTATAAATTCACTTGCAGAGACCTCAGCTTTAACAAACTGAGTGGAGAAATTCCAAGCACGTATATTGTTTTGAGTAGGGTGGTTTATATGTAAGCATCTGGTTTGTGTGTGTAAATTTTCTTACAATAAAATGCATAAATCCATTTTTCGAGTGCTAGGGAATAGTGTACAAGCTCATGTCTTGTTAATTAGCAAGAAATAAAATAAAGGACCATCATAATGGCCTAAACAAGCCGACAATTTTGAAAACCACTGTGTTCAAATTGTGGTTTCAACATTGCAGTATTCAAAGTATTAAAGTTGTGTGATGGATGATGGGAAACCTTATCTTGAATTGAAAATTATACATAAACTAAGCAAAAAAATGCATAGACTAAGTAGTTATCAATACTGAACTCTGATATCCAGAGACCATAGGTTTTCTCTCTTCTGTGACATTGAACTTAAAGTCACATGCACAAATAGTATTAAATCTAAGGCATTAAACTGAAATATATAACTGTGTTTGTTGCATTTCAGTTTATTTAGTTACCGTGCTAAAAATTAACATAATCATTTAGATTCCTTGCTAAGATTCTTTTTGCTGAAAGCTCCAAAATTGTATTGATTTTATATGACTTTTCAAATATTTAACTGGAAACTTGCTAATTGGACCGGTACCTCCTTGGGTGCTAGTAAAAGGAAACAACATGTAAGCTTCTCTTCTCTTTGAAGTGCTTTATAAGTTTTGTCATCGGCGCCGCTTATTTGAAGAGAAGAGAAGCTTACATGTTGTTTCCTTTTACTAGCACCCAATGAGGTATCGGTCCAGTTAGCAAGTTTCAAGTTAAATATCTGAAAACTCATATAAAATCAATAAAATTTTGGAGCTTTCAGCAAAAAAAATCTTAGCAAGGAATCTAAATGATTATGTTAATTTTTAACACGATAACTGAAAAAATTGAAATGCAACAAACACAACTATATATTTCAGTTTAATGCCTTAGATTTAATACTAATTGTGCATGTGACTTTAAGTTCAATGTCACAGAAAAGAGAAAACCTATGATCTCTAGATATCAGAGTTCAATACTGATAACTACTTAGTCTATGCATTTTTTTGCTTAGTTTATGAATAATTTTCAATTCAAGAGAAGGTTTCCCATCATCCTTCACACAACTTTAATACTTCGAATACTGCAATGTTGAAACCACAATTTGAACAAAGTGACTTCTAATATTGTCGGCTTGTTTGGGCCATTATGATGGTCCTTTATTTTATCTCTTGCTAATTAACAAGACATGAGCTTGTACACTGTTCCTTAGTACTCGAAAAATGGATTTATGCATTTTATTGTAAGAAAATTTACACACAAACCAGATGCTTACATATAAACCACCCTACTCAGAACAATATACGTGCTTGGAATTTCTCCACTCAGTTTGTTAAAGCTGAGGTCTCTGCAAGTGAATTTATAAACAAAGCATTAAAAAACAACAAAGTATTTATTTCCATAACCTGTTTAATTCAGGATGAATGGTAGACAACCAAAAAGCTTTCAAACATCATAGTGAACTGTGCAATCAAAAAGACGGGAAAAAAAAAATTGCCTTTGCCACAAAAGAATGTCAGAGACAAGGTCTAAACCATACAAAGTAGAAGGTGCCAACTAGCTTAATTGGTATAGTCATTTAAGGGTTGTACTAAAGACTTGGGATCAAATTCGACCTTCACCTTCACATGGGGTTTGGGGATAAGAGATCAGAGAGGGCTAGCTCATTGCAACCAACCATTAGAACAAAAAAAAAAAAGGAACTACTTTCAAGTGTCAATGTTTCGGCACCAGTTTTACATGTGTGACAAACACATCTCTTAAGGTTCCTTCATTTCTCATATTCTCTAATAACAGAGTTAATATCATGATATAGCCCTAACCGAGTTTATTCCATCGATATAAGATAATGAAAACTGAGCTATGAAAGGGTACTAGATGATCCTTCAAATGGTATCACAACATTTTCAAAGGAAAAATCCTTTTATCTGCATTAAAGAAGGGGGCAAGGAGGAGAACAAGTCTGTACTAACAAGTTCTTTAATTCTCTCATTTCCCAAAGATATACAAGTAGTTGCCCGATGATATTACAACTCCGAAGAATCCTATAACACAAACAAATGACATACACTTTGAGTTGCCAAAAAAAAGGAAAAAGGAGGAAGGTATTGCCACTTTTTATAAATTAAGTTCAATATTGCGTAAACATTTTACTCACAGTGTCTTCGTCTTTTTCATGTTGCTAAGTTGCGGAAAGGTAGCTTCAGTTCCATTTAAATCGCTAATTCTCCTGCATATATCACGTTCAACCAATACAAGGTACATTACTAATTGAAAATATACGTGAAATTAATTAGAATATAAAAAAATCATACTTACAGATCAGTTAATTTTTCAAGAGCTGTAATACCACCAGGAATTGGTCCAACCAAACCACTAGCATGAATTACTCTGTTGTTGCAAAATATTGAGTCAAATAAGCAATAATGCATAATCCTATGAACTCAAGAATATCACAAATGATGAAGCTCTCACAATTTTTCAAGTTTTTTCCAGTTCTGAATAAAATTAGGTATCTTTCCTGTAAGGTGGTTGTCACTGATCTGACTACATAATGTTTGAAAAAATGATTAATCAACTTCAAATGCGATAAACAGTAATTAATATGAGCTTAATGAAACATGACTAAAATGCTTACAACTCCTTCAATGAAGTCAGCTTAGCAAATGTTTCAGGGACTTCCCCACTAAGATTATTTGAGGTTAGCAGCCTACAAGATCAACATAAACAACAAAAATATAAACAAATAAATTCAAGCAATCAGAATATCAATGTGAATCTTTAAAACCCTTTTAAATAAAGGGACATTAAATGAAACAAAAATTAAAAATTCATACCAAAGGAGGAAAAAAAAAAGAGGAAAACTATATTTTGTTAGTAAGGATTTGCAAGGATCATAAAAACTTGAATAATGGTCTTACATTCTCTCTATAATGGGTAGACTCTCAAGCTCTAGAGGCAAATCCCCTGTAAGCTTATTGAAATCCGCACTATTATAAAATTATCAATACACAATTTTGAATCAATTAATAAGAACATAGTTATAAACATCCCTACGCGATATTCTCCTATTATTGTTAACATGTTAGTCCTTATTGTCCACTGGAGTATGGAAATGATATCCATTAAAGGTTGGTTAACTGCAAACCAAAATTAAGAACAGTGAACCGACTGACACAACTGAAACTGACAAGCAAACATGCTAGACAATCCCCCAACTCTAAAAAAATTAGACTATATATGCTACCTTGTTATGGGCAACTAAAAGAGTTTGACGCTGTTGGTGCAGATCTTCAAGAATTGAGACACCAAGCTCTTCTGTCTCCAGTATGGTTCTTCTACTCTCCTTGATCCTATCACCTGATTGGTTTAGTCTCTCTACTGACATAGCCAATCTTTCTCTTTGATCAGCAGAAACCTGTACCAGTGTTTATCAGTCACTATAAATTTTTTCAGAAATCAAATAAAAGACAAACATCAGCGTGACATCTGCCATGTAACAATTCAAGTAGCAGGACATCAAACAAACTCTCAGCTATCATCATTTCAGTGAAACTGAATGGTAAGAAAGAAATTTCAACAAACAGTCAGTATAAGTTCTTGCACTGTTCAAAGTACCTTAGACAGCTGTTTGAAATTAAAAGGTCAGAATTGTATTTTCCATTCTAAGCAATCCAAAAATATGTCGGTTATGAAAATAAAAAACCGGCAGAAAGTGATGCACCAATGAACAGATGTTTATTTAGCTATATTGAGATATAAGGATAGATAAATCAAACAACATATAGCAAGTATTTATACCAAGATGCAGGAGTTGACAGATGGATAAAGCAAATATCAAAGGACCACTGCCCTCAATTTGAACAAATAATCTGAATCTCAGCTCTGTTATAATATTAAGTAAATCACAAAGTCTCCTTGAAGAATTTCCATGAAATACAGATAAAATCAGAAACTGAGATAGTACAATCAAGACATACTGTATGTGGATCTGCCATTCCAGATTCCAGCAACTCTCCACGGCCAGCCTGATTAGCAATAGGTGATGAAATTCTTTTGAATTCCCTCTTCAACTGATTCAGGTCAGATTTATATTCCCTTCGCTTAGCAAGAAGCATAGCCTTCACACTTGGCTGCAAACTTCTTGCCTCAAGGTCCATTTTTCGAATCTTCCAAAACCTAAAAAGATATCATAACAAAGATCCAACAAAATGAAGGAGGAATAGAAATCTATGAGCATAGAGGATGTGATAAAGTTTATCCAGACAGTACCAAAACATCAGCATCATCTAGTCCAGACTTTCATCTGCAAAACTAAATCAATACAAGACCCATTCCCATTCCATTACAGTCATAACTCAAACAAGCATGGAAGCCCCATAAACAGCATGTAACAATTTCAACAAAAACTTACAAAGAGCTTCTTCTAACTAGATAAATCATTTCATAAAACTATAGTGGATCAAAATGGTACTTGCAACTGTTGTAGCTAGTCAGATGTATAAGCACAACACCCGCATTGAAATACCCATTATTTTATGGAATATTCACATTGACTACAACCCTCAAGTGAAGCACCTTTTCCAAGTGAGAAGAATAGTCAAAATTCGCACTGAAAACTCAAAGAAGAATCATGTTATAAAGACACAATAGTTTTTCTCCAACAGGTCATGGAGAGAATGGCATAAATCTCCAAGAGGTCACTCTGGGAACTGAAAAATGACAATGGAAACAACTTCCAGTTATTAACAATTCTAAGCATGTTTCGAAAACAAATTTAGTCTTTTCGAACTTGAAATTCAATTACAAATTCTAGCATGTAGATGTTAATCTTACAATATGAAGCTAAAGGAGGCTTGTTAATGAAAAAAACCATATAAACATCTTTAACAGGTCTATTGATGCAAGTATGTGATTTTCTCTGGTACCTCCTCGCCCCTCCTTTGACACTTGCTAAAATTAGAGAGCTAGTTATGCACTAAATATGCTCCAAACTTCTACATAGCTTCTCTTATTCTTTCTCTTCAAACTCCTGTACTATCCTAGTGCTCCAAGGGGATTTATTTTTATCAACTTAAAGGTGTGTAGAAAAACCTATAGGAGATTATGGTTTAGTTTCTTCTAACCAAACTTGGAAGTAGATGGTAGAGCACATGTAAACACCTCCAATATTCAAGAAGTGGGCCATCCTAATTAAAAACAAATGCCTCAGCTGAAAACAATACAGAAAAGTGGATATGTCATGGAAATAAATTCAATTTCAACAGTTTGAGAAGATTCCTGATAATTGAGTTCTCCTATACATGCTCACTTAGGCTATTCATTAACAATGATTTCTACAACTTGAGGTGGCATATAACGCCATGGACTCCACAACATAGTAGTACTCAATTTAGGTGATAGTTGGGATGATACTTGGGAATAAATATAAGCAATGCCCAGAACATCCAAAATAGATAGTGGAACGAGAATGTGAAGATAATGGGTAATACCATAGGAACTCAAAATTGATAAAATGAAATTCTTAGCTGCACAACCATTTACCAAAATTGTTTCAAAAACCCTTTTGAATACCAAAAACTGAAACGAAACTACAGGTTCCAAACTATTTGACTTAGAAACTACAGGCCCACATCAATTCCATAAACTCTTCAACCATGATCTATCTTATCATCTTATAGGTATTATATGTTAATAGATGAAAATTGAGACAAGGATGAGGATCTCACATTTGTGATGCTATTTCGACATCGAAAGCTCGAGCCCTGACACCGCAGAAAAAACTGCAAAAAAAAGAAGCCCAAAATAATCAATCAACCAACCCAAATCAATGATGGATATCACCCAAAATTCCAAAATTAAATCAAAACCCACCCAAAAAATCCAAAATTACCAGAAATAGCTGGTGTGAGGACACCATCACTAATCACCATACAAGCCCAATCAAAGCCAACACAAGCAAAACCCTCTGCAACATTCTATGCTTCTCTAGAGTAGATTTTAACCTTGACCCAAAACTTGATTTTGGTGCCCACCCAATGCTATGCTTTTTGTACTCGCTGAGCTTCTCATCTGCCAATTGGCAATTGGGCAATGAGTTGACCCGGGCGTGTCGACACAGCAACGAGTAGAGAGCAAAAGTTCCTCCTTCACCATTATCATCAGCTTTGAGCACTATGAACACATATTTGAGCAAAAACAAATGGGATCGGAGAGATGGGTATCTTCTTGTCGTCCGTTCAGATGGATAATGTAAGAGAGAGTTACAGATCGGAGAGATGGGTATATTTTTTCAGGGATTTGAAGTGAGGTAAGGCTGAGTGACAAATATGTGTTTGGGAAGTAGGAAAATGAGAGGAAAATTTCTCTCCGCTCTTCTGGGTTTCTTCAAGCTCGTCACCGTCGCAACTTGTTGACGATGAAATGAGAGCGACCTGGTGAAAGTGAAAAGAAAGGAAATAGGGAGAGAGAAGATGAAGGCATTGCAGAGAGAGAGGGAAGAGCTCTGTGAATTGGAGAAGGAGAAGGCGAGGTCGCGAGTGAGAGAAGAGGTCTGTGAATTGGGAAAGTGAAAGTAAAACTGAACACTGATTTGAACCCGAAAACGTCAATTTGCAGTCTTCTCAAATCAGTGTTTGAATAGCAAATTTTACAAAACTGTGTTCAAGCATGGTTTTTTAACACTGTCTCAAACAAGAGAGCCAGTGTTTGAACACTGATTTTTTTTTTTGGTTGAAAACTCTCCCCAAACAAGCGTATTTATAGTTATATTTTTGTGTTCAGAAGTTGTTGAAAATGAAATCCGTTTCAAGCAAAGCATGCCAATTTTAATTTATTGAGAAATGGTGAAATTCTTGTCTGGCTCGGGTGAAAGTATTGTGCACATTCACCGAGTCAATGCTAACCATCCATCTATAGCGGAGTCACTCTCTCGATGGATGATTCGCCTGGATCATTAAGTATTTACTGTGCATTTACACCGGATCATATCAGTCGTCCATCAGAGTCACTCTCTGGATGGATAGTTGGTATGGGCTTGATGCAAGTGCATCATGCTTGCACCCAGTCCAGACAAGTATTTCTCGGAAAATTTTACTACCCCTTCATGAACACCTTTCCAGTCATAATAGTATTTCTATTTTACATAGTTCTCCATTATTTTATTGGGTTTTATTTAATTTTTATGTCTTCTTTATTTCAACTTTACTCACTTTGTTGTGTCTTCATTTATGTCAAAGCAAAAAAAAATAAAAAATAAATTGATTTGATGATCATTCCAACTTTTATTTTAAAAAAAATATGATAACCTATGCCATTTAATTTAAAATTATTTATTTAAAATTCAATAATATTATGAAACATAAGTATTGAATTTTTTTCATAAAAAGACTCAAAAACTAAAAACCCGTTTTTATATTTATTAGAACAAATATTTTATCAAATACTAAACAATAAGCTCTAAAAATGTCTAGTTGCATCTAGCTAACATAAATGTAATTAGCAAGATTGTAGATGTGACTTAAACCAAATTTGTACCCAAATAAACCATAAGTAGGGCTAAATTATTTTCTTCAAGATCATAGAGTATGATAAAGACTTGCACCAAATTTGTACCCAAATAAACCATAAGTAGGGCTAAGTTATTTACTTCAAGATCATAGAGTATGATAAAGATTTACACCAAATTTGTACTCAAATAAACCATAAGTAGGGCTAAATTATTTACTACACCAAATTTGTACCCAAATAAACCATAAGTAGGGCTAAATTATTTACTACACCAAATTTGTACCCAAATAAACCATAAGTAGGGCTAAATTATTTACTACACCAAATTTGTACCCAAATAAACCATAAGTAGGGCTAAATTATTTACTTCAAGATCATAGAGTATGATAAAGTTGGTCTAAAATGGAAGCTGTACAAAGTTGCGGCCAAGGTTTTCTTAATTAGAGTGCATGCCATGCTAAACCTACAGGTGATGCACAAAGCCCCCACTATCTTTAACTAAAAATTTTAAGCATATTGGGCACCGAATCGATGCATAACGCATTCATGACAAGAAAAGGAACCCTCATGACCAATTTTTTTTTAATTAAAATTGAAGTGATGCTATGTATAAATAATATAGCGATTATTTGATTACAATATAAAGTTGTGTTATTTCATTACAAAAAGTCACAATATTATTACAATTTACTGAAAATTGAAAAAAATAATCGATATATAAGTCAGACAAATAATTTGCATATTGTGAGAATCAAACTTAAAACCTTGTAGTTCCAAAATTTCAATCTTGACCATTAGGACAAAACTTCATTGACAGTCATGCTTTATTTTGCTATATATGTTTCCATAATGATTTACATCTCACATTGATAGTACTATTAAAAAAAATAGATGAGTAATCATTTGTCCTCAAAACTTAAATTGATGGGTAAAGACTCAATTATTTCTTTATACTTTAACATGTCATTTCTTGTGTAAGCCAATTGAAGAATTAAAGACTTTGTACATGAAACACATGTAAAAAAACCCAAATATCTAAAAAGGGAGAGAATATGGTGAAAAATTAAATGAAAATGGGCATCCCCACGATATGATCCAAGACCCGAAGCTCTGATACCATATTAAGAAATAATTGAGTTATCAATTGTCCCAAAAACTTAAACTGATAGAAAAACCCAATTATTCATTTATACTTTAATAAGTACAATGAAAAATATCATGATTTATATGTAAGATCTAATGATACTAAAAATAACTTAAGTTAATATTATTATGTAATGGGCTCCTGAAATTATAAATGATATCAAAGTTAACCTTGGCCCACTACGTATTACTATGTACATGCGTGATATTTAAGCTAGTCACAAATTAATCATGGTAACTGAGCACTCAACTGCACAAAAACCATTGGTTTGTTTCGAGTAATTTATGTAAAATGTGTTTTGTACTCATTTCTCGTGCGTATACAATAGGTTCTATCGAGAAAGTTTAGGATAATTCAAATCTTATATTGAAAATACAATAAATTAATAATCCCAAAAGTTAATACTTTTAGCTGATGAGCCCGTAAAAATGCAACTTTTCATCATAATCAATCATATAATATAATCATAGATTAATATTATAATAAACAATATTAACAAAATAGTCATTGCCCTAAAAATGTCTAGTTGCGTCTGGCTAACATAAATGTAATTAGCAAGATTCTAGATGTGACCTGCACCAAATTTGTTCCCAAATAAACCATAAGTAGGGCTAAATCATTTACTTCAAGATCATAGAGTATGATAAAGTTGGTCTAAAATGGAAGCTGTACAAAGTTGTGGCCAAGGTTTTCTTATTTAGAATGCATGCCATGTTAAACCTACAGGTAATGCACAAAGTTCCCACTATCTTTAACTAAAAATTTTAAGCAAATTGGGCACCGAATCGATGCATAACGCATTCATGACAAGAAAAGGAACCCTCGTGGTAAAAAAAATTTTAAAATTAAAATTGAAGTGAAGCTATGTATAAATAATATATCGATAATTTGATTACAATATAAAGTAGTACTATTCTATTACAAAATGTCATAATATTATTAAAATTTATTTAAAGTTGAAAAAATAACCGACATATAAGTCAGACAAATAACCTGCATATTGTGGGAATCAAACTTGAAACCTTGTAGTCCCAAAATTTCAATCTTGACCATTAGGACAAAACTTCATTGACAGTCATGCTTTATTTTGCTATATATGTTTTCATAATGATTTACATCTCACATTGATAGTACTATTGTAACAACCCATCCTGGGTTGGCCAACCCCGAGACGGTGTTATCACATTTTGAAAATCCCAACACGATACATATATGCAACAATAAAGCAAAATAAAACTAACAAGAATTTTACATCAATCTGATATAATTTAAACATAATATACAACTTAACATGCATGAATATTTACAAACAAATTTTTGTTTTTCATTTGCTCATTTGTTTGAGGATATTGACACGTACATGGCTTACAGCAAATGATTTCGTTTGACTTTCAACCCACCATACTACTAGTCCTGTCTGCTACCTGAAATCATTGTACAATGAGGGGTGAGCTTCACAAGCTCAGTGAATTAAATTTACTAAAAATATTCCAATTTCTTAAACAGTCCTTTAATATTTAATCATTTATTTCTTCTATAACTGGATAATAGCAAAAAGTCTAATATTTATATAATTCTCATATGATCATATTTCTATGCCTTTTTCTCTTTTTCTCACTGTAACTGTCTCTCACTGGGAGACTCATTCATCTCTAATTATATTCACAATAAATACACCACATCTCATCATTTCAATAATGGAAGCAATAATTAAAACAGATGCAATGCATAAATGATTATGATGGGAACGTCTTCCCACTTGTCGACAGGTTATTATTATCTTAGACTAGCCCCTTCCCGGTTCTTTACAGCTTATCACGGCTGTCACGGAATTTATCTCCAGTGTATACCGGCTGTCACGGTTGTTCCATTAGACCGGCCCTTTCTCGGTTCTTTCGGTTATCTTATTTAATGCATATGCATATGATCAACGATATGAAATATGCCTATGAACAGTAATATAACAATAACGTGTAAACAAAAATATTTGAATTAACTACCATGATCATTTTCAATTTATCATTGAAATAAATTCCTCAAAATTTCTCTCCTCATATATCACATCTACTAATTAAACATAACTCATCAATAATTTTACTTATCTATTTTATTATTAAATCAGCTTATTATTTCACTAATTTCTTCTCCTCATATATCATATAAATTTATTTACCCAGACTCGTACCGAATTTTATTTATCCCTTTTACTATTAAATTAACTTATTATTCTAATAATATTTTTTTTTACATAATAATTTTCTATGTGACCAATATTTATATCATACCTATTAACTAAATATTTATCTACCACTAAAGCATACGCTACTAATTAAATTTAATATTATCACTAGATATTTGATTTTTTTTAACTACTTAAAGCAAATCTAACTCACCACGTAGCACTTAAAGCTACCCATGAATCACCTCCTTACCTTTCTCGTTCTTATTTGAAACTTCCCCCGATTATTGACTGTCAACACTTGACATAATATTTGTATTTAATTTATAATTATTTCTTTATTTCTTCATAAAGCACACACTTTGAAAATTCTTACTTTGACTTTCTGAGAATTTTATAAATGTCAGAAATTAAAAAAAAATACTATGTTATTACCTTTTGTTTTTCGAAGAGTTTTTCCTGATTCTCTATGCAATTCCGCAGAAAATACTATCAAAAATTTACTCTTTTAACTTTTCTTTGAGTCCCCAAATATTTAAAGAAAATAAAAAATTTGAAAGAAAAACAAATAAAATCGGTTAAAACTTTTTTTTAACAATTGCAATATATATACAAACCAAAGTTACCTTTTTTTTTAAAGAAATCTACAGCTCCCCCCACCCAAAGTCTTCCACGTTTTTGTTTAACCGGAGGACAACTTTTACACATGTAATTTTGGTATAAAATTGGGCAGCAGGTGCTGCCACCTACTGCCATGCACGTGTAATTTTTTTTTTCTTCTTCCATTTTCTTTCTTCTTTTTTTCTGGGATGTTCATGTCCCAGATTTTTTTATTTATTTTATTATTAATATATTTTATTTTAACTTTTTATTTATTTATTATTATTTTCTTTTTTTTTGCCGTTCTTTGAACACTCTGGAATTTTTTTATTTTTTATTTTTTTTATACATAAAATATTTGAACTCTATACCTTATTTATTAAATTATTTCTTTACCTTTATTTTACAAATACAGGTATTACAACTGTTAAAAAAAATAGATGAGTAATCATTTGTCCCCAAACTTAAATTGAAGGGTAAAGACCTAATTATTTCTTTATACTTTAACATGTCATTTCTTGTGTAAGCCAATTGAAGGATTAAAGACTTTGTACATGAAACACAAACGTAAAAAACCCAAATATCTAAAAGGGGAGAGAATACGGTGAAAAATTAAATGAAAATGGGCATCCCCACGATATGATCCAAGACCCGAAGCTTTGATACTATATTAAGAAATAATTGAGTTACCAATTGTCTCAAAAACTTAAACTGATAGAAAAACCTAATTATTCTTTTATACTTTAACAAGTACAATGAAAAATATCATGATTTATATTTAAGATCTAATGATACTAAAAATAACTTGAGTTAATATTATTATGTAATGAGCTCCTAAAATTACAAATGATATCAAAGTTAACCTTGGCCCACTACGTACTACTACGTAGATGTGTGATATTTAAGCTAGTTACAAATTAATCGTGGTAATTGAGCACTCAACTGCGCAAAACAATTGGTTTGTTTCGTGTGATTTATGTAAAATGTGATTTTGTATTCATTCCTCGTGCGTATACAATAGGTTCTATCGGGAAAGTTTACGATGATTCACATCTTATATTGAAAATACAATGAATTAATAATCCCAAAAGTTAATACTTTTAGCTGATGAGCCCGTAAAAATGCAACTTTTCATCATAATCAATCATATAATATAATCAGACAAATAACTTAACATAAGAAGTGGAAATTTTAAAAAAAATAGAAACACACTAAACCAATGTATAAATAGATATGAATCTGATTTGTATATTAGAAACCTAAATCAGACAAATAACTCATATACAAATAACAAATAACTTGTTTTTTTTTTGTTTTTTTTTTTTTTTTGTGAATCATTGATTCTCAAAATTTTGAACTCTTAAGAATTAGATTTCTTGAGAATTAACTTTTTTACCGTTCGCATATATTTAGAATTTGAAATATCTAATATAGAAACTCTGAAACCTTTTTTTTAAAACAAGTTTGATTTCAATAATATAATTCCTATTTTTATTAATTTGGATTGACGTAACATTGCCATTTTGCATTAATTAACTTATTATTCTAATGTGAAACTTAGAATAAAAATTATTTATTGAAATGACCAAAAATCTTTTTAAGCTACAACAAACATTCTTCTAAAAAAAATATTAGCTTTAAAATTAATTTTAAAATAAGATTTTTAATATTAAGAACACAATTTTAATTTGATATGTGTAATTTTTGTTATAATGACAAAGTGAAAATTAGCATTTGTCACTTATTTGGTGGAAGTTAGAGTTATCATATTTTATGTGAATTGTGATTTCTAAAGAAATTATAATTCTCATGACTTTTATCAAATGAACAACAAAAGTTTTGTCAATTCTTAAGAATTTATAACTTCCATATCGATTTCTCGCATAACGAACGTACCCATATTAGAAACCTAAATTAGTTTAAAATTAGTGAGATGCAATTTTCACCAATAATTTTAATGTATGAAATTATTTACCACTTCTGAAACTTTCGGTCCCCATTCTCCCCTTACACACATTTTTTCCCCATTGAAAGAAATAAGCAAAAAAAAATGATTAGTAATTCCAAAAATCTTATAACGTTCATTTCATGTCATTATAGAGTCAGTGATGGTGACGTGCCATGTGTCACAGACACACTAACAACAGACATATTATTAGGTGTCTTGTGCATATTCTCTAGTTGGAAAACTTCGAACCAAGGAGAAGATGACGTGTGCGTGACATTGTAGGTTCGAGAGTGCAAGAGAATAACCCTTTCTTGTCGCAAGTGCCAACGAGTGGTGCACAAACCGAAAGTTTAGGTCGCCTAAGTCGAGCTTGATAAGTCGAGACTCAAGGGGAGTTGTTCGTGAAGCACGAGCTAGGGGTACAAGTCACGATCATCATGTAAGAAGTTTGTAAAGTTGTGGGTTTTAATATGGTTAGTGTGTAAACCATGCAAGATGGTATGCATGAGAGGTCAAGGCACATGGTGTTGCATTGGCCAAGATGTTTCATATGCGATGGTGAACACTCGACGATGGAATGACCGATTTTAAGGGAATGTATGGAGATCATTTGGTAGTTGGAACTATGAATAGCTCAATTCACCACACTATGAGGATGTGGTTAGTGATGATGATGGCGCATGCATTGATGATGAAGACTCGTTGGTGGACTAGGACGCGAGCTAGCATGGAGCTAAAGGTTTGTGAAGTGCACTACGATGGGAAATGACGAAGGCTACTCAAGAGTAAGATCAGCTGTTCGGGTGCAGTGTTGTCCCATAAGAGGGAAAGCACGAGGTCAAGCATGATGTTCCTTGGAGAAAGAAGACCAAGGATATGCAGTTTGCATGCTCACCAAATGGCAAGTTAGTGGGTGTAATGTTGGTTATGGATTGGGGTGCATTGAAGGCCAATATCCAACGGAGCGAGAGTCCTTAGGAGGAATGATACCAAGTCCTAACAACATGGTGTCTTCAGCCATGGTTAGATTTAGCATCAGCGGGCTAGTGCAGGAGAATAGTTGTCACTTCAACGTCTTTGAACTTACATCTTGTTTCATTGTGGCAAAATACCTCGCCCAACACCTTCGCCTCTGAAAACATTGCTATGGCCATCAAAACTAATACCATTCTCTAATACCCCTTTTTTAGAGAACCATTCCCATTTTTTCTTCTTTCTCATGGACAACAATTTGGCATCAAAGGAATGAGCATTAGTTTGAACTTTGTCCCCATGACGCTTATGCCTTGTTCTACTAACTAAAGAGACACCACTATCATTAGAATATTCATCTGAATTAACCTCTGTGGTTAGTGATGATGATGGCACATGCATTGATGATGAAGACTCGTCGGTGTACTAGGACGCAAGCTAGTATTGACAAGACCAAAAGCATGGAGCTAAAGGTTTGTGAAGTGCACTACGGTGGGAAATGACGAAGGCTACTCAAGAGTAAGATCAGCTGTTCGGGTGCAGTGTTGTCCCATGGGAGGGAGAGCATGAGGTCAAGCATGATGTTCCTTGGAGAAAAAAGACCAAGGATATGCATTTTGCATGCTCACCAAATGGAAAGTTAGTGGGTGTGATGTTGATTGTGGATTGGGGCGCATCGAAGGCCAAGCTCTAAGGGAGATAGAGTCCTTAGGAAGATTGAGACCAAGTCCTAACAGCATGATGTCTTCAGCCATGGGTATTTAGCGTTAACGGGCTGGTGCAGGAGAATAGTTGTCGCCCCAATGTCTCTGGACTTACGCCTTGTTTCATTTTTGGCAAAACACCTCGCCCAACACCTTCGTCTCTGAAAACATAGCTATGGCCATTGAAACTAATACCATTCTCTAATAACCCTTTTTTAGAGAACCATTCCAATTTTTTCTTCTTTCTCATGGACAACGATTTGGCATCAAAGGAACGAGCATTAGTTTTAACTTTGTCCCCACGACGCTTATGCCTTGTTCTACCAACTAAAGAGACACCACTATCATTAGAATGTTCATCTTAATTAACCTCTAAGCCACTACCCTCCTCCTCCAAAATTGAAAATGCATTCAACGGAAAGCCAACTGAAATCACCGGAGAGATTCCACCTGCACAACTTTCATAAGCCTGGTATTCTAACATAATTTTAAGACTTCAAGACATCTAAATAATTAAACTTGAGATAAATATTTAGATTTGAGATAATAACCCTTAAGCTAATTGCTCTAAAAGCACTTTGTTAAGCTAAAACACTTTCTTATGTCTTCGTTTACATCAAAACCAAAACCAAAATTACCTTGAATTGATTTTATAACATATGCCATTTACACCATGTTTAGTTGTATGGAATTTGTAAACCGAGGTACAAACTCAAGAGGGGGTGAATTAGGTTTTAAAAACTTTTTGCTAATTAACTCACAAGTTTTTAACAGTTCAATCAAGCAAGGCACAAAACAAATAATATGCTTGAAAATAAAGGAGTTAAGAAAAAGAATATGCAAACTCTGTTTATAGTGGTTCGGTAATATCATAATCTCTCTGATCCTACGTCTACTCTTTTGAAGGAATCTCATTGAAGTAATCCACTAAATGTCGTCGAACAACTTCACGAGTGTTGCACAAACCTTACAAACAATCTCTTTTTCAAGGAAGTTATAACAAAGTGTTTAATTCTAAACACTCTAAGAGTTACACAAACTCTTTCTCTTTACAATGAATGATATTTAAATGTAAAGGAATGGTAGAGAGATAGCAATGAATGCTTTACAAAACGAAGATTATCTCTCTTTCAAGAACAAGCTTAAAGAATGACTTGCAATAAATTTTTCAAGGCTTTTGAGAATATTAATGAGCTATAAGATGAATTGAATGCTCTCTTACTATATCTAAATGCTCATTGAAGGAGTTTTTTTTTATAACCTTGGACTTATATGGTCGTTAGACACTGATTTGGTATGTTTGAAATATTAAATGCTCAAGTCTTGCATCTCAAACGGTCATATTTTCGAATTACCAATCGACTGAGTCAAGTGAAAAAGTTTACTTTTAGGCTTAAGGAAAGTGTCGATCGTGAAGTTACCAGTCAACTGGGTCCTATTACCAGTCGATTGAGAACTTACTGTCCTTTTTACTAGTTAAGTGGTTTAGAGATCCAGTTGACTGGGTTGTCCACAAACCCAGTTTTTATGTTTTAAAGCAGTTTTTGGCTTAGAAACATTTTTCATATTTTAGTTTTGTTAAAGCTTTTTGTAAAATGAACCATAGTTCAAGCTAGATAATTGAAATTAGAGATTTACAATGTGATTTAATTACCTTAGAGCCTATTATAGATCTTCTGTCTTCTTTTCATATTTGAACGTGTTGTGTTCTTGCGTTTTGTTTCTATATTAAATGTTTTTGCCCTTTAAACACTTAGATAAAACTATTAGTGCAATTTAAGTAGTGTTTTGTCATTATTAAAATAAAATACAGGTCAACAGAATTAAGGTTTGAAATTGAAATTGAAGTGTAATAATACTTTTTTTAACATAAAAATGATTGAAAAAGATAATATGATTTCATCTCAATTTTAATTCCAAATCTCAATTCTATGTTACCAAATGCAACATTAATGCAAAATTGTTTATTTACAATTCAGTTATATTATGGAACATAAGTAAAATACTCCTAAATAGGGGATTTTGAAAAAAATAATCAAAAGTTGAAAGACAGTTTCTAAAAAAACTAAATGTGTCAAACAACTGTCATATTAAATGTTAAAATAGATTTAGTTCCATATCTGTTTGATTAAAAGCTGTTTAAAAACTATTTCAATAGTTGAAATCTGAAACTATATTTCAAGGTAACCATTGCTCTAAGATTTTTTTTTTTTTTTTTTCAGTCATAGGCTAACATAAATGTAATTATCAAGATTGTACATGTGACTTACACCAAATTTGTACCCAAATAAACCATAAGTAGGGGTCACTTATTTACTCCAAGTTCATAGAGTATGATCAAATTGGTCTAAAATGGAAGTTGTACAAAGTTTTGGCCAAGGTTTTCTTAATTAGCATGCATCCATCTTAAGCACATGTAATGCACAAAGCCTCCACTATCTTTAATTAAGAATTGGGAATTTTAGCGAAATTGGGCACTGAATTGATACATTCATGATTAGAAAGGAAACCTTATGCCCATGCTTTATTTTGCCATATGGCATGCTTTTGAAGTGATCTAAATCCCACATATGGATAGTATTGAAAAAAATCTTCATTTATATATAAAATTTAATAATTTGAAAAGTAATTTGAGATTATATTTTTTAGGTAATGAATTAATGAAATTATAAATGATATCAGATTTGATATTGGCTCACCATCCTTATGATTCTTTATCTTAAAATGAAGGCTTAAAGGTAAATATTACCATCAATTGAAAGGTCAGGTGTATTTTTTACTTTTACTTTTATTTGAAGCAATTAAACCATTAATTGAAAATTAAATGTAATAAATGCCCTCAAACTAATTGTTCTACAAGATTAAATATATGAGTGGCATGTGTCTCATTTAAACCTTAAAATCATCTTAATCAGTAATTGATTGAAAAATAAGTAAAAAAAAATAATTTATTGTTATTTTATAACAAACTGATCTAAAAAAAAAAATAGAAAGAACTTTTATATGGTAAAGCTAATGATAAGAGTAATTGTATTTATTAGTATAGCGAACCAGTTGTGTTTTTCTTATGAATTAAACATTTCTTCTCTAATATTGACTATCCAAATAGCCGTTAACTTTACTGAGATCTTTTTTTTTGTTCTAGATCAATTTATTATATAAGAACAATAATATCATTTAGTTTAATTTTAAGTATTTATTTACTTTTTTTTTCCATTCAATCATTCTCTATGATGAGTTTTAAAGTTTAAATGAAACACATACCCCTCACGTGTTTAAATTTTATTAAAAAAATTAATCGAAGGGTTTAAATTACTCGAATAAAATTGAGAGTAAGTGAAGAACTTTTCAAATTGTGAGAGTGCTATAACATGCAAATTTGTAATCAAACTCCTGGGCAGTACTGTCCAATACTTAATTTGCAGAAAATTCTAATTAATTTTGATTTAGCTAGTGGTCCTTTAGTTTAATTATCAACGGTAATGGCCTAATGGCTATAGCTGATGCGATGACAGGTCATTGGAGAGCAAAAAGATTAACCTGGCGAGCTACTTTGGTACTTCTGCTAATCATTCTATATCCCGCAATTAAATATATGATAAGTGATTTATAAATAAAAAATTAAATCAATTTTATATTAATTAGTAATAAGAAAAAGAGTAAATTACATTTAGTAACTTATAATTTGGTAACCTGTACATAAAGATTTGTAATTTCAAAATATATAAATACCCATTAGAATAAGCATTTTTCGATTCAAAATATACAAATACTCCATCAGATGTGCTTTAAAATACAGATACTTTCATGGAATATGCATTTTTCGAAATAAAAATACAGATTTTCTTATGGAATATGCTTATCCAGGTGATATCTGTATATTTTGAAATTATGAATCTTTATGTGTAGTTTAGGCCAAACCACATGTGGTTAAATATAATTTACTTTAAAAATAATAGGGGATGCTTTGGGATAACGTGCACATATATGCTTAGAATTGTTTTTTTTTTTGCAATCTTATAAATATATATTAATTAATTAGATCAAATACTTAAAAAAAGATTTTTAAAAGAATCGAAAGATGAATATTTTTTTTTAAGAAACCGAATTTGTGTCTGAAGAGACAGAACTTGAACAGTTGATTTCAAAGCTGTTTTATCAAATGCAAAACAATTTTTTAGCTCCACAACTATTTTACAAAAGACTGTATTTTGACAATTATAAAATGAAATTGAAGTTAGGTCAATTACACTCTTAACAAAACTATTTTTGAAAGGAAGCAAAAGTTGAAAAAGAGTTTTTAAAAATCTGAATTTGTGCCAGAACAACTATTTTACCAAACACAAAATAGTTTTAGCTTCACAATTGTTTTTATCAAAAACTGTATTTTGATAACCATGAATTGAAACTAAAGTTATGCCAAAACTTCTAAAAAAACCTATTTTTAGAAAGAATAAAAATCTGAAATGGAGTTTTTGAACAAACTAAATGTGTTAGAACATCTGTTTTACCAAACATAAATCATTTTTAGCTCCACAATTATTTTACAAAATAGTATATTTTGACAAGTATAAACCAAAATTATAGTTAGGCTAAACCTCAATATTGTTTGGTTTAGCGGTACTTTTGGTTTATAATTGTTAAAATGGTTTTTGAAATATTTTTTGGTGGCAGAGAAGGTGTTATAAACTGTTTTGTGTTTAAAAAAATAGTTATGAAAACAATTTAATTATATGTCATCAATTCAGTTTCTTTGTAAGATTTTTTTAAAAACTTTTGATTCTTTCTAAATAATTATTTTTTAAGGTATCGGATTAACCTCTGTTTTTCATGAGACATAAACCGTTTTTTCTTTTTATAATCTCTATCAAAGGGTAGTCATTGATATTATTGGAGCTGGAATTATCCAATTTACTTTAAACCTGAAACTAAATTTGAAGGAAAGGTTTAGTTGTATGATTCTATATCGTTTGGTTTAGCTTTCAAAAGAAGGAAGCTTCCAATAAACAGATGTTAAGTAAAAAAAATATTGTTTTTAATATAGCAAGTTAGGCCAAACGGATACTAACCCATTTTTTGTTTGTGAAATTACTATTATTTACAGAAAAAGCAATGCAATCCATCCTACGGCAGTCCAATAGAAAAGACCTAGCAACACAAAAGTATTAACTTCTACTGCTAGAAATTGTGGCAATAAAGACAGGTGAAGAGAGCAAGTGGAAACTGTAATCAAAGCTGAGGGGATATGTCACTACAACATTTCTTAAATTGTTTAAAAGCTTGCATGTGCAATTGTACTATGTCACATTCAATTGTATAGATAAAAAAATATGAAACAATGGACCAAAAAAAAAATAATGCAGAGGTTGGCCTTTTGACATTTTTAGATGATTTACCAGAATTTTTTTTCCGCTTTAATCGAAGTGTATGTCCTTGTTTGACAGCATCAAAGTACCAATTATCTATGGCTTAGATATCTTCACATGCAAAACTAAATGGAACAAAAATTTAAGGGTAGATTATATTTAGCTCATTTTAGTTTTATTTAACTTACACATAAAAATTCATAGTTTTAAAATATAAAAATATCATTTGAATAAACATATTTCAGAGAGGAATATGTATTCTTTTATTGAAAAATACATATTCCAGGGGATATCTGTATTCTAATGTATATTTTAGGAGGTATTTGTATTCTTACATAGAAAAATGCATATTTTAAGAATGTAGTTGTATATTTTAAAACTACGAATACTTATGCGTAGGTTAAATCAAATTACAGGTGGCTAAATGTAATTTATCTAAAGTTTAAATGGATTGGTAAAGATTAGTTTTACTAACTTAAAAATATTTGGATTTGAGTCTTTTCGTTATGAAGGGATGTGATAGACTTTATCCAGTTATTTGATATGAACTAACATTTATAAGTATGATTTTATGTTGTTGTTTGATTAAAAAAATGGAAAATGGAATTCAAGTTTTTTTTTTCTTTCCGAAAATTGAAATTCAATTCTCTGATATTCTAAATAAGTTTGGTTAATTTGATCTTTTTTATAATAGTTTTTAAAATAATGAGAAAACAATTTAAAAAGTGGATAATATATAATTTTCTCTCGTTAAATTGTAGTCTTGTTATAATGAGATAGCTTATAAAAATAAAAAAATTCCAAAATAATAATTATCCTTTTTTAGTTAGAACAACAAAATTTTGGTTTTTGTTCTTGTTTTTCAAAACCGTATTTTAAAAATAGAAAAAAAAAACAAATCTAAACATTCTGCTTCCCAAAAGCAATAGTCACACACAGAAGAAATCTTATTAGGGTTTTATTGATAATAGTCGAGTGACTACATAGAAATACCCTTCGGTGGGGTTTATATAATAAACTAAGTTGCGTAATAGAAAAACTAAATCACCTAAAAATCCTAACTAAATCACACTACATTAATATTTTAGATTATTTTGAAATATTCTCTAATGTCACCCCTCAAACACATGGTAATTTTAATAAAATGTTCATGAGTTTGATTACAAATTCAACCCGAGCAAGATGTAATCCAGAACACCACCATCAATTTATAATTTGCATGATCTTTAATAGATTGCAACTTCGATCCGTTCGCTTTATGAATTGTAATATGCATCAATACATGCCAAGCCACCATTAAGGATAGCCAAGCCCACGTGAGTGCAAACGAGAAAGCGTGAGCACCGCTGAGAGTGTACAACACAATAAAAAAACTCGAGTACAAAAGAATGCGAGCAAAAGATAAGAATAAAAAGAGATTAAAATATTCTAAAGAGAATGTGGGAGAAAGAGAGGAAGAGAAGGCTCAAGCACAAAAGAGTGTGAGCAGAAGGTAAGAATATTTTTGTAAAAATAATGAAGATAGAATAAAATGAGAGGAAGAGAAAAGAAGTGACGAGGAAAGAGATAAGCAAGCGAGAGAAACTGATTTTCTTCATTCTCCCTTGGTATTTAATTCAATCTTTTGCCCACCTTGTCGAAAAGTATTTATAAGCTTCTCATCTTATCACAAAGAGGGAAATGCTGATTCAATCGACTAAGAAACACAATCCTGGTGAGAGTTTTTCATTATACCATGCGATGTTGAAGTCCTTTACTTTGACCGGCCCTTCAAAATCTTTATTTCAAACCAAAAAGGGCTATTACCTATAACCCTTGCTGTCCATTTGGAGGAGGTGAGAAGAGAGGAATAAGAAGAACGTTGTGAAGAGAACAAAAAACAAAGATGGGAAAACTTGGAAGAGAGAAAAATATTATGTGAAGATAGTTGCAGATTTAAAGTAGAGAGAGAATTAGAGGGAGAAAGAAAGAGAAAGGAAAAAAGGTGCAAGAAAGAACTGACCGAAAAAGAAGTGACTAGCCAAAAAAGAGGTAGTTGGCTGTAAAAAGAGATGGCTGCTTAGAGGTGGTTGGCCAAAAAAGAGAGGGTTGCAGAGGTGACCAGTGGCTAGGATTTTAAGAGATTAATTTCTTCACTTTTAGAGCAGGAAGAAAAGGTTAAACCGCCAGTGAAACTTTGAATGAACTCGAGAAAACTTTATTAGGATTTTATTGAAAATAGTTTAAGTGAATACATAAAGATATTCTTAGGAGAGTTTATATAATAAACTAAATAGCATAATAAAAGATTAAATCACCTAACAACTTTAACCAAATCACATCACGTTAATATTCTAAAATATTATGAAATATTCTCTAACCCATGTCAAATTCTAAAATTGCCTATGCATGACTGAATCAAACACTACACGAATCTAACTTCTTCAATTTTCACATCTATGCTTGTCCTCCAAAATCAGTGAAACACCTAGTCAAGGTGAGATACTGCATATTGATCATTTTTGCACATTGTGGGCAACCCATTGATATTATCACACGCTGTGTTTGGATGCATTAATTAAATTGATATATATATATATATATAGTTAATTTACATAAATCCGTAATCCTAAATCAATTAAAATTTTTAATTCCATGTAACCAAACAGACCGTTAGGGTGTTGTGTAAAGCTTTGACAAACTGAACCCATCTATCTTGTATCTCTACCAGAGAATTTGGGAGAGCTTGGTAAAAGGGAAAACATCAGCACTGAAGTGAGAAATATCAATGAAATTGATACCACTGATAATGCATGGGAATATATCCCCTTTGAAAAATTGCATATAAGGCTTATAATCGATGGAATATGACTTCTGGCACTAATTCTCAGCCATTATTTAACAAAAGTTTCATTGACTCATTGGAAAATTTTGGAATATGGAAAGAGAGTTTGGGAACATGAACATATTCATCTGCCAACTGCCATAGAATAGAATCACATCTGTTTGTGGAATAGTTTAAGCTCTCAAACTCATAACCATCCTACTATTATTATTATTTTGTTATTTTCTTTTTACTCTTAGCTTGGTAAATGACAATAAGAACTTTTTTTTTTTTGCACTTTGCAAACGCACACCCTTTAAATAAAGGAGAAGCACAGTCGATTTGGGCTAAAGCTCTCATTTCGGCCGAACATTGCTCACAACTAGGGGTGGCAGTGGGCTGTGCCGTGCCGGTCCACAGCCCACACAAGACAACCTACCTTACTTTTGTGTCGTGCCGTGCCTCCCTCTCTTTCGTGTCGTGTCTCTCTCTCTTTTTTGCTGTGCCGGTCCATGGCCCACACAAGGTAACCCACCGTGCTTTCGTGTCGCGTCGTATCGTGCCGTGCCTCCCTCTCTTTCGTGTCGTGTCTCTCTCTCTTTTGTGCCATGCTGTACGTTTAAAAATCTTGGCCCGGCACTGTTCAAGGCCCACATGATTACTAAGCCGTGCCGGCCCATGGGCCTCATAAGTATATATTGATTATTTTACCATTTTGTTGAAAATAGTAAAAAAAATATATAAATATTGAATTAAATGCTTATAATTGTATAGAAAAATAATCATTTTATTGATGAAATTAAATATTATAAATAACTTAGAAATTAAACACAAACAACAACATAAACAAATAACTTAAATATTATAATATTAAAAAATCTTTTAAATAAATAGCTTACAAAATAAATTATATTGTTTCTTTTAGTATTTCAAATATAACAAGCATAGAATAATAAATAAATTATATAATATTCATCTATTTCAAACATACTCTAAATCTAATTCTATAAACCCAAGTAGATCAAACACAAGTGATGAGTGTCAAATATTGCATATTTTGGCCATTTAATTTACATTTGTTAGCTTAAGAAGTTGTTACTTTGAGTTTTTTCGTTGTTTTTCAGGTTTACAAGCATTGGGAAATGAGTTCACTAAAATTGCCAGAATTGCAAGTGCAGATTAGTCATTTTTGTGGATTTTACTGTATTGATTCAGGAAGAACCAGAAGATGAGCCATATATGCTTAGAAAGATTCGGAAGTCTATTTTCTGGAGAATTTTACGGCTTGTAAAAATGATTTTTTTAGAGAACGTTATGGCCGTTTTAGTAGACAAAGGTCAGGCTGTGCGGGATTTCAGCGTGAGCAGAAGTTTTGAAGGGCATGTGAAGGCTTAAATCCCACATCCCACATCGGTTGGAAACATATTTCTATATCTCACACCCCACATCGGATTGGAAACACATTGCACTCGTGGTATTTGCCTATATAAGACCCACTCTACTTCAGCTTTAGGCATCATCGGAAAATCCGAGATCATCAGAAAGTGAATCCAGAGGGCCTTTAGGAGCAATCCATAGGGCCCTTAGGAGGAATCCGATGTGAAATTCTTGGGCCATTTGGTGTAATCCGGTGGACATCTGCTAGCATTCTGGTGGATCCCGAAGGCTTGCTACCACAAGGGGAAGTGCTGCCCAACAGCGAGTGGAATTTCTCCAATGTAAAGTAATTTATTTCTTTTTAGTTTAATGTTTCGCACTTTTATTATGAATTCTGGTTTCATGATTATGAGTGGCTAGAATCTTTAACTAAGGTTGAAGATGAAGCCTCGCCGTTGTTTGGCATATTAGTTTCAGTTTTGTTTATACAATTCTGATGTTTTTTTTAGTATAAATGTTCTGTCAATTATTTGAGTAGAATCTTATGATTGATTGTGTTTAAATTGTTTTGTTGGATATTCCTTGTGTTTCATCTGATGGATACTTCGAATCGTTTTCGATTAAATTGGATTTCCTTCGTGATTTGTTAAAAGCGGGTACATTGGATGCTTTTGGTTTAATTGGGATATTCGTTGTTTTTTGTTTTATGTTGGATTCATGGAATATTTTGATGGGCTATTTTTATGAATATATATGCTTAACTTTGGTGGGGTGGATTCAGAAACCTTAGTGTCTTTTTATCATTTGTTTTAAACCAATTTAATTTAAGTTTTTATTTCTTTTGCAAAAAAATACAATTCACAATTCGGAACTAGGTTAAAATAAGATTAGTTTAGATAAAATTATATTTTTACAACGCAATTCCCCATGGATTCGACCTCGCACTTGCACAACACTATATTGCAGACGACTCGTGCGCTTGCGAGTAATTTAAAACTCACAACAAATTTTTGGCGCCGTTGCCGGGGAGTTGTTTTGTTTGTGAAATTTTTGTCCGAATTGATTTTATTTTTCTACTAGTTTAGTTAGCATTTTTTTAATTTTTTTAATTTTAATTTTAATTTTGATTTATTTTATTTTATTTACAATTTCTCAAAAAAAATGAATTAAAAAAAATGAACAAAAACGTGGATGAATCCAGCACCGGTTTCACAATCTTTAGAGGATGCCCTCAAGGATTTCATGAGGATGACCGATCAGTCCATTAATGCAGCTAATACATTCAATGTTGATAGTTGTTCCATCTGTGTTAGTCCTATGCATTTAGCACAGAATTGTTCATCAATGCCGGCTTTTGTCGAGTATCCCATAGAACAAACGAATGCTTTCAATGACTGTTGTTGGCAATCAAATGGATCTTACTCCAAAACATACAATCCAGGGTGGTGGAACCACTCTAATTTTTCATGGGAGCAGAACCAACTGATGAATCAGGGAGGAGCCCTTTATCATGCTCACAATCAATACCCTCCCGAATTTCCTCCACCAATTTCAAGTTATGGTCACTCAGCCTATCCAGCACCATCACCCGCTTACCAAGCTCCCATTCAAGCGCCAGTGTCGGTTTCACAGTCATTGAAGGACGCTCTTAATGATTTCATGAAAATGACTAGCCAATCTATGAGTGAAGTGAGGAGTGCAACAATAGTAAACACCCACGTGATTGCCAAGCTAGAAAGTCAAATGGGTCAAATCACAAGTCACTTGGGTGAAGGAGAGAACAAAAAGTTCCTCAGTCAACCCAATCCTAACCCGAAGAAACAGTTTGCGGAGGGAAATTTATCAACTCTTATACAAAGGCAAGAAAGTGGCAACAAAGAAAAGAGAGATGCTGAGCCATCTACAGCCACACCTATTATTAAGGATCTCCCTAGGTTGTTTTTACCTAAAGCGCCTTATTTTGAGAGATTACAAGCGCCCAAGAAAGAAGGGGAGTCTGAGGACATTTTGGAGGTATGCTTTGCTCAGTTTGGAGAGGATTTGGATTTAGATAAGCTACGTGAGCAAGTAACTGTTATCTTGGAGTCTGCTCCTCAGAAGAGCAGTGAAACGGAGGAGACTATGGATGAATCACGCATTGAGGACCCCCTGGAGGCATGCTTTGCTCAATTTGAAGAGGATTTGGATTTGGATAAGTTGTTTGAGCAAGCAAATGCTACTTTGGAGTCTGCTCCTCAAAAGATCAGTGAGATGGAGGAAACACAACACTTAAACCCCCCAAAAAGGAACTTAAGCCTTTACCGGACAATCTTAAGTATAAGTTCCTAGGTCCTGCAGATTCCTTACCTGTGACTACAGCTTCAGATTTGGTTGATGCTCAAGAGAATAAATTACTGGACATTTTAAGAGAGCACAATGAAGCTATCGGCTGGACTATTGAAGATATCAAGGGGATAAGCCCCTCGGTGGTTATGCACAAGTTACATTTTGAGGAGAATGCCAAGCCATTGAAGGAGCCACAAAGAGGGCTCAACCCAGCTATACAAAAGGTTCTGATCCTTTATCCAATCTTTGATAGCGAGTGGGTGAGCCTGATTCATGTCGTGCCAAAACAGGCTAGATTGATAGTAGTAATAAATAAAGACGACGAGTTGGTTCCAACTCGAGTGCAGTCAAGATGGAGAATGTGTCTAGACTACCGTAAGTTGAATGGTACCGCACTTAAGGATCATTTTTCACTCCCATTTATTGATCAGATGGTGGAGCGTTTAGTTGGGCACGATTACTAATGTTGGGTCTGGCTGAAGACGTTAAACTTAGCGCTCATGGGAGGCACTCCACAGCTTATCATTTTTGTTTATTTATTATTTTACATATTTATGATTAATGTTTGTTTCCAGTATTTTTTGTTTTCCAGTCTTTATTTTTCAGGGACAAAGCGTACTTCAGATCAAGTTTGGGGGTATGTTATGAGCCATACCAGTCCAGATAGTTCTCCATATCCCAGGTCAGCTCTTTCCATATTATTCACATATTGGGATCAATATGTAATTTAAGTTTTGGGGTATGGGAGACACATTCCACACACTTTGTCCTAATTAGTTGTTGTTTTTCTTCAATTAAAAAAAAAGGTAAATGCATGCTCATGTTATTTTGAAATTTTGGTTGATCTATACATTTTCTGTGATGTGGTGTCATTGGTGAGTTTAAAATTTTGAACACATGATCTGGTGATAAAGTTTTAAAATTTAGTTACTTACTTTAGGCATTTGAGAATTCACATGTTTGAGCCAATCTAACACGAGCACATTAGCACATATTTGTGTGAGGTATGACATGCGATTTCAATGTGTATGTTTCCTTGACTTAACTGAAACTGGATGACTTGTGGGATTAACACTTTGGCATAGAAAGGCAAAAAAAAAAAATGATCATCATCAATAAACTTTCCATTGAGTAACTGGACCTCTTGCCTCAGTAAGCAGTGAGTGTTCACGTCAAAATGTGAGAATTTTATTCATAATGATCATTGCGAAACTTTTCGCTGAGTAACTGGACCTCTTGCCTCAGTAAGCAGTGAGTGTTCAGGTCAAAATGTGAAAATTTTGCTTGGTAGCATTAAAGACAGTTTAGTTTTGTAGCCTTCTTGACTCGAGTTAGTAAGTCCTTAGGGCTGTCTTTACACCTAACACCCTAAAACTATCTGGTTTGGGAGTCATTGAATCAACACTCGTTACATGGGTCACATGTTTGAGCCAATCTAACACGAGTACATTAGCACATATTTGTGTGAGGTATGACGTGCGATTTCAATATGTATGTTTCCTTGACTTAACTGAAACTGGATGACTTGTGGGATTAACACTTGGGCATAGAAAGGCAAAAAAAAAAAATGATTATCATCAATAAACTTTCCACTGAGTAACTAGACCTCTTGCCTCAGTAAGCAGTGAGTGTTCACGTCAAAATGTGAGAATTTTATTCATAATGATCATTGCGAAACTTTTCGCTGAGTAACTGGACCTCTTGCCTTAATAAGCAGTGAGTGTTCACGTCAAAAGGTGAAAATTTTGCTTGGTAGCATTAAGGACAGTTTAGTTTCGTAGCCTTCTTGACTTGAGTTAGTAAGTCTTTAGGGCTGTCTTTACACCTAATGCCCTAAAACCATCTGGTTTGGGAGTCGTTGAATCAACACTCGTTACATGGGTCAATTAGAAAGCTTAAGGGAACTACACATAGCAGAGCCTTATAAAAAAAAAGAGAAAAAAAAGAGGAAAAAATAAAATAAAATTATACCATCTTTGTTTATTCTGATGAGAAATTATGTGAATCTTGAGATGTGGAAACATTGTACATTGAACTTATTTGGAAACCTCATCAGTATATGCTAATTTACTTTACACTGATTCAAGCTTGTGATGTCTTAACATGCCTCTTGTAAGTAATTAGGTTTTAAATTCTTATTCATTGTGAAGATGGCTTAGATTTTTTAAGCTTGCTCATGAATGAATTTCGTGATTTTGAGTACTCCTTAAATTTTTGGATACCATGAGTAATGAACTTATCTTTGTGTTCTTTGTTTTTCATTTAGTTTTTTATTTTGTTTTGCTAAGGGACTAGCAAAATGTAAGTTTGGGGGTATTTGATGAGTGCTAAATATTGCATATTTTGGCCATTTAATTTACATTTGTTAGCTTAAGAAGTTGTTACTTTGAGTTGTTTTCGTTGTTTTTCAGGTTCACAAGTATTGGGAAAGGAGTTCATTAAAATTGCCAGAATTTCATGTGCAGATTAGTCATTTTTGTGGATTTTACTGTATTGATTCAGGAAGAACCAGGAGATGAGCCATATATGCTTAGAAAGATCCGGAAGTCTATTTTCTGGAGAATTTTACGGCTCGTAAAAATGATTTTTCTAGAGAAAGTTATGGCAGTTTTAGTTGACAAAAGTCAGGCTGTGCGGGATTTCAGCGTGAGTAGAAGTTTTGAAGGGCATGTGAAGGCTTAAATCCCACATCCCACATCGGTTGGAAACATATTTCTATATCCTACATCGGATTGGAAACACATTGCACTCATGGTATTTGCCTATAAAGACCCACTCTACTTCAGCTTTAGGCATCATTGAAAAATCTGAGATCATCAGAAAGTGAATCCAGAGGGCCTTTAGGAGCAATCCATAGGGCCCTTAGGAGGAATCCGATGTGCAATTCCTGGGCCATTTGGTGTAATCCGGTGGACGTCTGCTAGCATTCTGGTGGATCCCGAAGGCTTGCTACCACAAGGGGAAGTGCCGCCCAACAGCGAGTGGAATTTCTCCCATGTAAAGTAATTTATTTCTTTTTAGTTTAATGTTTAGCACTTTTATTATGAATTCTGGTTTCATGATTATGAGTGGCCAAAATCTTTATCTAAGGTTGAAGATGAAGCCTCGCTGTTGTTTGGCATATTAGTTTCAGTTTTGTTTATACAATTATGATGTTTTTTTTAGTATAAATGTTTTGTCAATTATTTGTGTAGAATCTTATGATTGATTGTGTTTAAATTGTTATGTTGGATATTCCTTGCGTTTCATCTGATGGATACATCGAATCGTTTTCGATTAAATTGGATTTCCTTTGTGATTTGTTAAAAGTGGATACATTGGATGCTTTTGGTTTAATTGAGATATTCGTTGTTTTTTGTTTTATGTTGGATTCATGAAATGTTTTGATAGACTATTTTTATGAATATATATGCTTAACTTTGGTGGGGTGGATTCAGAAACCTTAGTGTCTTTTTATCATTTGTTTTAAACCAATTTAATTTAAGTTTATATTTCTTTTGCAAAAAAATACAATTCACAATTCGGAACTAGGTTAAAATAAGATTAGTTTAGATAAAATTATATTTTTACAACGCAATTCCCCGTAGATTCGACCTCGCACTTGCACAACACTATATTGCAAACGACTCGTACGCTTGCGAGTAATTTAAAACTCACAACAACAAGTACCGGTTCATATGAATTACGGTTAAGGTCTACTTCATCTCGCCTCAACTAGTGAACTCAAACTCAAAAATACTTTTGATTGATAACGATAGCTTTGGTGTATTCACTTTGAGTAGCTAGAAAAACTATTTTCATTTGTTCATTCTTAGATCTCACATTTTTCTGTTTGGGTTCTTTAACCTCAAAAAGTTGCACAAAGATCCTATTCTTATGGGAAGGAAACAAAAAGAACCTTTTTTTTTTCACAATTACTGCAAAAATAATTGACCTAGCAAGATGTTCAAAAAGAAGAAACCCAAAAATTGCTGCAACATATTGAAGATCATTTAACTAGTCCAAGATTATGTTCATCAAAATTATTACATGTAGTATGGAAACACACAAACAACAATCTTCTATCATTGATACAAACAGGTTATTATTATTATTTTTTACAAAAATCATAAATGGGGAAGGGGAGCAAAAAATGAATGATTACAACCCAAAATAAAATCCACTATTACCCACTAAACTTGAGCCTTCAATACATGATATGCAACTGAAAAACAGGCAACAGAGTAATAAAATCAATGCAGAGAATCCAGACAGTCACTTAAACTATATGGCTCATTTGTAGGTTCCCATATTAACACCAGTCTCTCGACCGCCATATGGTTGGAAGCTTTCTCTGGCCTTAGAATAGAAAACATAGTAGAATTCAGAGACTATAGTAGTGAAGAAAATGAAAGCTGCCCCTGCACCGAAAACTCCCTTTCTCAAGGTTTCGCAAGAGGGAGGATTCTCATTGAACAGAGTCCTGTATTTGGTGTGGTAAGCATTCTTAATTGAACCCGCGAACAAGCATAACTCAGCGATGAGGAAAAACAACCTGTGAGAAGTAATAACAACAAGAATTAATAAAAACAGCCAAACCCATATGGTACAATGAAAACCAAAAATTACCTCTTAATCCTACACAGTTAAGCCGGCAAAATATGATCATTACCGTCATGATTGTTAGGGAGGAAAAGTAGGAGGAAGGAAATAGGAGAGGAAATAAAATTGAGAAAGTTGATGTTTTCTTCTACAAATCACGTTCTGGAATAATTTATTCTATTCTTTTTTCTTATCGTTTTTCCATATCTTTACTAGACACATGAAAGAAAATACAAATCCTTTTATTTTTCCACCATCTCCCTTTTCTTTCCTCTTGCTTTTTTTCTCCGTCTATTAGAGACTAAGATCTTTAATATAATGTACATGGGTGTGGTTACATACCAGCAGACTATGAAGAGAACAACTGCCGAAGCCCTTGAACCTCCGGGGCTCAAAACCTTCCCACAGCAGAAGCATCTGCTTGCTACCATTATAAGGGCTTGGCTGGTCAGGAGGAACAAAAATGCACCAACAGCATACCCGGTTGCAATATCCGAGTCATAGACACAGTAATTATACTGTATTTCAGTGTCCTGGACAATCCTGGCCTGTAAAAGAAGATTTATAAATGATTGGTTATATTTGATTAGCAACAAGCTAGTTAGGCACCAAAATCTGCAATTTTTTTTGACGTGGTGAAGCATGATTGGTTCTAGCGTATAATCCACGTGATAGACAGGGTTTATACAAGAATTTCTCAATTTTTTTTACAGTTACATTGACTAAATTAGGGAGAAACCTAGTGGGTACAAGCCCCAAAATAAAGAAGACCAAGAGAGGGAAAAAAATGAAAAATTCTTGGCTGTACCGAGTGGAAACTTGACTGTTAATTATCAAACATTACTAGTTAAGTTTCCAGCCGGTGCAAATCTAAGTCAAGAATTCCCAAAAAAATGGAATTCCAGAAATACAAAAGGGAGGAGGACTCTAGTCCAAAAGCAATAACTATACCCACAAAAAGATCTCAAATTTTCCCTAGATTAAATGTTAGTTTTGTATTAAAATCTGTCAAACAAGGGTTTCCCATTATCCTTCTTAGGGAGCTCATCACTAATGTGGAACTTGTGTGTATCTGGGCGACATACAGCAAAGAGATCTACCATTTTCATTGCAAATTCAGCTAAAGTTTATCATTCGTAACAACAGATCTGGTAATTTCATAACTAAAACAACCAACAAGTTGAAACAGGTTTCTAATTTCTTTAGATTTGTAGTTTTTAGCCCCAACCAACATGAAATTCAGAGTAGTTTCTCCTGTTTCCTGCAAATTTTCTAAGAAGCCAAACAAAAACAGAGCAGAACAACCACATAATCTAGCAAACCCAAAAATGAAAAACCATGAACCATTTATCAGTACCCAAATAGAGCCCATCAGCACAATATAACCATTATTCAACAAGCCCAGAAACCAAAAACCATAAAAGAAAAATTATATCTAACACCCATATATGCAAAAAGAGATTGCATTGGCTTTAGTGAAACAGAGTATGAAAATCAATATACAGAGAAGGATATGAACTTACACTACTTCTCCTCTGCTCAGCTGCAACAGCTAAACAGAAGGCAATGAGATCAAGTACAAAGACTGTAATCAACAACAGCTTTGAAGCCATTGATATTCTTGTTCTATACCCAACAAGATCTAGCTCCTCTTTCTCTCTCTTGCCCTCTGCTCCTTGCTCTTCCCAATTTTCTCTCTGTCTATGACTGCTAGTATTGAAGAAACAAGAGTCTATTAAAATAAAAAAGAAAACATGAAAATATTTCTTTTAATAAAGAAATATTACCAAAAGAAAAGGACACGTTACCAGTTCTTTGAAAACGAGCATTTCACCTGCTGTGGAGAAAATCTTCTGTAGAGCCATGAAAAACCTTTCTGTTAATAAAGAAACATAAAATACCACTTATAGCACGAGGCAGCGTCATTCCTTCTGGTTAGATAAGTTAGTTAGAAGGGTGTTTTGGGTAGTTTACGAGGAAAATTCATTTCCCGCCATAAAAGTAACTGCTGTTGGAAATTTTGTAATACGTAAATGTGACCAACTTTTTTTTAATCGATCAAACGCAACAAATGCTTAGATCTAACGCCTGAGGATTTATTGGGATGCGTGTAAACAACGCATGATGACAAAAGAACCTTTGTTTTCAGTGTGTTGGGTGGTCTTTTAACTGTCATCACTGGTTACAGTTCATTCTTTGCTTGTTGTCCAAGGGGTTTTTGCCACGTGAGCTTAGTGAAAGGTAGTGAGCATGAGACTTTGGAGATTTTTCGGTTGGATGGAGTTTAAATCAGACGATTAATTAAAAATTTTATTGATAATTTTAAAAATTTTATTAATAATATTAATGTAAATATAAAATATAAAATATAATATTATCAATAAAATTAATCATTAATTTTAACCTCGAAGCAACTAAATTTTTTTAAAAGTTCTTTGTCTTGACTCGCGTCCCACATATGGTCAAGAGCTTGCACAAATTCTCTGACGATCATCAAAGGGATTCAGTCACAATGCTTAGATCAAGGATCGCGAGCTTGTTTTATTTCTCATGATTCAGTCACCTGCTCAGCCAGGCCCAACACAGCCCAAATACAAAATGCAAGATTGCCTAAACTTAAGGGTGCGAATGGGTCGTGTTATGTCGGTCTACGGCTCACATAAGACGGTTCACTGTGTTTTCGTGTCGTGTCGTGTTGTACTATATCTCATTCTCTTTCGTGCATAGTCATGCTATAATAATTTTTTAAGAATGTAGGTCTGGCACGACTCAAAGCCCGTATGGCTATTTGGCTGTGTCGGTCAATGGATCTTATAGATATATATTGATTTTTTTATTGAAAATAATAAAAAAAACTTATAAATAATTAATTGAATGATAAAAATAATCATTTTATTGATGAAGTTAAATATTACAAATAACTTAGAAATTGCAAAAAAAAAACAATATAAACAAATTACTTAAAAATTATAAGTTCCAAATATCTTTCAAATAAATAACTTATAAAAACAATAACATATAAAATAAATAAATATGTTAAAATAAATAAATAAAATGAAATTACTTACAAATGAGTGAAAATATAAAAAACAATTTAGAAAATTTAAAAATTAGAAAGATATAAAATATTATTATTATTATTTAGTTTTTCATTGTTTATACTCTTGCAGGGAAGGAGTTACAAACTTTTCTTCATTCTTGATATCTTCAATCGTCACTTAATCCGCTATATCGATCTATCTTTAATATATTGGTTGTACGACATTTTGCATCTACCCAATCCTTTGTACATATTAGCATTTGTAACGTTTTCTAGTAATAGTCTTAATCGTAGTTCATCTAAAATTCTAAAACCTGAACTAAAAGCTTGTTCCGATGTTAGGATAGACACTGGAACCGTTAGTAGATCACGAGCTATTATGCTAAGTATAGGTTATTATTCATTTTTCTTCCATTATCTTAAAATATCAGATTTATCACAATCAAATTTTTTTTTACTCATCATTTTAGTGGCTTCAAATTGTATGTAATTTTAAATTTTATTATATGTTATGGGTAGTGTGATGCAAATGACAGAATATTTGCCATGCTTTGCATGATCCTTTTGTTGCAAGCCCACATAATTAGTTAAATTGTTTTGTTGGTTTAGTCAAGCAAATAACTGGCTTCATGACCCCTGTTTTGAGGACCACATTTCCCGTATTTGTTGTTTACGTGTTTTAGCTGTTGCTTGTTGTGAGTTGTCCTATTACAAATGGAAGTTGTTGTTTACGTGTTTTAGTTGTTGCTTTAATTGTGGAAAGTGTCGGTTGTAAAGAGCATGTATATATGCTCAGTTATTTTAGCAATAAAATAGCGATCATTGAAAACCCAAATTCAGTTATATTAGAGAGATTCTAATTTCTGGAAGAGATTTCCAAACCCTTTTGGCTTATCAGAGATTGATATTCTAAAAGCTTTCTTTTACTGAGTGAGTTGCATCAAATTGGTATCAGAGCCCGGTTAAGGTCTTAATATTTCCTTCATGCCCGAAACTAGAAGTGGACAATCATACAATTCCATGGAGCAAGCTTCACACAACCCCAGTCCCTCAAACCCGAGTGTCGATCCTACTCTACCACCACCTCCCAATATTCAACAACAACATGACCAGTTGTCACAGACCCTAGGTACCATCATGCACCGTTTAGACATTATTGAAGATCACAGTACATCAAGAAGGGGGAGGGATTTCGGGATGGAACACAGGGCACCCCATCGGAGAGAGGGCATTGGAGATAGCGATGATGAATGGGAAATACAGCCAGGCGAAGGTCGACGACGAGCACACCAAGCAGTACCAGTGCAGTTTCGTGGTCCAAACGTATGACAGGAACCTATGGACGAATTGACTAAAAGAATGAAAGTGGAAGTGTCCGACTTCTTAGGTAGACTCAACCCATATGCCTTCCATGATTGGATAACGGCGTTGGAAGATTACTTTGACTGGTTTTCAGTGCCTGAGGATCGAAAGGTGCATTTTGTCAAACTAAAATTAAAGGGTCCAGCTAGAGCCTGGTGGAGCAGTGTAGAAGAACAATTGAGAAGGATCCATCAAGCTTCTATTTCTGATTGGAGTGAGATGAAAGAACTATTAGAGAGCAAATATTTACCAGTTAATTATGACCAACTCGTTTACGAAGAAATGCTACAATGGAAACAAGAACCCAAAGCATCGGTGGATCAATGCACGGAAAGGTTCTACGAATTAACTGTGCAAAGCAAAGCTGTGGAGACTGAAGTTCAAACTTTAGCACACTATTTGAATGGATTGAAAACAAGTATTCGGAAAGATATGTTGACGGCCCGAGTTTATAGCGTGGAAGAAGCGTATCAATTGGCGTTACAATTAGAAAAACAAGTGAATTCAGAAGGTTCGAGACGCTATCAAGTTACCGAATTTGGAACCCACACTCGTCCCTCTACAACAATCAGTCACAAAAATACTGAGGTTACAGTGAAAGGAGGAGCAATGCAAGATATCAGAGGCAAAGCAAAAATGTTTGGGGAAGGTCCACAATGTTATAAATGTAAAGGGTATGGGCATTTTGCTGTTGTCTGCCCCACCAGAGATAAGCGAGTGGCTTACATATGTGAAAAAGAGTTGATGTTGGAAACTGAAGATGAGCTAAGTGAAGACCACACACATCCAGAAACTCTCGAAATGGAAGATGAATAAATTTTAGAAGCCACTGATCTTCCTATTTGTGTTATTAACAGGGTTTTAACAGGGCAAAGGCAACCTTTGGAACAAGGGATTAATGACTGGAAGCGTACCAACATCTTCCATACAAGAGTGGTTCACAGCAACAAAGCTTTGAATGTGATTATCGACAACGGAAGCGGAATGAATGTCATCTCGAAAACGGTGGTGGAACGATTGGACTTACCCCAACAACCTCACTCTACACCTTACCGAGTAAGCTGGATCAATGACACAAGCACCATTCCCATCCAACATCGATGTCTTGTGAAGTTTTCGTTAGGGGCCAATTATTCTGATGAGGTTTGGTGTGATGTCCTACCCATGACCATGTGTCACCTTCTGCTAGGGAGGCCTTGGCTCTACGATTGGCGGGTTCTTTATAACGGGTAAGAAAACTCATATTCCTTTGTTTTTCAGAAGCGAAAAATCACTCTACAACCCTTGCCAATTGCCGATTTTGGACCTCATTATGATGACAAGTCACAGAAGGTAACCAACTTAGTCCTCATTCTTCGTCAAGTTAATAAAGAATTACAAGAAGGTGTGCCATTTTTTGTGTTAGTTGGACGAGAAATAAACAAAGTTGATGGGCGAATTCCAAATAGCCTTAATGATCTTCTACAAGAATTTCAAGAATTATTTCCAGAAGATTTACCCCACCAACTGCCACCTATGCGCGACATACAACATGCTATTGATTTGGTGCCAGGATCCACACTACCAAATCTACCACATTATCGAATGAGCCCTATAGAACACAACGAGTTGCAACGTCAGGTTCAAGAACTTATGAATCGAGACTTCATCCGAGAGAGTCTAAGACCCTGTGCAGTACCTACCTTACTTACACCAAAAAAAGATGGTAGTTGGAGGATGTGCATTGATAGCCGAGCAGTAAACAAGATTACTGTTAAATATAGATTTCCCATTCCACGCCTTGATGATATGTTAGATCAATTGGGAGGTGCTACTATATTCACAAAACTTGACCTACGAAGTGGTTATCATCAAGTCCGTCTTCGCCCTGGGGATGAATGGAAGACGGCGTTTAAAACCAAAGAAGGACTTTACGAATAGCTTGTCATGCCTTTCGGTTTAACTAATGCCCCAAGTACTTTTATGAGAGTGATGACTCAAGCTCTCAAACCATTCTTGGGTAAGTGTGTGGTTGTTTATTTTGTTGATATACTCATCTACAGTCATTCTCTTGCAGCACATTTAGCTCATATCCGGCAAGTCTTTGAAGCCCTCAGAAAAGAGCAGCTCTTTATTAATCGAAAGAAGTGTACTTTTGTAAAGAATGGAGCTAATTTCCTTGGTTTCATTGTGTCTCACAAGGGAGTTGCTGCAGATCCCAGTAAAATACAAGCCATCCTTGAATGGCCTACACCACAATCTTTTTTTGATGTTAGAAGCTTCCATGGGTTGGCGACATTTTATCGAAGGTTTATTCAGAATTTCAGCACCATTATGTCACCCATTACCGAGTGTCTTAAAGCCAAATCCTTTCAATGGACACTTGCAGCCACCAAAGCCTTTGAAGTTATTAAACAAAAGATGTCCTCTGCTCCAGTATTACGTCTTCCGGATTTTTCAAAATTTTTTGAGGTAGTGTGCGATGCGTTGCATGTGGGAATTGGAGGAATACTCAGCCAAGAAGGTCATCCCATTGCCTTCTTTAGTGAGAAGCTCAACAAAATTCGACGTAAGTACTCCGCGTATGATATAGAATTCTATGCTTTGGTTCAAACACTCAAACATTGGCGCCCCTACCTTATCCACCGAGAATTCATTTTATTCACCGATCATGATTCGCTCAAGTATCTATATTCTCAGACCAGATTGAATGCTCGACATGCTAGATGGTTTGACGTCATCCAAAAGTTTGATTTCTCCATTCATCACAAGGCGGGTTGCGAGAACAAGGTGGCTGATGCTCTTAGTCGCAAGCCACATTTGTTAACCATTTTTTGTTCTAATGTTACAGGGTTTGAATCTATGAAGGAACAATATGTTTTGGATTCAGATTTTAAGGACATCTGGTACTCATTGCAGAATACTACAACTCCAAACCATGCAGGGTTCATGCTTAAAGATGGTTATTTGATCAAGCACTCACGTATTTGTGCGCCCAAAGGATCCATGCGCGAGTTCATCATTCGCGAGCTACATGGGGGAGGACTTACTGGCCACTTCGGGTTTGACAAGACACTGACTTTAGTCACTGATCGATTTTTCTGGCCACGGTTACGCCATGACATCCATACTGTTGTTAGTTGATGTCGAGTATGCCAAGTGAACAAAGAAACAAAGCAGAATGCAAGATTATATACTCCTCTTTCTATTCCTCAAAAGCCATGGCAAGACGTTAGTATGGATTTCGTTTTGGGTTTGCCGAGGACGCTCCGCAACAATGATTCTATCATGGTGGTTGTCGATCGGTTTTCAAAAATGTCCCATTTTATACCATGTCGGAAAACATTTGATGCCTCTCATATTGCATCAATTTTTCTCAAAGAAGTTGTGCGGTTACATGGTTTGCCTATGTCGATTGTTTCAGATCGGGATGTTAAATTTGTGAGCTACTTTTGGAAGACTTTATGGGCTGCATTGGGTACAAAACTATCATTTTCAAGTGCTTTTCATCCGCAAACGGATGGCCAAACTGAGGTGACAAATCGCAGCCTTGGTAACTTGCTTCGTTGTTTGATTCATGAACACACTTCAAGTTGGGATTTAATTTTGCCCCAAGCTGAATTTGCATATAACAATTCAGTCAACCGTACTACAGGTAATACTTATTTTTCTATTGTTTATAGGCTCAATCCCAAGACTCCCCTTGATACAGGTCAGCTACCTTTACCCACCAATGTTAGTGAGGCTGGGTTAGATTTTTTTAGCCATATGTCCACTATGCATGATGAAATCAGAAGGAAAATAGCAACTAAACTGCTGACTATACGACTCATGCGAATAAAAAGAAAAGGGATGTTCAATTTTCTGTTGGTGAAATGGTCCTCATTCGTCTTCGTCCCGAACGATTTCCCCCAGGGAGTTTTACCAAGCTCCATGCGCGGCGAGCTGGTCCATTTCCGATTTTGAAAAAGTTGGCTCCTAATGCCTATCTGGTAGACCTTCCATCAGACTATGGTTTTAGTCCGATATATAATGTGGAAGACTTGACTAAATTTGCGGGCATGGATGAGCTAGATATTCGACCATCTGACTCCACCCTTCGCGTTCCTTCAGTTACTCAAACTCGTGACACCATTGATGCTATCTTGGACCATCAATTTTTGTCCACAAGACGAGGTGGGTGTTACAAGTTTCTGGTCCGCTGGGCAATGAAGCCAATATCTGAAGCTGTGTGGTTACAATCTCCAGAAGTTCAGCGTCTCCATCTTGAGTTGCTTCACAATTACTTGCAGCAGCACTTGCCAGAGTCAAGTTCTAAAGGGGGAGGCAATTGATGCAAATGACAGAATATTTGCCATGCTTTGCATGATCCTTTTGTTGCAAGCCCACATAATTAGTTAAATTGTTTTGTTGGTTTAGTCAAGCAAATAACTGGCTTCATGACCCCTGTTTTGAGGACCACATTTCCCTTATTTGTTGTTTACGTGTTTTAGCTGTTGCTTGTTGTGAGTTGTCCTATTACAAATGGAAGTTGTTGTTTACGTGTTTTAGTTGTTGCTTTAATTGTGGAAAGTGTCGGTTGTAAAGAGCATGTATATATGCTCAGTTATTTTAGCAATAAAATAGCGATCATTGAAAACCCAAATTCAGTTATATTAGAGAGATTCTAATTTCTGGAAGAGATTTCCAAACCCTTTTGGCTTATCAGAGATTGATATTCTAAAAGCTTTCTTTTACTGAGCGAGTTGCATCGTCGTGCCATGTCTCGTGTCGTGCTTCATGCTGGAGCCTCAAAAGCTAGGCTTAACACGGCCCATCCACTTGGACCGTGCCTAGCATGACACGCCACATGGAAATGGCCCATTGCCGCCCCTAACTAAAATAATCTTGTGAGCACAATCATAAGTAATGAGGTAAGAATTCCTTTGGTATTAGATTTAATTAAATTAAATTTTTTAAAAATAAAAAATTAAATTTAAGTTAAATTTAAATTAAATTAAATCCAACACCAAACATAATCGTAAATAAATTTTGCTTTGATTATATTAAAGCATGTTCCAAGGGATTTGCGTTATAAAACTAGGTATCTTATTTTTTTTGGTAACAAGATCATAACTTGATGCTGTTAAATAAGAATTTTTGGTAATTTTGTGGGAGATTCCCCTTTTTGTTTCATAAATAGGAGCAAGAACAGGGATTTAGGTCGCAGAAAATTTCTGTTGAGAGCTAAGATGAGGGAAAATAATCTCCAACAAAAACGGAGACGGAGATGAAAAAATGTATGCCCCTCTCCGAACATGTCCCGTTGTCATGTATGTTACGTATTGGAGGTTAGAAATTAGTTCACATACTATCGTTAAATCAAATTAATAAATAAATTAAAACTAATTTCAGACATTATTAAACATTAGTATAAAGATGATCAAATGCTACAATAATGTACCAAAAACTGTGGTAAAGGAATCTTAATTCGTATTTGAGGCTTTGATTATAATTTAATCAAGAACAAGAATGTATTTAGAAACAAAATATTCTGCCATGGTGTTGGTTATTCATTTACCATTTCAGGCTGCATGAGTAACTTAGAAACCAATGAAATATAAGTCTAAGATGGAAATTATTTATACTGCAGTTTATTGAGAAAAATGTGTTAATATCACGAACCAGTTCAGTAGGAGTTACCACGAAATCGAAAATGTTTATTAATAATTACAGAAAAATAAAGTAGTAATTTTAGTATTTAATTTTTTTTAAAAATATTTAACTTAATTACAAAAAATATCTTATTGTTGATTGCATTTTCAAAAAATATTCCGAGTTTTTTTTTTTTTTTATGGTGAAAAATACCTTGTGGTAAGTTTTTGTTAGTAAAAAATACTTTGTAGTATGTTTTTTTTAGCCAACCACTGGATATTTTTTGTTAATAAAAACATATCACAGGGTATTTTTTGCTAACAGAAATATATTATAGAGTATTTTTTACCACAAAAAAGTCTTCAAGGTGTTTTTTGAAAATGAAATCAACCACAGGGTATTTTTTACCACAAAAAAACCTAGAGGTATTTTTTGAAATGCAGTCAACCACAAAGTGTTTTTTGTAATGAAGCCTAAATATATTGAAACATTTACTATTCAATTTTCTTATGATTACTAGTGGATTTTCCCGGTTCCGTGGTAACTTCCACAGAACCGGGTCTATGAGATCACCACTCTTCAATATACATATATGGTTGGTAATATTTTTTTTCTTAGTTTGGTAGGTTAAGCAATTAAGTAAGATAATTTGATTTTAAATGATAGCTCTAATTCGATATTAATTTGTCATTTATATACTCATCTTCTTGTTTAAATTTGCATAGATCGGTGAAATTATCATTCAAAGCAAAGACAACAATGTGGGTTGATGCGATTCACAGCGTGCTTGCATGGACAAAAACATCAAGATGGAGAAAAGCTGCTAAGTGGTAAAACTTAATTTGATCCTTACTCTCTTAATTATTATATTTTCTCATTGTAATTTAATTTGATTTATTTCTTAAATCCTGGTTACACTAAAAAAAACAATTGTATACATGTTTTTTTTTTTTTTTTACTTACTCAAAGGCAAAAAACATAAGTAATTTGAGAAATTAAATAAAATAAATTCACGTAATTTGTTATAGAAGAAATTGCATATATTGCAGCAAGAGCCTGATCAAGCAAGTTCAGTGCCATCTAAGTATCCAGAAGAGCAGAAGAGATTCTATTGTAAGACAGTCACGTGCTGATATTGCTCAGCTCCTTCAAAATCGCCACCTTCAAAAAGCCTTTGATAGGGTAAATTTCATATGTTTTGATGGGTGAAATTCGGGTGTAAAACTCCATTTTTGTATTGGTTCGAAATTTTTTTGGTAACTGTTAGGTAATTTTATTGGTAATGTGAATAACGATTGTACGTACATTCTCAATGAAGTCTTTTAAAATTATCAGTGGAATTTCCATCCAGTGCAAATATAGAGTTTTACACTTGGTGCAAGTAAGTATTTCCGTTTTGATGGTTTCATATTTTCTTCCAATTCAATTCTTGTTTCCTTGAATATTTTTTTTAAGGTTTCATTTTATAAAGTTAATTACATTCATAATTTGAGCTGATAAAAAAGCTTATTTTAATTATGTCACAAAATTTAGCTAGAGCAACTCCATAAGGACCAATGCCTATTATCTGCATATGATCAAATCGAAAACTTCTGTGCTTGCATCATTGACAACATTCCCGATATAATCAGCCAGAGGTGCGTACTAATTACTTTCATTCTGATTATTTTCTTCTCTAAGCATGGCAAAAATCTATAAAGAAAATATGATTTTATCGTTGTAGGATGGTGCACCAGTTGCCGGGTAATGTTACTGAAGCAGTTTCAAGTCTAATATTTGCTGCTTCAAGATGTGGTGAATTGCAAGAGCTGCAATTGATCAGAAATCTGTTTAGAGAGTATTATGGTTGCGAATTCGAAAGAGCGAACGTGGAATTATGCCGGGGGAACCTTGTGAATTCTCAGATAAAGCAGAATCTTTACATAAAGTCAGTAACAGATGATGTGAAGCTGAAGTTAATTAGTGATATAGCTAAAGATTACAATCTTAATTTGGGGTTTATATCATAGAACATGCAAGTTTTGGATTCGAAAATCGAAGATATTTGCAGTAGTCTACACATATATGCAACAAGAATTCTCCTACCACAAAAGAATATCAAACGAAGTCAAAAAGAATGCATTGCAGCAGTAAATCATTAGAGAGTTTCATTGTACACACTAATAAAAAGATTTGAATGATAAATTACAAATCACTCGAAAAGAAGATTTTTCAGTGTATATCAAATCACATACAAAAAACATATCAAATAAAGAAATTACCTCTTTACACCCTCACGAAGCACGCTAGGGTTTACCAAATCCAGATAAATTACATTATGAAATCTTATATGGCAGCAACACTCCAAAAGGCCTTATTATGTAAGAGAGCTGGTTACCTTGTTCAACTCACCATCCATATGGCACACGCTAGCTACCTGATCGAAAAGTTGAGTTGAGTTGTTTGGTTTGCTTCCAGCTCTTGAAAAATCCGTAATCTAAAGCCGAAGCACTGTGAATGCCATGGAGATATAAAATCAATTTCGGCTTTTTCTTCCAAACAAAAGAAGCTTTCTAAATCCTTTGGCAGCTTTAGGAGAGTTTTCTTCACTGTTCCATTTCTTTCTGGACTGGATTTGTTCTGTGTTCATTCCATCACTTGGTGGGGGGGTGGAGATTTCTATTTCAGAAACTTTGGGTGAGAGATATTTCTCATTTACCGCAACATTCTCTTCAATGTTCACATCAGAGAACTTCACAACCTTCTTGGGTGATGCTTGCTTGGGCTGAATTGTCATTTCAGAAATATGTTCACGGCAATCTCTAGAGACTCCTTTGTCTTTGCAAACAACTGTTGTTGCCTTGGATATTTCCTGATCACCTTTTAACTGATCCTGTTGTGCTGACTGATCTTCAAAATGCATTGACGAGTGCCCATTAAGTAAATTCCCACCGAAGTTTTTGTTGTCCAAGGTACTTTGTGAAGCTGCATTTCCAGCTGTCTTCTCATTTGAAGAAACACTGTGTAACTCCTTAATGTCCTTGAAATCATCAACAGTATCAGCAGGTTGTGTTGCTTGCACTGCAGCTAACTCCATTGGCAATGCTGTTGTGGCTTCTTTTGGATCCTTCTTACTCTTGAAATCGGACTCATGAGGAAGTACCTCATTTATGTTATTTGGGCCATTTTTCTTACCTGAAGGTATGACTTTGTTTGTACTCAACTTCTTATCCTCAGCATGAGCAATCTTTTGTGATATGGTTGTTGCCGGCCCATTTGCCTTTTGGGTTACCTTTTTGGGTTGGCTTGATTTTGATTGAGTTGACGACTCCTTTGGAGCTGCCCGTGCAGTTGCAAGGCGCTCTATTGTGGAACTCCTTAGGACTGGTTTATGTATTTTGTTCGTCTCTTGGATTTGTGACTGAGTTTTAATCTTCTCATTCTTTGTGGAAGTTTTGCCAGTTCTACTTTCTGTTGGGGTTTTCTTGATTGTCACTGGACTAGAACCTTTAGTAGCACTCCTTTCAGCAATTCTCTTTTGCCGCAGAATCAATAGCTCCTCCTTTCTCTTCCTATTCTCTTCTTCCTATTCGTGAGGAGGAAAAGAAAGTGAATCAAAACTAGTTATAAAGAAAATCCTTATGAAAGAAACCCAAAGCATTTTATTTTCTATTTTTTTATTCTGTCCAGGAAGCAAAAGGAAGCTGACTAAATGTTTATAAAGTACCTTCTCAAATTTGCTTTTCGGGACTGTGGTTCTGCTTCCAGACGGTGGTTTCTTGCTCATTGATGTGAGATCAGATCTACTCTTGCCAAGAGATCCATTTGAAACTTTAGACCTTGCATCTTTGCTCAGAACTTTTCCTCCATGAGTTCCCCTAATTTTACTGGCACTGCCCTTACCATCAGAAGCCAGTTTATCGTCAGCATGACCATTTGTTTCAGCATCAGAGTGCCTTCCATTGGCTTCAGCTACTAAAATATTATTTACATAATCAATTTCCGGAGTCCAGGGTGCCACATCATGCTCCACGGCTAAGTCACGTCCAAGCACCATGTAAAGATCATCTGGCTCAAGAGCAACAAAAGCTTCAGGCTTATCACGCAAAATTTCAGGTGTGCCATTTTCATATTGAGTAGCTCCAACAATGTCCGTCCTTAACCGAGAAACATATTGATCATCTGCTGTTGATCGGCCTTGTATCATAAACGAGTCATCGGTCAGAACATCTTTCTTATTTTTCTCAATGTGAAAATGGTCACCAACAAATGATGAGGTGTAATTACCATCAAATGTTTTGAGGCCCATGCTTTCATCCTGATTTGCTGATTTGTCAGCTTGGTTACTGATGAACCAATCGCTTTCTCTTTGACTTTTGATCAAGGTAGATTCTCCAGCATAATCAGATAGATTAGCTTGGGAGTAGTTCCCTGAATAGCCTGCTCTTTGAGAAAATAGAACCTCCTCATAGGTGCTATCAGTTTTCTTAACAATTGGGCGGACATTTTCACTAGCTTCAAAGTTTTCATTTCGAGTTTCACCCTCTCTGGTATCCCTTTTTGTAGCAACGAAAGAGTCACTTGAAATTTCTCGTTGCTTAGTCACTCCCTCAGACTCCAGGTTAAATGCCAATGAACTTCTCTCCTGGACAGAAAGTGGTTCTACTCCAAAAGAATCCAAATTCTCATCCTTCATCAGAAGGTTCTGGAAAGCATCCCAGTTATCATTTCCCTTTTTTCCCACAGAATTTGCAGCTACATTAGTTTCCTGGTTGGCTGCGTCATATGAACCGATGCTCCGGTGCTTGATACTATCATGTCTTTTATGATGACGTGAAGTTGATTTATGTCGTCTCTCCAATGACCCAACAGCTTCCTCTACCTGCTGTTTGAGGGAATCTCCATCAATGAATCCTTCCTCATCAGACCCCTCCTCAGAGTCACTGCCCGTTTCTCCATTCCTCTGGGAAGTAATATAATTAATATTGCGGATAACCACCTTTCTTGAGGACTTTTTCACATGCTTTTTCTTATGCGGCTGCTCTATTGAAGAGTGTTTGTCCCCATCCAGCTGATCTGATTCACTCTCGGAGCTCGACTCACTGGGCTCAGTGGATTCGTCTTGGTTTGAACTTTCCACTCTTTTTCGATGAGATGATTTCTTCCTGTTCCTGGAAGATGATTTATGATTCCTAGGATCCCCTGGTTGCCAATCATGATTAAGACTTAAATCTTCCACGTTTGGAGGCCATTGCATATTCCCGGGATAATATGGAGACGCACCCTGCATTCCCGGAAAAAAGTATCCATGGTATGGGGGCACTTGTTGAAATGCATGACCTTGAAAATTGTGCATGTACTGGGGAAGATGGTTTGGCCATGACATTGGTACTTGGGCTTTCCCATCTGTGGACGGTATCTGAGATGATGTTGGCAAGCTACCATCTGTACACGATCAGAATCAACATCAAAGATTAATTAGCAGCCCATTGAGAGGAACTATCTCAACCAGTTCTTTTGTCACTAAAAAATATATATCTACATAGCATGAGAAATTCAGAAATAATATAGAACAAAAGGGGAGAAAAAAAAATACCAACTACCATTTAATTAATAGATAATTCACTGAAGTTAATTTGATGCAGACAGAAGTAAAATTCATCAGTCTCAGAAGAATCAAAGTTTTGATGTGCATCATCTGAAATCTCTTATTAAGTTGCAAACCTCTTTGCAGTAAATTTACAAAAATTATTGACAAGGAATGCATGATAGCATAACCATGTATATTCGTTCTTTTTTTTTCTGATATTATTGCTTTAACAGATAGACAGAGAGAGAAAAAAACAGTTCTGAGGAAGATAGATATTCTTTTAGTGAATTAGCTCTGTTAGCAATCTCTTATAGCTTCAGCAAAATCTAACAAACAGATGTTACCAGAAATAATAGAATTTCGTGCACATGATGCCTGAATCAGTTTTTGACCCTTTTTGTAAATCTTAAGGATGTGCAAATTTAATAGCAAAATCCATGGAATCTTGAAATAAACAAATATTCTACAGGGGATACCTGCACAAACTTGTGTACAAGTTTTCATTCACTAGAGATCCCTAATCAGAAGATTATTTGGACGTAGGAGGAAATTTGAAAATTCGTTGTACCTTGGCTAATCTCTAAACTGCCCTGACTTGAGGCATCCATTGAACCGTTCTGCTTCCCACTAGAGAATGCCCCATTGTGAGCATTCATCATATCATTATCTTCACCAGCAAGTATGATTCCAGAATTTCCCAGGAAAGACAACTCAGGCCGAGAGAATGCCTGCATTGCTGCTATTTCATCCATCCAGAGCCTGTCTTCATTCTTTTTCTTGCATAATTCCATGAAATTTATGCAAGCTTCCCTAAATGAAACCAGATATTGATTTTAAATCGTAACTGTAATATTTAAATAGGTGAAATGATTAACACAATTATCTCAAAATTACATGAAAATGAAAAACAAAGGGGATAATCTGCAACTCTTTTGCAACTCAATGTCATCAGAACAGTCCCATATGACCAAAATCATTATGGGAATCCTTCCATACCTTAAACGTGAAGCTCCAAAAGCATCTGCAAAGGATATAAGGTCATCTATATAGTCCAGTTCAAACCCAGCAACTAAAGCACGAGCGTAAGCCATTGCTTGCTCTTTGCGGAGCACTGCCTTCCTAGTTCCGAGGACACGCTGAAGACGAACCCTGTTCATCAGTCATCACCCCCAGCTGAACAGTCAATGCATGAGAATATAGATGCACTGAGAATCAGACTTGCACTACCATCAGATTTGACAAATAGCCGGAAAACGTAACTTACTTGGAATTTTCTTCTGGTACAGCATCACTAGTTCCATTGGATTCACCTTTCGACTAAAAGCAGCATCAAAATATATATTATGATATGAGACTTCAAGGAAACATCAATGTATGTTACAGTGATGACATACCTTAGAGGAGGCCATTGACTTTTGGAAATTCCAAGCAGCAGTTGACTCATTTCCTATAAGTGCCAAGTTAGCAAGACTGAATTGGTCACTTGTTAAGTGGTGCAGCAATCCATTTTAGGGGAAAAGGGAACATAACCCCATAACCATATAAGGAAAATAAGTACGATTTGATTTATATTCCGATCCAGTTATTAGAGTTACGGTACATTGCTTTGATACAAAATGCATGAGAACGATTCCCGAACTTCATTAATTTAGAAAGAGGCAAATGTTATGGTAAATAACTCACTCAACTAAAACTAAACTCTGTCTAAGGTTATATTCTCCTCTCTCAAAATCAATCATCTAAAGCATTGCAATCAGTTCCTAATCATTACTACTTTACCTCTATTGAATCCTGAATTTAAAAATTCTCATACCTTTATTTTGATGTAGCAGTAGCCAACAAAATTGGAAGCATATAATTAATTTAGGGGATACCATCAACGGGTAAAACACTTCTCCTTTCTTCTTTAAACACTCCTCCATCCCAAACTCAACTTCGAGGTTTTAGTTCAGCTTAAAACATTTATAAGAACATTGGAAATAAAAGTTTAGTTCCAAGCATACCTTCTCCCTCTGTTGCAGCAGCAGTATCATTTGACTGAATTGAACTCTCGATCTGCACTATCTCTCTCTCCACTGTCACAAATCTTTCAAGAATTTCAGGTGTGCTAACAAACCTCACGAATCTGTTAAAAAATGTAATAATGAAATTTAATCTCACTGTGCCCAATCAACATAGAATGCTCAAGAACAAGATCACAATCTTTCTCTTATTTTCTTAAAATTGAACTGTAGTTTGAATCCAAAATTACTCAACAAACATTCTCATCTTCGCAAATTTGCATATAATAGACAAAATCCAAAACTTTAATCAAATCATTACACATGACAAAAAAAAAAGGAAAAAAAATCAAATAACTACATAAAGTACTTAAGAATTTACCTCTGCAGAGTGGCTTTGGTGAACCAAGAAGCATCGGGGGCCACCGGACGGAGCGTGACGGAGTAGCCGCCTTTGGAAATCTGATCTTTAGCGCACTTGAGATGCGAAACGAATGGCTGTAATAACCCAGATGCCAATTTCTCGCTCTCCTTGCCCGCGAAAATCACCAGATCACATCTTCAATTTTCCACATAACCAAATAAAAAAAATAAAAATAAAAACCCACATAAGAACAAACATCTTCAACAACAATACACACATATAATTAAATAGTGTTGCAAGGATATAATGTTTAAACGGAGGGCACCTGGTTCTGGTGGGAGTGAGTTGGAACAGGGCATAATCAAGGCGAGTTCTCGAGTCCATGGAGTTTTAGAGAGAGAGATGATTGGAATTTTAGAGGTTCATAGTTTCAGTTTGTACTTCTCACAATGCTTGGGTGGGGGGGAATTTTTCTGGGATTAGTGCTCTTGCATAGTTTGTTTCTTTTGTTTTATGTTTTTAATCAGTCAGATTGTTGCCCTTCATGGAATTGTATATAGAGAGAGAGGTGGCGAAGCTCACGCTAAAGCTAAAAGCACATGGCTGATGAGGATCACACTGGAAGGAGAGAAGAAGAGATTTTGATGGTTTTTTTTTTCTGTCTATTACATGTGGGTCCCAATGTCAAATATGCCGACAGGCACTTCTCTCACTCTCTCTCTCTCACTCTCTCTCTCAACACAATATACATACATGTATAGAGAGAGAGAGAGGGGGGGGGGGGGGGGGGGGTTGGAAAGGAAAGAGAGATGAGAGATCTATCAATGGTGTGGTGTGGTGTGGTGTGGTGTAATTGAGTTGGTTTGGTTGTTGAGAGGTCAGTTTGCACTTTGTAAGCCTTGTTGTTGAAGAGAGGCAGATCAGAGAGCTTAGTAGCCTTTTCTCATTCTGTATTTTCTCTCTCTTTGCTTTGTTTGCTTTGCTGTCACTTTCATTGTAGTGGTGGAGTGGGAGAGGGGGCAAAGAACAATCACAGAAACAGAGTGACCAATTAATTGGCTTTAACAATTAACATTTGCCAAATGCCAACCCACAGATGAAAAAAAATGGCAGCTTTCGATCCTGCCAAGCAAAACTTTCCAATCCCTTTCAGACACCGCTCTTCACTTGTGGGTAGAAGTTCAACCATGTGATAAATCTTCCTTTTTTTAAATGTATGCAATAGAAACCAGACACACACAAGTGGTGTTAATCCCAAAACATCATCATGGTAATCGGATCCAACCCAAAAATATGTCCCGGAAAAATAGTGTGATTGTTGGGTTAAACTCACGGTCAATAAAAAAAAATTTGTTTATTTTTTTAAATTATTGAAGCACTTTAAATATATTAATTGAATTAATGATTCATATATTTTTTCATTTACTTTATTTTTAAATTTAAAAAATATTTATGTGATGAATAGAATATTAAATTTTCGCATTTTTAACAAATTTAATAATCAAAATTGAATAGTATATGATGATGAAACTACCCAACAACCATGTCATCGCAATCTGATGTGATGGTTGGTATTTTTGACAGACTTATCATCACAACTCATTCAGATTCTATCGGGGTTTGACTTATTAGCCAACGGAACCTTAGAATTAGATCTGTCATAAAATTTCTCAAAGTTTAAAACAAAATCTACCCAACACATGATGAAATATGTGTAATTAAACATTAAAACCATGATATCGTTTGTATTGTTAAGAACTCGTCCTTTGTAAGCACTTAAAATTCAATACTATTTTGTGAAAATATTAAGGACCAATCTTCTCTTTAATAATTGAGGGAAATTTTTCTCTTAACACCCTATTGAATGAATGTTAATGACCAATCTTCCCTCCAATAATTAAATGGAATTTTTCTCTCAATAGGTCTTTGAATAAATATAACATCATTTATAGTGTTAATATGATATTAATCTAATAGTACATTTAAAAAGAACTGTTCACTAATTATTGAAAAAGATTCTCATCCAAGTGTTAATATGTTAACATGATTTTCAGAAAATGTGAATGCTAAGATCGGTTAATATTTTTTTTAAAATTATTGAATTTGAGATTTACTGCTTAAAAAAAAACATATTTACCAATTGAGCTTACTTTTTATCACTTAAGCTTAGATTCAAACTTTTGTGGAGCACTTATTTAGGACAATCAATGCAATTTAATTTTAAATACATATTTCTTTTTTAATTTTTGTGTGGTTGCCAATTCTGTTGTAGTTGGGTAGCAGGGAGGTCATGTGTAGCAAATTAAAGAGAATAATAAACCTCATTACGACATAATTGGCATTTCACTTTCAAATTGGGTTATATCAATGCTTTATGGCTTTCTAATTGGAGCTTGTTGGATAAAAAGTTGCAATCATAGTTTGTGCCTAATGGGCATAGACATTATATAGATCTAACAATTTTGAGAGGGCCCCAATAATTGTTCTTCATGATGAAACTTGCTTGCTTCTCACTCCCATAATGTACTTGTAATTCCAATTCAACCATAGTTTTATCCATGAGGCAATAATTAGAGTTCAATTATTGTGGGTCATCTAAAAATTAGTCTCTTGTAAAATTATCTACTTATACATTTTTATTTATTGAAACAATACAATTCGGATTAAAATTGAGATATTATTTTTATATAAAAAAATATAATTTCTTTCCCACAACATACGTATTATAAATGAAAAACATCTCATATTTATATTCTTCCACTTTCAATCATCATAATTAATAAAGAAATTGTTTAATAGACAATTTAAGTTAAATCATGTCAGCTAGTGTGAGATTTTCAACAAAATTAGACAACCCAACTTTGATGATAAAATCTATCTTAAATAGATCTAATCCCACTTTCAAGTTTCATCTAATATTGAACATCATGAGACTTACTTTAATTTAAAAAAATCTTTTATTTAATTTGAAATATAAAAATAAACAGTACCACCAAAGCTTTAATAAAGCAGTTGAAGCTTTTCCTCCTTATCAAGAGTGCTTAATTGAGTTTGACTCCTATTGCAATGGGATATAGATAAACTTTATTTAATAATTTGATATAAATTGATATTTATATCTGTCTCACATATAAAAATACTCACAGTTGATAGAAATATAAAAAAGGATGGTAACTGCCTTAACCCCACAAACTCATTCCTCTAATGCATTCAACTCATGTGTAATGAATTTTCTTTCATGGAAGAGCTTTTATTTAGTATATATTAATTAGTAATTAAATTTTATTGGGCGCACTTAAGCTTCCTCAAAATTTTATATATTTATAATAGAATCATTCTTGAAGTAATCCTGGATTATTTTTTTTCCAAGTGGGGCATATATCATTCACAAGCAAAGAAAAGCTGCAGACACATGGATATGCTGGCACTAGTATAGCCACAAAAAGAAGCAATCAGGCCATAATGCTACTGATTTCAAGATTCATGACCTTCACAAAACAAGAAAATAGATGCTCAATTTCTTCAACTTCCTTTTTTTTTTCTCTAGTATTTAAATTAAAAAATATGAGCATAATTTTGTGAAGGATAGTGGATTTGAAGGTTATCATGAAAGTTAAACAAGTAATCTAGCTACCTTATCTTAGCGGGATATATTATGACATTTTGTCTATGATGATGATGACCAAACACCCATATGACCAAAGGACTTACTGGGTCCATCTTCCTATTTTATCTGTTGATATGAAATTGCAACAACCATCATTATCATACAAGCAGCCAAATCAAATGTATATCTAAATTAATGCATTTCTAGTCTTATAATAAATCCCTAACATGCCAACTGCCATATGTATTCCAAAAATATCTTGGTGGTGCCCAAATTGTTTTTATATATGGGGCATATGTACAAATGAAATATGAATTATGTGTACATGGCAATTCTTGCACCATCTAGGAATTTTAAGGAGTAGAGACTTATTTACTAACAACAAGAAAAAGAAAAAGAAAAACTGAGTTTGGTTTTACTGTTTGGATCTTGAGAGTAAGAAGAAAAAGAAAGGAAACCACTTCTTGCAATGAATTTTGAAAGTTGACTTTAATTAAGATAGACGTTTAAAATTATCCGTTGATTGATCTATGCATGTGTAATGACCCATCTCAAGTTGGTCATCCTCGAGACAGTGTCGTCATATTTTAAAATTTCAGCACAACACATATATGCTACAATACAAAAATATATCATCTGAAATTAAAAATTTCATCTAATCCTTAACTATTCTTTAAGAAGATATATCATCATCCTCCTCCTTTCAAAAACAATATATACATATAACAAAATGCATGAAAAAATTTTTATTACAAATTTTTCTTTCTTCTTTCTTACAATATTTGAGGACTTGACCACGAGACTTATTTAAGGTAGTTACTCTGCTATCAGCTCTAAACTCTATCTGCCATGACCGTTGTCTGAAAATTTTCAATAGTGATGAGTGAACTTCATAAGTTTAGTGAATTAAACTTACTAGAAGTACTCGATTATATATTTCGAGTCACATCTTATAATTCAATCTTTTCTAATTTATCAATATAAATCATCTATTTCTTCACAGATAATCATTCAATCTTTCAAATAATCTTCCCATATTCATTCATTTATTATCTCATATAAATCAATAATAACATCCTATTATAATTTCAACAATTTATCAATCTCACCTTAAATTAATTATCAAACATATCAATTTTTTTCTCATATATTTAATCATCTTGAGATTATTAATTTAACATCATTATTTACCTCGTTATAAGGCTCACAATGTATAATCAATCAATCAAATATTTTTTTCTGTCATATCATACTTTCACATTTCTTTCTAATCATATCTGTCTCTCTGTGAGACTCATTTGTCTATCAATAATTTCACAATCAAGAATAATACTTTAGCATTTCAATCAATAATAATCAATATTTAAAACAAATGTAATGCACGAATTTAAATTATTTTTCTTTCTTTCTCATCAGATCATTTTATATTATCATTTGGGAACGTCTTCACACATGTCGACATGTTTCAGCCAGACTAGCTGGCTTCCTGGTCTTTTCGGCTAGACCAGCTGCCTTCCCGGTCTTTTATTTTAAATTAGACCGGTTGCTTTTCTCGTCTTTTATTTTATGCATATGAGCAATAATATGAAAATAAACAGACTAACTCCCTTCCTAATATTTTATTTTATGTATATGAGCAATAATATGAAAATAAGCATACATTTAAGCATTCAATTTAGCTATCCAGCTCTTTCTCAATTTTTTTTTTATCATATTCATTAAATTATCTCCTCATATATCCTATCTACTTTTCAATCATATTTTTCATAAATTTCATAAAACTTCTCAACATTTTTTTTCATTCATTCATCATTTTTTTAAATATAAATTCTTATATAATTAATATTCAACACGCTTTCCACTTCCTAATCAATAAATCAATCAATTTTCATATATAACGAAAATTACATCATTAAATCAATGTAATTCACTCATTTATCCAAATATCATAATTTCATATTTGTATTGGTTTCAATTACTAAAATTAAGTCTAACTCACCACATAACACTTAAAGCTACATGTGGATCACTTTCTTACCTTTCCTGTTATATTCAGCAATTTTTTGAGATTGCTGATCACCAGCACTTAATCCTAAACTTTCATAAATCAATTTCATAACTTAATTCAAACAATATAATTATTTAATTATGAGTTTTATTGAAAATTTACCTCAAATATGATGGAGTCTTATCATTGTAATTGAAAGACTACATTATCTTTAATATTGAAGAAATTTTCTTTATAACTTTTTTCTAAGAAATTTGAATTAAACAAATAAGAAAATCAAATAGAATTTGAGAAGAAATAATAAAACAAAACAATAAAACCGTTTTTATTAATCGAAACCGGCTACCATTTTCATATTTGTGCTGTCCACTTACCTATCTCACATGCAACACATGCAATTATTGCATGTAGCCAGCACGTCCAGGTATTGATCATTTTTTTTCAAAAAAAAATATTTTATTCAATAATAAATTATGTATATTATTTTAATTTCATATCATTTTTATCAAATTACTTTTTATTTTTACTTTAAGAAGTATTACAACATAACACCTCCAGGACACTCATTTTTGACACTTTAAATGGACCACTCCACCAAAAAAATGATTCATTTAAGTGATTTTTAGAGGGTAAAATATCACAACGTTACTAACACACTGCTTTGATGTCAAAACTGATGTCGATATATCAATGCTTTCTATCAGCAATGATTTAGTTGAACTTCTTACACGTCGTAAGAGAGAGAGGTCACACCTTTAAAATGTAAGAAATAAGAACACAACAGTTCCATAAAGTTTAGGATAGAATAGTTCAACATGAACACAGTAGAACTATTTAAAATCAAAATCCAAGTTATCTTAATAACTAAAAGCATAGTTCATTCCAAACTTTCTAACCAACCCTTTCTTCTCACAATTGGCATCATAATAAATACCTTTCTCCAATATGGGTCAATGAACTTCTCCAATGCTTTGTTAAATGTAGTGGAGACATTCTCCATATTTTGCAGCACATCCATGACCTCCTCAATGGAATATGGGTCAAAAACAGGAGTTGTAGCCTTGCTACTTTGGCCTCTGTATTTCTCAGCTTTAGCTTTATAAATTTCTGTCCTAACTTCCATACAAGAAGCCATCATTTCCAAGCACTTATCAATCTTATCCAACTTGGCTTCCTTCCTAAAAGGATGATCACCAAGAACATCACCAGTACAGCATCCTTCGCGAACAAGAACACCACTACTTGAAAACTCATCCTCAGTTTGATGTTCTTCATCACTTTCCTCATGCCAGTCCTTTGAGTCTTTCATATCTTCACTTCTTCCCTCCATCTGGCAATAAGCAAACAACATACTGAGATTAAAAATAATCATCACAAACAACATCGAAGCAGTCCCATATTCCCATATGCTCATATAAAAATAGATTCAAGAACGTAATTAAAAAATAACTATAATTCACAAAGCCTACTGTAATCCTTTATAAGATCAAATAAATTTTCGCTAGGGTATTAACATGCCACTAGAGGCATATCCATCATAAACAAAAAGTAAACCTATGCAATCCCAAATGGCACAATCCTAATAAAATCAGAGCTATATTAGTCAAGTCAATATATTAGCTAAGTCAATATATTAGCTAAAGAAGCCACACAGAGAAAAAAGGCTGTGAGCCACAAGAAAAACGACTTGTTTGGGTGTTCATAATAGAAAATTAATTGAAATAATCTGAACCTCTGGAGCTTGAAACTGTTAAAATTCTTGTGAGAAATTTATGTACGTAGGAGCAAATTTTTACCTTGTTGCCAAAATGACATGCACTAGTGTTATTTTGTCATTAGCTACTCTGTTATAATCTGATCATATATTTCATAATTCATGAAGAAAAGCTTTTCTTTATTATGGGGATTTTATGGACTAAACAAGCTCTCTTAATCTTAATGTTGAACTAATTTCATGAAGACCATCATGCAGTTAATTTTTTTTATAAGTACCATCACGCAGTTAATTAAAGAGGATATTTGCTGAATGGCCATTTCCCTGTTACCCTTTATTGTCCCATTCCTCACCTTTTTAGACAATTTCTACTTCCATAAAAAAACTGATTTTCACGGTCATGAAATCTAATAGGGTAAAAAATTACCCAGTGAGAGAGAAAGGATAGCGGCAGTGACTACTAATGGAAAGAAAAGTTGACACAGTGGTTCCGTTAGTAGTCAAGGAAAAGTTGACAAAGTGGTTTTGTTGGTAAAGTTGACACAGTGGTTCTGTTAGTAGTCAAGGAAAAGTTGACAAAGTGGTTCCGTTGGACCAACAAAACCAATGAGTGAGAGTTAATGAGGAAAAGAGATATAAAGAGTGAACCGGAATATGCATGCCCTAAATAAAGCTCATCTTTAAGGGCCAAATTACATTAAATGTCGCTTGGAAAATTTGGGATGCACCTGTAAGATACCAAGACCTTATAGGAACTATAAAGCATGTCTCTCCTTTCTTCGGTATGAAGAAAGTGAAAATTAACCATGTCTATTGAGAAGCAACTAAGCCAGCAGCTTTAGGTTGTTAGGGTGTGTTTAACAGGAGAGGAAAGAAAAGTGGGTGGAATGCATTCTCTCTTGTCTAGTTGGAGAGAAAAGTCTAGGAGAGAAAAGTTAGAAGAAAGAAAAACTAAGAAGATTGATATTTTCCTCTTACAATTACAAATCATAATCTTCCCAAATTAAGATGATTAAAGAGTGAAAAATAAGAGTGAAAAGAGATAAGATTATCATTGTACCAATTTATCCCCATTTAATCTCTCAAATTAGCATTATAAAGGGTATAATGATAAAATGATACTAATTGCATTTTCTTTCCTCCCAACTTTCCACTCTACTAAAAGGGGAAAAAAAGAAAACTATTTTATTTCCTTATAGTTTTCCATCCTCTATACTAAACACATGAAAAAAGGTCAATCTTCTTACTTTCTATCCTTCTAGTTTTACATCATTTTCTCTGTTACTAAACGCACCCTTAGTTAGACTCTTGTCACCCTCTTGATACTTAAAAAGTGGGAAACTAAATTTTCCCATCAGATTGGTTGAATCATCCATTAAGATTGCAGAGGTGAAACTAAATATGTTGCTGTAAATCAATAGGACCTAAATTCATCATTCTCTAAAAACTTTAAGTTTTGATGATTTAAGTTATACTTAAGCAAATTGTTTTATTTGGAGTCTATGACATATAATTGGCATATTAATTAAAAGAGAAATTTTGGGAAGGTCCAACAGCAAGCAAATGCAAATGCCTCCATCAATTTTACAGTACCCTGTATGCCTTTGAGACTATGATATGAGTGACAGACAAATTCCCATCAGGGTCGGAAAATAACGTAGCAAAATATTAAACTAGGACAAAATCCGAACTAAAATGAACACATGGTTCAGCATTACTAACACATAAATGAAAAAATAGCCATTCTTCAATAAAGCATAAAAAAAGTTCAACAGACAAAGCTATAATTCAGGCCTTCCTAAAACAAAAGAGATGAGTTACGCATTTTCATAACTTATATGCACAATCAAACAAAATTTACCAAAGTTCTAAACAGACCCAATTCATGAAAACCAAAGACGGAAGACATTTGGTAACATTTCGAGCAAAAGGGTGTTTCTGTTTCTACCCAAATCAGGTTTCTCAGCATTTTTTTTTGATAAGCTGAAATATTATTCCAAAAAACAAAGCGCACAGAAACAATCAAAGATATAACAATCCACCTGTATTAAAAGAAGCAGAGACTAAAGTAGAAAGTTTTTACTGCTTAGGGTTTTCTTACAGAGTACGGCGTTGGTGGACAATCGACGGCTAAGCCGGTTTGCAGCGGGCGGAGAGAATGGACGCAAAGAAGGAGATGATAAAAATTGCAGTTTCAGAAACGGTTTTTGAGTGGTCACACACGGGAGGCATAAGAAGTTTCTGAGATCTGGAGAACTTTTTCTTGAAAAAAATTGGGAAAATACCAAAATACACGTGCTGAAATTTTGGCTTGTTTGGTTGATAACTTGATTATCATGATCAGTGGGGAAGTTGATTATCATGTTCGGTGGGAAAAGTGTCGGGTGAGGTGATAACCCTCAGTCGTTGGGTATGATCTTTTTGAAACCGCAGTTACGTTTTAAAATTTTAATAAAATAATTTTAATTAATTAATTAATAAATTATTATCGAAATTTAATATTTTATTAAATTTTTATAGTGTGATGATTATAATTTTATAAATATTAATATATATATATATATATATATTTATATATAAATTATATTAAATATAACTTATATTTTTATATTGTTGTAATTTGTAAGTGATTAATTAAATAGTTTGTAATTATTATTAAACTAGATAATATGTATTATATATTTATGAAGTGTAATAATGTCACAACAAGAATACTAGCTTAGTAGTTAACACTTATGATACTCATTAGGTAATAAGTTTAAGCTTTTAATGTGCATTTTTTTTTAAATTTTAAGTTTTTTAAAAAAAACTTCATGAGGTGTACGCAACAGGGCTCAAAAATTACACCCCAGGCGCCCGGGTGTACGCTCCAAGGCAAAAGGCAAACGTCCTAAAAACGCTCGACTGCCTTTTAAAACACTGATAATGATTGATACTTTATATATATATCTTAAAAAGGACGAAAAAATCATAATATAATTATTTATAATTTAAGTCATCCCTATCTTTTTCAAAAAAAATTAAGAAACTTAAGGTAATGCAATTTAATGCGTGCAATTAAAAGTATTTTATTATTTTATTAATATCATATTTTGTTTAATTTCATTGAAAAATAGATTGACACGTGCGTTGCAGGTGTTAAGATGCTTAAATTATTTAATCTGATAGAAAAGCAGATCAACACGTACGTTAACACGTGTTGAGATGCTAGCACTCAATTCGAAATGTTAGGACTCAATTAATCATCATACTTATTTTGTATATGTGATTTTTATTTTCAAAATAAAAAGTTGTGTTGTGTATCTAAAAATAAGTTTGGGAACAATATTTTTATTTTTTAGGAGAGGAACTTCATATTGCTTTTTTAAATTTCCTATATTTAGTTATATAATTAGGAAAAGATAAATACAAATTTATAAAAAAAAAAAATTATTTTAACGATTTTCTAAAATCAAATCTTAAAAAACCATCTAAAAATCCTAACAAATTAACAAGCTTGAAATTTTATTTTTTATTAATTTAATAGTACATAAATTTGATCCACTTACATGAACCAAAATTTAAAATACAAAATTATAGTTCTCTATTTAAATATATATTTTTTGTTTTGTCCTTTTAAACTTTTTTTATAAAGACACTTAATTTTTAACAATTAACTAATTAAGCTCACTTTTAACCAAAGTAAATATTCAATTCAAAAGTGGTGCAATGATATTGTCCAATAAAATATAAATTTAATATTGCAAAACAAATAGCATAGTTAGGATCTCTCCAATTGGAGTTCAGTCCTGTTTGGTGCAGTTCTAATAACTCTCAAACAAACGTAATGGTATTTATTTAGTTGACTAGAGTTATTGATTTAAGTTTTTTAAAATTTCAAAAACTTCTTGCGTGGTTGGAAAAGACTATTCCACTGACGTATATAGTCTGGGTTTGGCGACAACTCCAACACTGCAATATCTTTGGCGTTGAAGTGTTTTAGAGTAAGCGTTTAATGTGTTGAATTCAAGATTACAATATGATTTGTGGAAACAATTTAGATAAGTCAAAACTCATTAGGTTTGTGCTTTTTCCCATAAAAATACTGTTATTTTATTTAGATTGAGCGTAGTTTAGTCATAAATTAACTTAAAAGATTCAAGAAAGTAAAGATAGTTGAGTGAATATTAATATGAAGCTTAACATCTAGTTTTAAGGCAAAAACCCTTTAAAATATAATGTTTTTAGATATATATTTTATATTATTATTATGCTCAATTGAACTTGTTACCTCGTGTCGAAATAAACTCAATGCATGCTCGAACATGAACAGAGCCGAGTCTTAGAGTATCCATAATTGAGTTGAATCCAAAAATGGGATTTAAAGATTGATTTGTATTCTATTCAAATTGAAGTATAGAATTTTTGTGCCAACCTATGCTTCAAATATCTTAGAGTTTGGCTCGGCTCGTTGTCATCCCTAGTTGAGAGACAAATTAAAGGTACAAAATTAATAAGATCGAAGAGAGGGGGAGGGTTTCTTAAACTCTACAAACTAGGGGTGAGCATGGGTCGTTTAGATCGGGTTAACCTAAAAATTCAACCCAACTCAATCATACCGAGTTGAAAAAGTCTCAACCCATGAACTCATCCAATTTTAACTCAACTCAATCCATTCTAATCGGTTTGGGTCACTGACTTAATATATTTTTTGTACTAAAAAATTAAATCTTACATATTACATAACAAAAAAATATTCTACTAAATCCAAAACCAAATCCATGTTTGATTGCAATATATGAGAAATTAGAGGACTATGATACATGTTTGATTGCAATATATGAAAAATTCAAATACCCATTTAGAGGAAAATGTTATTTACAAGAGAAACAGAATGCTCTGATCCAGATTATAGGAGTTTTTTTAAAGGCAAAATGAGAATTTTTATTGATTATATCATAGATACAATAATCTTGACAGAAATAAGTACAACTTTAAACATAGGGAGCAAGAACACTAACTGAACAATTATTGAAAATCCTCCCCAAAACCCAGCTAAAAAACTATTGAAAATTCTCTCAAAATGTCAGTTACAATAGATCATATAAATCCCAACCCCTACAAGCATGAAAGCAACAACCCAAACTCAAAAGCATGTAATCACCCCTCACACACAATACACAAAGAGAATGGGAAAGACTACAAATATATTGTATTTGCAAACCTCAAGAAACAAATAAAAGGAAAGGGAGATACCTTGCTTTGTCGAAGCAAGGAGCTATGTCAAAGTTAACCGCAATGAGAGAGAATAAGCCATAAGGGACTAAAGAGATCATGAATGAGAGATAGCCTAGGGTTTCAAGTGAGCAATTCTTACTTCTTAGAATTATAACTTATTTTTACCCAAAATTCCCATTATCGCATTGTCAAATTAAATTGGCTATGATAGTATCATTATGACTTGTTTGGACTTTGGAGTATCTGTTACATACAATTTAAAACACTAGTGGCAAGCATGGGTATTTTACAATCATATATTTTAAAATTATACTATAATTATTTATACACTATTTTATATTCAATAAATATAAAATATATAATTATATATTTGATCGGGTTGAAAATTTTGAACCTAAGACCCAACCCATCGGGTTCAAAAAAATTTCAACCCAACCCAACTTTTAAAAAGATTTGATCCAACCCAGCCCATTATATCGATTTGGATCGGATCTGTTGGTCAACCGAGCTTCATGCTAACCCTGCTGCAAACTTTAACTACAAAACCAAAAAAATAACGGAAAAGAATTCAAAATGATGGATTTGTTAATTTGACAACACGTAAGATAATGGAAAATTTTGATAACATATCTAAACATCAAAATATAAACTTGCTACTTGAGCTCTTTACTTGTAGACTGAGGTTTCAACCCAAAAGGAGGGGTGAATTGGGTTTTAAAAACTTTTTGCGGATTAAACACACATTTATAAATCAAATAACACAACAAGCTTATAAACAAGTAAAATGTGCTGTAAATAAAGAGTTTAAGGAATAGAGGATGTAAACTTGGTTTATAGTGGTTCGGCAATATCGAAATCATTCTGACCCTAGGTCCACTCTCTTCAAGGAACCTCTTTGAAGTAATCCACTAAGAAACTTAGTCGTACAACTTCACGGGTGTTGCATAAACTTTATAATCCCTTCCTCTTGGAAAAAAACCCCTTCCTCTTTCGGAAGCAAATCCCTTTACAACAAATTCTGTAAAGAAAACATTAGAAAGACAACAATAAAATCTTATACAACTGAATAATATCTCTCTTTCTAGGTAAAGCTTGAAGAATGGCTCAACAATCAATTTTTCAAATCTTTTTGAGTATCAATGAGTAAAAACTTGTTTGAATGTGTAATAATCTTTTTTTTAAATGCTTAGTAGTGTGGGTTTAAATAGCATTGATGTAATATATCCGTTCTGAATTGATTTGTTACGTTTTTGTACATCAAATGTACAGGTCTGGCGCCATAACGGTCATATTTTTCGAATTACCAGTCGACTGGGTCTTAGTACCAATCGATTGGGTCCATTTTAAAAATCTCATTTTTTAAGGCTATTGAAGGTACTAGTTGACTGGCTATGACTTACAAGCCGACTGGGAAACTTCTGCCCAAAGTACCAGTCGAGTGGGTTATTCTTACCAGTTGACTGGAAAACTTCTATTCAGAACACCAGTCGACTGGTATGAAGCATCCAGTCGACTGGGAACATACTGACCTTTATACTAGAAGACTGGTATAAGTACGCAGTCAACTGGGTTCCTTTAACAACCCAGTTTTCATGTGTTGAAGAGATTTTAACTTTAAAAACATTTGATTAAAAGGTTATGTTAAAATGTTTTTTCAAAAAGGGTCATTGGACAAGCTAATTATCTGAACAAGTGAGATTACAGCTTGTTTTAATACCTTAGACCTATACTAGTTCTTTTGTCTTCACTTGATGTTTGATTCGGGTTGAGTTCTTGCACCTTGATCCTTAATACACTTAGATAGCATCGTTAGTATAATAAGAGTTGTGTTTTGTCATCATTAAAATATAGGTGAGGGTTAACAATCTCCCCTTTTTTTATGATGACAAAACTAATGAGAGAAAACTGTTAATAAAAACTGTGTGTTCATATGGAGTTTTATCATACATATATTTGGACTCGCAAAGTGTCATTTTTGTGAGTTTTTGTGAAGAATGTTGTGTCTATCTTACCTCTTACAGAGTAATTGTCAATAAAAAATTTACTTAGTCTTTCATACCATGCCCTTGGAACTTGCTTCAACCCATATAGAGCCTTAGAAAGCTTGTAGACTTAATTTGGAAGACTAGGAATTTCAAATCCAAGAGGTTGTTCAACATAAACCTCTTCATCTATAAATCCATTTAAGAAGACACTCTTTACATCCATTTGAAATAACTTAAACTTATTAAAGCATGCAAAGGCCAACAACATTCGAATAACTTCTAATCTAGCTACAGGAGCATAAGTCTCATCAAAGTCTATTCCTTCTTCTTGATTGTATCCCTTAGCAATTAGTCTAGCCTTGTTTCTAGTTACTATCCCATTTTCATTCATCTTATTTCTAAATACCCATTTAGTTCCAATTATTGTATGATTCTTAGGTTTAGGAATTAGATTCCATACATTGTTCATTTTAAATCGATTTATTTCTTCTTGCATTGCAATTATCCAAACATTATCATTTTCAGCTTCTATAAATGTCTTAGGTTATACTTGAGACAAATAAGCTACATAATTGCAAATATTTCTAATAGAGGAACAAGTTCTTACTCCTTGTGAAGGATCACCAATCACTTTATCAATCGGGTGATAATTTATATACCTCCAATCTTTGGGAAGACTATCCTCTTGTCGACTTGTAGATGGTTGGTCTACTTTGAGAGTTTCTATCTCTCCATTTGTTTAAGGTGGACTCTCATTTGGGTCAACAATGGGAGTAGGAGTTTCTGTTCTTGGAATAAAATTTGCATCGTCATTAAAAGAAACTTCTCTACTACTAATTGGGTTAGATTCATCAAAAGTTATATGTACGGATTCTTCTACCACTAGAGTTCTCTTGTTGAAAACTCTATAAGCCTTACTAGAGGTTGAATATCCTAAAAATATTCCTTCATCGGTCTTAGAGTCAAATTTACCTAAGTTAGTTTTATTGTTATTTAGGATGAAGCATTTACAACCAAAAGTACGAAAAATAGAAGATATTAGGCTTTCTACCTTTCCATGATTCATACGGAGTTTTATCAAGCATAGGCCTAATTAAAATTCTATTCAAGAGATAGCAAGAAGTGTTTAATGCTTCAACCCAAAAGTATTTTGGTAAACTATTTTCACAAAGCATTGTTCTTGCAAGTTCTTTTAGAACTCTATTTTTCCTATCAATAACTCCATTTTGTTGAGGAGTTCTAGAAGCTAAAAAGTTGTGATCAATTCTATTTTCATCACAAAATTTTGAAAAGCTTTGGTTTTCAAATTCTATTCCACGATCACTTCTAATGCTTGATATGCAAATCCCTTTTTTCATTTTGAACCTTTTTGCAAAAGTTTTCAAATCCTTTGAAAGCTTCATCCTTGTAAGCAATAAAAATAACAAAGGTATATCTTGAATAGTCATCAACAATAATAAGAGCATATTGATGGCCACCTAGACTAATGGTACTTATTGGACCAAATAAGTTCATATGCAAAAGTTCCAAAGGTCTAGTAGTTGAGACTACGTTCTTTGATTTAAAAGAAATCCTAGTTTGTTTTCCCATTTGATAAGCATCACATACTTTGTATTTTTCAAAATTGATTTTGGGAAGTCCAGTGGCTAAATCTTTTCTTGAAATGATTTTCAGCAAGTTATGTTCACATGACCAAGCCTTCTATGCTATAGCAATGAATTTTCACTAATGGCAGGAAAACATTTTTCATTTTTGGAATGCAAGGATTTCAAATCAACTATATAGACATTTTCATGTCTATGGCCAACAAATTTGATCTTGTTACTCTTGATATCTATAACTAGATAATGAGAGGTCTCAAATGTGACTTTGTTACCTTTGTCACAATGTTGACTAATACTTAGTAAATTTGGCTTAAGGCCTTGTACTAGCAATACATTATCTATGGTTGAGAAATCATTACCAACTTTTCCATGCTCGATGATCTTTATTTTTGTGTTGTCTCCAATGGTGACAAGTCCACTATCTCTTAGAGTTAGCTCATTGAATACACTTTTATCACCAGTCATGTGTTTTGAGCATCCACTATCAAGGTACTAACAGTTACCTTTTTCTTTAGTGTGGAGATATATCTACATCACACAAGGATACACAATGGCATTTTTAGGTACCCAAAATTTCTTGGGTCCTTTGGGGTTAGTCCTTGAAAATACGGTTCCTTTTGAGACCCATACTTTCTTAATAATATATAAAGTTCTATAGACATGATGATGCACAATTCTAGGATGATAGTTATTGAATTTTCTAGGAGTCTTTAGTTGTGCATGCCTATAATGCTTAGGATATGAGTTCCTAGGATACATGTTTTTATTGTGAGGAATATGAATATACATATCATTTCCAGAAAATGTATGATGATGATTTCTGGGATACATGCTTGCATTATCATGAGTATGCATATTATTTCTAGAATAACTATGATTGTAATTCCTAGGATATGCTTGTGCAGTGTGCAAGTCTTGAGTATATAAATTGTTCCTAGGATGCACATGATGATTATTCCTAGCATGTGCATAAGCATTCCTTGAATGAGCATACATATAAGCATGAGTATTTATAGGATTTTTCAATCTTATATTAGCTTTAGAATTAGTATTTCTAGACATGCTATCATTCAATGTGAGTGTGATTTTAACCTTTGAAATAGAGGCTTCATTCACACATGAAGCTTTCATGAATCAGCCCTCTTTTGATTTTCGCTTGCCTAATGGAGAGTATCCTAAACTAGATTTTTCTCCACTTAATTTTTGACAAGAAAGCACTTCATCAAGCTTTTCTTTTCCAAGCATGAGTCTAGATATTGTGCCATTCAATTCTAATATCTTTTTCCTTAGGTTTTCATTTTCATCCATAAGAAAGTCTTGAGAAGAATCATAAAGAAGTGAAGATAGTTTTTCTTTCTCTTCTCTTAGACTTATCATCTCTTTAGAAAGGGATGACACCTCTTTCTTAAGAGTGGAGTTCATAGAATCAAATTTATTTAATTCTTCATGCATTTCATTTATGACTTCTATTAGCTCTTTACTACTACTAACCATGTTGTTCTTAGAGGAGGGAGAAGATGATACCTCATTTCATCATCGATTGCCATAAGACATAGGTTAGCAATTTCCTCGTATCCGATTTCTTTATCCGAAGAGTCTTCTTCTTCGTCATCACTCCAAGTGGTTGCAATCATAGCTTTCTTCTTGAAGCTCTTGTATGGTTTGCTTGTAGCTGTGCAATCGGCCTTGATGTGATCGGGCTTCTTGCATCCATAGTACACAAGTGGTTCCCTTTTTTAGGTGGGATCCTTTGTGTATGGTTTCTTGCTTTTCTTCAAGAATCTATGAAACCATTTGATGATTAAGGCCATTTCACTGTCTTCTTCGCTGCTCTCCTCTTATTCTTCTGATTCTTCTTCTTTGTTGCTTGTGGAGGCTTTGAGAACAATCAATTTTTTCTTCTTCTCATCATCATTGAAAGTGGGATTCATTTCTTCCATTTCATATGTCAACAATGACCCAAGGAGTGTTTCAACATCAAGTTTTTCAAGATCTTTGGCTTCCTGAATAGCTGTCTTCTTTGCTTTCTAAGTAGGTGGCAAAGATCTTAGGATTTTTCTCATTAGTTCAAATTCCTCAATGTTCTTACCAAGAAGCTTCAAACCATTAACAATAGTTATGAAACGTGGGTGCATTTGAGAAATTGTTTCGTTAGGAGACATTCTAAAAGATTCATATTCAGAAACTAACATATAGATTTTTGATTTTTTAACCTCACTAGTTCCTTCATATGTAATTTGCAATTTATCCCATATTTCCTTAGCCGAAACACATACAAAGATTTTTATTGTATTTAGATATATCTAAAGCACAATGTAATATGCTTGTGGCTCTATTATTGAGAGATATCATTCTACAATCCTAATCATTGTACTTAGTTTTGAGTTTAGGCATTGTATGAATGATTTCTCCAACAATGATTTCCTTTATAAGAATTCTAGGTCCTTCTTCAATGACTCTTCACAGATTATAATCTTGTCATTCGACAAAGATTTTCATCATGTTTTTTCAATAGTTATAGTTGGAGCCCTTGAACAAGGGAGGCCTAGTGTATGAGTGTCCCTCAGAATAGCTATTTGCTGTCATTGGATCAGCTCAAGGATATTAAGCCTAAAATTGAAAACAAGGCTCTGATACCAATTGTAGACTGAGGTTTCAACCCAAGAGGGGGGGTGAATTGGGTTTTAAAAAAATTTTGCGGATTAAACACACATTTATAAAACAAATAACACAACAAGCTTATAAACAAGTAAAATGTGCTGTAAATAAAGAGTTTAAGGAATAGAGGATGCAAACTCAGTTTATAGTGGTTCAACAATATCGGAATCATTCCGACCTTAGGTCTACTCTCTACAAAGAGCCTCCTTGAAGTAATTCACTAAGAAACTTAGTCGTGCAACTTCACGGGTGTTGCACAAACCTTACGATTCCTTCCTCTTGGAAGCAAACCTTTTCCTCTCGGAAACAAATCCCTTTACAACAAATACTGTAAAAAAAACAGTAGAGAGACAACAACAAAAGCTTATACAACTGAATAATATCTCTCTTTCTAGGTAAAGCTTGAAGAATGGCTCAACAATCAATTTTTCAAAGCTTTTTGAGTATCAATGAGTAAAAACTTGTTTGAATGTGTAATACTCTTTTTTCTAAATGTTCAGTAGTGTGGGTTTAAATAGCCTTGATGTAACATATCCATTCTGAATTGATTTGGTACGCTTTTGTACATCAAATGTACAGGTCTGGCGCCATAACGGTCATATTTTTTGAATTATCAGTCAACTGGGTCTACTTTAAAAATCTCGTTTTTTAAGGCTATTGAAGGTACCAGTCGACTGGGAAACTTCTATCCAGAACACCAGTCGATTGGTATGAAGCATCCAGTTGACTGAGAACATACTGACCTTTATACCAGAAGACTAGTATAAGTACCAAGTCGACTGGGTTGCTTTAACAACCCAGTTTTCATGTGTTGAAGATATTTTAACTTTAAAGACATTTGATTAAAAGTTATGTTAAAATGCTTTTTCAAAAAGAGCTATTGGACGAGCTAATTACCTGAACAAGTGAGACTACAACTTGTTTTAATACCTTAGACCTATACTAGTTCTTCTGTCTTCACTTAATGTTTGATTCGAGTTGAGTTCTTGCACCTTGATCCTTGGTTGAATGCTCTTATTGCTTAATACACTTAGATAGCATCGTTAGTATAATAAGAATTGTGTTTTGTCATCATTAAAATATAGGTGAGGGTCAACATTACTTAATGGAAGAAGACAAGGATCCTTCGTGCTTCATACCATGCCTTGAAACCATACTAAATTCTGATTCTTTAAAGACATTTTCCACTGCAAAAAATACTTAGCTAGACTGGGTAGTTTTGGACCCGTCCGAAATTTCATTAATAATTTTAGAGAATTTCATTGGTAATATCAATATATGTGTGAGATCCAAAAAATAATGTTACCAGTGAAATTTCTTAAAATTACTAACGAAGTTTCAGATGAGTCTAAAATATTAACTTTAGCCTCGATCTAACCAAGTATCTTTCCTTCCACCGTGGCAATTGTAGAGCTAATACGTGCAATAAACTCCAACTTTGTGAAGGGATGTGTTTATTAAATTAAAGGGTTTCGTTTGTTACTCTGTTGATTCATGATAACTTGATGGATCGCAAGGGCTCTCATATACCCTTTCTAGTGCCTATTTCTAAGGGATTTGAGTTTACGTCCCGATTTTCAATCTCTCTTCTTGAACAAGAAAGAGGAGTTTTATGGGCGGAATGTTGGCCTCCCGTGCATGGTTGGCTAAAAAATGAGTTTTGCATGTAATGAATGCCACCGCAGGTGGTGGTTGAAAAACATCATGCTCGAAGCTTGATATCTCCTATCTATGCAAAAAATTCTCGTGCTGCTCTCATTTGCATAATTTTTTTATATTTCTTATTGCTTGCTAGATGTTTATTTTTTGTGGCTTATTATTTCTTCATTGTGTCCTCTTTGTGTGAATAATAGAGAGGAAAAAGAAGAAAAAATGAAGAAGAGATTATAGTTGACATTGTTAAGCTGAAATTCTAATTGGCTTCAAACAGCAACTAAAATTCTAAACCAAAAAGTGAATGATTCGAGACCTATCAATCACATGAATTATAAACAGAAAGAAAATAAGACACGATATACCCAGATCCCATAATAGGGTCATATCTTGTCAGAAGTTTCACTATTATCAATCTCACAAATCTCTTGTGACAATGTGTGCTCATTACATAGAGATAGTATTTATAAGCATCTTAAGACGCCTTAATTACGGTTTTTGCCCTGCTGCAAAACAACAACTATTCATTGGCCCAAGCCCAAACTATTAAGCAAAAAAACCATTCCGAAAACATGTACATGCCCTGATCTGGACCCATGGTCGTCGGGGGTTCTATAAATCTAGACCCATGAAATATGCACCAACTCTAACAGCAAGATAGACAAACCTTTTTCCAGTTATAAAACGTACTTACCAATGCCCTTTTTCTTCTCAATTTCATAAACGTAAAATCGCTTCTTTAATTGACTCAATTCTCTTCTATTAATCTACAATTAAATAATCTGGTAAAACCTATTTGGTAAATCTGATAAAGATCATGTTATGATTAGTGACGAATCCAATTTTTTTTTATTAGTGAGACAACATAAAAATATGTTAGATTTGTTTTAACCTAAAGCTAAATTAGTCTATTACGTCATTTTAAACTAAAAAAAGAAAAAAAGAAAAATGCTTATTATATAATTGTAAAGACTAAGGATAAGCCAAACCCTAATTTAATTCTTCATTTTTTCACTGGGTTTACCCGTCCAACCACTCTTTGCATCTTGGTATCATCTCTCTTAACTCTCGACCTCTCTCTGACTAGTTAATCTCTCTCAACCATCGATGGCAGCAACTCATCTCTTCGTAATCGATTAGTCGCTCTCTTTTTCACTGTTCTTTTTTCTTGTTTGGTTCTTTATAAATTAAAAGAAAATTTTGTTTTTGGAATTAATTCTATTATGATTTGAACGTTCTTGAAATTTACAGGGCTTGAAATTTCTAGATCGAGTTTTGTAATTTGTTTATTTTGGTAATAATACAAAATTACCTCTCTAAAATAATTATTGTAATATTACATTGAAATATAAGAAGTCCATATGCTTCATCAAAATCAGACATCGTGATGAAAACTATAAACTTCGAGTAACTTGATTCTCTATAGTCAAATACTTTGAGCTAGTGTTTTAAAAGGCGGTCTCTGGGTGCGCCCAGAGGCTAGGTGTTTTGAAAACGCCTCAAGATGTGAAAGGTTGGACGTTCCTTATGTTGAGCGCTCGTCTTTTGCCTTGGGCTGTACACCCCGTGAAGTTTTTTAAAAAACTTAAAATATAGGGAAAAAATGCACATTGAAAACTCAAACCCAAAGCCTAATGAGTGTCATAAGTCTTAACCTCTAAGCTAGTGTTCTTATTATGACATTATTTCACTTTATAAATATATAATATATGTTATCTAGTTTAATAATAATTACAAACTATTTAATTAATCAATTACAAGTTACAACAATATAGAAATATAAATTATACTTCATATAATTTATATATAAATATATATTAATATTAATATTTATAAAATTATAATTATCACACTATAGAGAGTTAGTAAAGTATTAAACTTTGATAAAAATTAATTGTTTAATTTAAATTTAAATTATTTTATTTTATCATTCTAATTAATTAATTAATATTTTATTAAAATTTTAAAACGTCCTAACATATTCAAAAGATCTACGCCCTGACGCTTCGAGGTAAAACGTCTCGTCTCTGAAAACACCGCTCTAAACAATGCCTAAAGAAACACAAATTATTGTATCAAATTTCACTCTTTTACTCTCTTGGTGAATGAAAGAAAACTATAAATTTTCTCAATGTAGCCCGCCACGGTTACAAAAGAAAACTCTTCACTGTTCCTCTTGCGGCTCACTTTTTTCTTGCAAACAAACACATGTTATTCAACTATATATTGCGAGAGAATTTATTTCCTAGTTGGACTTAATTTTCATGCCTGGTGGAGTAAGGTGAGGGCATGGAAATAAGTCCAACTAGGAAAGAAGAAAATTAAAAGGGGCCTGCAACACATGTTAACAGCCGGAAAGTGTTTTGTGGTTACAAAACTTAAATGAGTTGGACCGCCACAAACCGAACAGGTAAATTGATTTAAAATTTTAATAATAATTATGTAAATTTTTATTCAAAATGATATTTTTTTAATTTTATATTTATACTGATATTATTAATAAAAATTTTAAAATTATTAATAAAATTTTTAATTGACACAAATCCTATATAACCAAATATTTTTGATCGCATAGCCCATCTCTCCAGCAAATCTCATCACTGATGGTCACAAAAACAGGGCCCACAACTCAACCTCTGCTATCACTAACTACGATTTCTTGACCAGTTCCAATTCCGGACCAAAGGTTGAAACAAGTTAAAAATTTCATTAATAATTTTTAAAATTTTATTGATAATATTAATTTTTGAGTCTCATATTTATATAAATGTTATTAATGAAGTTTTTTAAAATTATCAATAAAGTCTTCAATTGATTTAAACTATTAAATTTAAATCCGAATCTGACAAAAAATTTTAATCACTGTTTCTGTTCCCAAATCCATTTTCTGGTGATCTTAATTCCCTCTCGAGCTCGCATTTGATCTAACAGACAAATTAAAAAAGAAAAAACCACCGTTCTCTATTTCTCTAAAAATTAATCCAAGTTAATAGGGGTTGACATTATTATATATAATAATATTTTATATTAAAACTATTTTATTTTTATTACTATATTATTTTATAATAATAATTTAATTTTTAGTATATTAATATTATTTTATACCAACTATATTTTAATATATATATATATATATATATATATATATATATATTAGCATCTCAATATACGTATAGTGTATGTTGATTTGCTTTTTTATTTGATAAAAAGTATGTTAATAATTATCTTTTTATTAATATAATAATTGTATATTTTTCATTAAAAAACTAATCTTACAAAAAAACCTCAAAAGAAAAACAGTCTGGTTAGAATCACGAAAGAAAAATAAAAACAATTGAAAATGTACATAAGATTAAGAGAAATCGAGAAAATCAACATGGGTTGAAGATAAAAAAAATAAAGAGAATTGAGAAGTTAAGTTTAAGTAGGATAATGAGAAGAAAAAAAACATGAGTTAAAGTTAAAGGAGATAAAAAGAGTGAAGAGAATAAATTTAAATGGGATAGTAATAAAAAAAAATAATGGATTATATAAATTATACTCGTTTATAATAAACAAATCGGGTAAAATTAGATCACATGTAAATTTTAAATGGATAGTAAAAGTTAAACCGGTACCCAACTTATACAAGTGCAGACAAACGAGCTAAATAGATCAAGAATCGAGATTAACATATCTAGTAAAATTGGATGCATTTCCTTTTTATGGATAATAAACGACCCCTTTTTCGAACAAAGTAGTTCTAATGGTCAATATTTGAAACGCATTATTAAGCACAGATTGTAACATCTTGAGCTGACTCGGATTCGATAACGCTACTCATCAATACGTATAAGCACATATAATATATGCTATGGGCCATGCTTGCAAGTCAAATAAATTTTTTTTTTTTTTTTACATCAGAAAAAAAGCTACTTCAACGAGGATTGAATCCCGCCCACAAGCCGAACAGGAGATATCCTTAACCAAAGTGCCACACAGGCGCAGGAGAGGTCAAATAAATCTTAAGATAGGTATTATCAACTTAAAAAATTAAGGTTACGTGTGAAAGCGGTTTTTAAAAACTGTTTTTTATATTTAGTAAAAAAAATTTAATTTTTTTTTTTAAAACAGTTTTTAAAAAATTAGTTTTTGAAAACTCCAAATTGATGTTTTCAGACATAATTTTCAAAAAATAACCATAAAATCGGTGTTTACTTTTTATTTTATTTTTCCTCCATGGTATATAAAAAATATTAAAAATTTGAAAATAAAGTAATATTAATTATTTTTAAATATTTAGTAAATATGATAAATAAAATTGATATAGATTTTAAATTTAAACTCAAAACTAAAAATAATTACGAGGTGTATCAAAACAGTTTTCAAAATAAGATTATCCAAACAACATTTCATTGTTTTCTGTTTTGGAAACAGTTTTCGAGTTACAGTTATCCAAACATGTTTTCTTCAGAAAATATCAAAAAACTGTTTTTAATTTTCATTTTCGAAAACAATTTTCAAAAACTGAAAACAAAAAACTGTTATCCAAACATACCCTTACTATTTGCTTTTCACTTTTTAAGTTTTCACTAAGAAAAAAGGCTTATTGATCTCTCTTGACATGGTTATAAAAACCTTTATTTATTGACCAAAAATCATTTGGTCTAACTTTTCAAAGGGTTTTTAGCTTTCTAGAAGCAAAAACTATACCAAAGAAAAAAAAAATCTAAGTAGCATCAAAAGTTGAAAAATGAAATCTAAAAAAACTGAGCTTTTAACATTGTATAGTTTGACATTTCAATACAATTTTGTTTTGCTAAGCCCATATAAGCATATGTAAATAAATATTCATTACAACAATGATAATTGTAAAAGGTTATCACCATGCAATATATGCGTATATATTATTTATTATAAAATTTGTATTTAATTTATTTAAAAATAAAACAAATTAATTTATTTTTATTTAATTCCAATCGGAGTGTAAATATCATTTTTTTTTCTCAGCCCATATATACATATGTAAATAAATTTCATTTGATAATTGTAAAAGCTTATCACCATGCAACATAAGCATACATATTTTTTACTATAAATTCTCCATCAACTTAAAATTTGAATTCAATTCATTTAAAATGAAACGAATTAATCCATTTTCATTTGGTTCTAAATGGAATATAATTTTTTGTTTTGTTTTTCTCTTCCCATATATACATATTTAAATAAATATTCGTTACAAAAATGATAATTGTAAAAGGTTATCACTATGCAACATAATTGTACATATTATTTACTATAATTAAATTCTCCGTCTACATAAAATTTGAATTCAATTCATTTAGAATTAATTCATTTTCATTTGGTTTCAAATGGAGTGTAAACAAGTTTTTTTTTTTTTTTTTTGTTTTTTTTTGTTTTGCTCAGCCCATTTATACATATGTAAATAAATATTCATTTAAAGTTAATGATAATTGTAAAAGGTTAATTATCACCATGTAGCATAAGTGCACATAATATTTTAAAATTTGAAACACAAAAGATGATTTATACCATTCGATTGGATGTTGTATGATAATGTCACGGACTGCAAGCTTGAGTTGCTAACCGTGCGGCCTTAGGCTTGGGAACACCTCATTGGAATGCTTAAGTTAGCTTTACTCTTAGCTACTCAAGAGAACCACCATCGAAGCTAGACCCACTCAACGAAAATAAGCCAACACAAAAGAGAATATGAGATAAAGCTAGAGAGCTTGCTATTGCTTGAATGATTGAATAATTTAAAAGTGAGGGGGAGGCCCCTTTATATAGGGAGAGCTCCCTTACATCCATGGCTAACATCTTGCCAAGTGTCATAATCCTACGGTGCTATAAGTGTAGTACGAAAGTACAAGGTACTACCATGTAAGGCACGTGTAATACAATGCGGTACATTATAATCAAAAAGTGTACTAGGAAACCCTAGAACACGTGGGTCCCATGTGGGTTTTGACATTCTCCCCCACTCAATCTGGCGACGTCCTCGTCGCACTCTCGACATGAAATTGGTCGATCTTCTTCTAAAATTGCCACAAGGCCTCGGCTGGTTCCCAACTAGTCTCGCTATCAGGTTGTCCCTTCCATTGTATCAAGTACTCAAGCCTCGGCTTGTAGTTCTTCCGTATCAAAACTCGATCGGTCAGTATACTCTCAATGTCTCAGTCATAAGAGACCCTAACTCCTATATGGGCGCATTATGACTCACCTCGATCCGGATCACTTTGGTCTTCATGGAATGGTTTCAACATACTCACATGGAAGACCGGATGCACCTTGAGCTTAAATGGTAGCTCAAGTTTGTAGGCCACATTGCCTACCCTTCTAAGAACTCTGAAAGGCCCCTCATATTTGCATACCAGTGCCTTATGGATCCCATTGGTGTGAAGTACCAAATGTAGCTTCATAAGCACAAAATCCCCCACTTGGTACTACACATCCCGTCTCTTACGATCAGCCCACTTCTTGGAACGCTTAGCTGCCTTGTGTAGGCAAACTCGAGCCAAGTTGGTTTGCTCTTACCACGCTTTGGCAAACTTATAGGCTGCTGGAGTTGACCCCATGTATTCCACAACAATAGTACTCGGAGTGTGAGGCTGTCATCCCATCACAATCTCAAATGCACTTTGGTTGGTGGCCTCAGTCCTTTGTAAATTATAGGAAAACTGAGCCACATCTAGTAATTTTGGCGAATATTGTTGCGAGGCACTCACATAGTGTCGGAGGTATGTCTCCAACAAAGCATTCACCATCTCAGTTTGTCCGTCGATTTGGGGGTTGACATTAGTGGAGAAGTTTAGATCCGATCTGAGCAACTTAAACAATTCTGTCCAGAACTGTCCCGTGAATCGTCCATCCTGATCAGTAACAATGAACTGTGGTACACCATAATTCTTCACCATATGCTTGAGAAATAACTAGGTTGCCTCCTCTACTGGACACTTTTTGGTAGCCGGAATGAAAGTCTCATACTTTGAAAACCGGTCCACAACAACCATGATGCTCCTAAATCCATCACTCTTGGGTAGCCCCATAATGAAATCCATGGAAATACTCTCCTATGGATGCTCCGAAATTGGTAATGGCTCCAAGAGACCCCCAAATGACTTTTGCTCTACTTTGTCATGTTGACACATAAGACAAGTATTCGCATAAGCCTCAATGTCCCCTCTCAAGTGTGGCCAATAGTAGCACTCCTCCACAAGTGCTAGGGTGCAGTACACACCCGGGTGACAAGCCCATTTAGAATCATGGTACTCTTGCATCACCTCCTTCTGTAATTTCCCATGAAGCGGTACATATAACCAATTCCCCTTGGTATAGAGCAAGTCCCTCTCTAGCCAGAACCTTCTGGTTTTCCCTTTTGTGGCATACTCCATCAAAGACTTGGCAGTTGGGTCATGGGACAACCCCTCCTTAATGCAGTCCACCAAGGAACCTTGTAGTTGGTTAATGGTAGCAAACTCTACCTTTCGGCTTAGTGCATCCGTTACTATGCTGGTTTTCCCTGACTTGCACTCTAACACAAAATAAAACTCGACAAGGAAATCTTACCATCGGGCTTGCTTGGGAGAGAGCTTCTTTTGAGTCTGAAAGTGGCTTGTGGCCACCTTATCGGTCTTCATCACACACCGAGACCCCATAAGATAGTGCTTCCATGTGTGCAAGCAATGAACCAAGACCATCATATTTTTCTCTTGAACCTTGTACCGTCACTCGGTCTCATTGACCTTTTAGTTCTTAAAAGCAATCGGATGACCATCTTGCATCAAGATCCCTCCAATAGAAAAGTTGGATGCATCCGTGTGGACCTCATAGGGCTTGGTGTGATTCAGTAGGGCTAGGACTGGCTTCTCTGTGATTGCCCATTTCAATTGCTAAAAGGCCCCCTGATAAACTGAACTTCATTCCCACATTCTCTCATTCTTGAGCATATCGGTAAAGGTTGTGGTGATGGTTGAATAGCCTATGATGAAACGCCGATAATAGTTCACCAACCCAAGAAATGATCTCAACTCGATAACCTTGGTCGGTGGCTCCCAATCAATAATAGGCTGAATCTTGCCCCCATCCATCCGAATTTTTCCCCCACCTACTATGTAGCCAAGGAATGGTACCTCATGTTGGGCGAATGAACACTTTTCTTTCTTCACATCGAGCTCATTCTCTTTTAAAACTTGGAATACCTGTCTCATGTGCCTCACATGCTCCTCTAGAGATCGACTATGGATAACAATATCACCAAGATAAACAACCACAAAGCAGTCTAGAAAGGGTTGGAGTACCTTGTTCATTAAAGTACAGAAAGTTGCTGGAGCATTGGTGAGTCCGAAAGGCATCACAAGAAATTCATAAGAACCATAGTGAGTGACACACGCTGTCTTTGGCTCATATCCCTTGGCTATCCGTACTTGGTAGTACCCCGATCTCAAATCTAGCTTGGTGAACCATCTAACATCCCCAAGTTGATTAAACAAGTCCACAACGAGTGGGATGAGGTACTTGTTCTTCACCGTGAGCTTGTTGAAAGCTCTATAATCAATGCAGAACCTCATAGAACCATCGTGCTTCCATTGGAACAAAACTGATGCACCATAGGGTGCCTTGGAAAGTCACACAAATCCCGCATCAACCAGCTCCTTAAGTTGTCTCCTCAATTCCTCAAGCTTGGGAGGCGACATTCAGTATGGAGCCTTGGCTGGTGGTTGGGCAGTAGACATCAACTAAATCTTATGATCCATCTTTCTTTAGGTGGGAGTTTCTTGGGTAACTCCGGGGCCATCACATCAACAAAAGACTCTAAAAGCTCAAGTACCTCAATATGAGTATCTTTCTTGGACTCTAGGACCTCCTCAAGTTTCAATGTGGTCAAGTATGTGACTTCATCCTTTCTCACACCCTTGGCTAGTTGGATTGCCAATAAAACCTAGTTAGCTTGGTCAGAGTTTCGTCTTACCGGCACGAGGCATTAGCACCTAGGACGCACACATAGTTGGCAAATGGCACTAGCAAAGAATTAATCCGATCATGTAAATCTAACCCAATTACAAAGTCATAATCATCAAGTAGGATTACCTCAAGAGTTTGCTTGCCTTTCTAATCTCATAGTTGTAGCTCCACCCCTTGTACTACACCCGTTGTCGAAAATTCTTTGGAATTGATTGTTTTAATCCACCCATTACCTTTCTCCACCTTAATGCTTAATCTCTTGGACATTTTCTCGGACACAAAGAGATCGGAAGCCCTAGTGTCTACAAGAGCACTAACCTTAGTGTCAGCCACCATGATGTCTGTAAACATGAGCCCCTTTCGCTTGCCAAACCTTTTGGCTTTGATCGAGTTAAGCATGACAGAGCCAAGCTTGAGGGTATTTCTCTTCGTTTTCCCTTCTTCCCTAGCAATAGCAGAGAGCTTGGTTCGTTTCGGGCAATCCCGCACCCGATGAGGACCCTCACACAAGAAGCATGCTAATGGCTCATTCTTTTTGCCTCTTCCCTTGGCGGACTTCCACTTGTGAATGAGTGGTTTCCCCGGACCACCCTTTTGATACTTGTCTTTGTCTCCCCCACCTTTGCCCTTGTTCTTGGAGGAGTCAAATTTCTTTTGTTTCTTGAACTCCACCAAAGATTCCACCACGGACATGGTCGGATGAGGTATTGGACACCCCTTCTTTGCAACTCTTGCTTGGCCCATGGTTTGAGGCCATCCATGAAGGAGAAGAGAACCTCCCTCTATCCAAGATCATCAATTTGGAGTATGAGTTTCAAAAACTATCGCACATACTCCCGTACTTCCCTACGTTGGGTGAGCCTTCGCAGTGTGGCTCATGCCTCATCTTCGGCATATTCTGGATAGAATTGTTAACTGAATTCCCTATGAAATTCTTCTCATGTAACAATGGCAACACCCGCACACTTATGTCGCCACCACAATAAAGCAATATCAAAAAGATACATAGAGGTTGTGTTTACCTTAGTTACGTCCTCCATGATGTTCATCACTCAAAAATATTGCTCCATCCTCCAAAGAAAGTTGTCCACATCCTTTGCAGCTCGGATGCCCTTGAATTCTTTTGGCTTTGGCACATCCACCTTATGATTGGGTGTCATAGTAAGCATACCACCTCCAACAGCTACTTTGTAAGCTGAGAGCTCCCGCTTGGGCTCTTCCATCTCTTCCCGCATAGACACTACCACGGCCTCAAGGGTGTCGTTCTTTTGCGTGAGCATGTCTATGGCCTCGTTGAGGGCACCTTACATCACTCCTTGGAGATCCTCCCTCATGGAGTTATAGCTCCTCAATGCTACCATCGGTATCCTCGAACTTGTCTTGCATTTCCCCCACGACTAACTCCACCTTAGCCAAGCGAGCATCCATGCTTGACATCACATCCTTTGAGCTAGCCTTCTCAGCCACCCTCCCTCGGGTCTCATGACCGTCATGAGCTAGGTTGTTACCATCGGAAGGGGTTGTCATCTCTTCTCAAAAGTCTCGATAAACCTGGCTCTGATACCACTTGTCATGGGCCGCAAGCTTGAGTCGCTAACCGTGAGGCCTTAGGCTCGGAAACACCTCCTTGGAATGCCTAAGTCAGCCTTCCTCTTAGCTACTCAAGAGAACCACCCTCGAAGCTAGACCCACTCAAAGAAAATAAGCCAACACAAAAGAGAATATGAGACAAAGCTAGAGAGTTTGCTATTGCTTAAATGATTAAATGATTTACAAGTGAGGGGGAAGCCCCTTTATATAGAGAGAGCTCACTTACATCTATAGCTAACATCTTACCAAGTGTCACAATCCTACGGTGTTACAAGTGTAGTACGAAAGTACAAGATACTACTATATAGTGCACGTGTAGTACAATGCGGTACATTATAATCAAAAAATGTACTAGAAAACCCTAGAACATACGGGTCCCACGTGGGTCGTGACAATACCACATTGTTGTTAATGAACTGTTGAAATATTTTTGTTTAAACTTAGTCTATGAAATTTTTTGAACAGAATATACTATCCACCATCAATGAAAGGTAAGAGAATTTTTTTTTTTTTTTATGACAGTAAGAAGTATACATTTGATCCAAAAAAATCTTATGAATTTGATCTAGACAAAAACCTATCGTGTTAGTGATAGTCTTTATCACGATTATATTGAATATTTGTTCCTCTCTATTAAAATACTTATTTAATTTATTTATTTGTCTATATATCTATTTTGGAAATATATTAATTTTTTTTTTATCTACAATGCATGTCTCTGCAGTATTCTTTGCCAAGATAGGTTTTATATATAATAATTATGCAGATTATGCAAGAGTTATGAAATTAACTAGTAATAATAATATAATAATGTTTCACACTAACTTGTAACTTATGAAATAAGTTACTAAACACATAATTAATTAATAAGTTGTCTAAATATTGAATTAGCATATATGGGATGATAAATATTTCTCAATTTTACCTAGATACTGACCTGACTGAACCTTGAATAATACTCCTAGCTAGCATCTTTTAATTTTAAATATTTTATTCCATTTTCCTTGCAATTCTCAGTCTCAATTCACTTAGATACAAGAAGTAAAGTCCTCGTATAATTCAAGGCAGTTTTAGTATGCCTTGGATTAATATTCAAACTCTAGTACTTGATTTCGTTTTTGTCGTGGTTTAAGCGGTTTTACAGGTTCGTCCTGTGTGTGCTATACGTACGCACGTTCATTGTTTAAACAGGTTAATATCGTGATAAAGACCATGGTTTTTTTCTTTCTAAAGAGACAAATTAATCAAACATGATCTAATACTAAAACCCGAAAGCACTATTAACCTTGATTAAATTTTTTTTATAAAATTAACGATAATTTACCAATAACTTTCACAATTTCAGTTAAAAATACGGTAATTTTGCATCTTTTTCATCTGACTTATTCGCATCAGATTTAAGGGTTTAAGTTCAATTTTCTGAACCATAGGGTAAAACCACTTTCATGGTGAAAAGAATTGAAATTTGGCCAAAAACCAAAACAAGGACAAAAATAGAGAGAGAGAGAGATAATATTAAAGCAAAATACGTGTTTGAAGGGTTCAAGAAATTTTCAAAATACAAACCATAGATGGGGTCTAAAATATGTAAATATGAACATGTTATTTCTTTTGGTCTCTTCTGTCAAAATCAAACATACCGTTTATTTTATTCATTCATGTTCAGTCTTTTTCAATATTTTCTCGTTAACATTCTTTCTTCCTTCTTCCTTTTCAAAATCAACTCAAAAAACTAGAGAAGACAGCCGTTTTTCACAAATTAAGAACTGTTTAAAACACACACAAAACTTCTATAAAACGGCATCTAGAGGAAAAAAAAAACCTATATAAACACAATTATCATAACAACTACATATTCATAATATCCATCTCTCTCTGCAACAAATACCAACCCAGAAAACCTAGCTTAGTAGGAAATCAAAGAGGATTAACAAGATCACTAACTAGGGTTTTTATCATGCATCGTTCACCCGCAATCAAACTTCATCGCCATTTTCTTGCTTACCAAAACAAAACCCAGATTGTGAATCATCGCGTAATTAAATCCACTTGCGATGTTTTCATTAACCATAGAGGTATAGACACGAAGAGAACGATTGCTACTTTGCTTTACGATTACCTTTCCAGGTTAAACCTAAGTCCCTTCTTGGACAACAAGAACATGAAGCCTGGGGATAAATTGTTTGACAATATCAATAGCGCCATAAGAGATTGTGAGGTTGCTGTTACTGTTTTCTCACCTAAGTATTGTGATTCATATTTTTGCTTACATGAATTAGCTCTTATTATGGAGTCTAAGAAGAAGGTTATACCTATCTTCTGTGACATCAAACCCTCACAACTTCGTGTCGTGGACGAGGGAAAACTTCCGGCCCATGAGCTTCGGAGGTTTAAATGGGCAGTCGAAGAGGCTAAGTACACCGTAGGCATCCCGTTCGACTCCTTCAAAGGGTAATTAAACCTATGAATCTATAAATTCGTTTTCTAGTAGTATTTCATATTTTATATGTTCCATTAGATATATTTGAAAACGAAACGATATGTAGTTTCGAATTATTTCTGTCAAAATGATTTTTGCTCAAATAGCAGTAAAGTTAAAAGTTGTTTTGTGTTTGATAAAATAATAATGAAAAGTAGTTTATCTAACACAAATTCATAATCAATTTTTTTAATACTCTTTCAACTTTTGATTCTTTTTAGAAATCAAATTTTTAGAAGTGTTTTGACACAATTATTTTTATTTCTTAAAACCAGAAACAATCTCTACCACCTAGGTTGAAAATAAAAGCAACTTTTATTAGAATTTAAAAATAATATTAAAATGATTTTTCACTAACTTAATTAAGAATTTATAATAATGAGTTACCCAATTATCTTTTAACACGATATCACAACTTCTCATTGATCATTCATTTGGCTTAAGCCGTTGAAATAATTGATCAACGACACTACATGTGTATTTCAGATTAATTATTGAGTTCGTGTCATGCATCTTGTGCATGTCAAATATTAGTATATTAAATCGAGTTAAAGAAAATAGATAACTATAATTTTCTGCCACTTTTATGTGATTCTCACATAAATATTTAGTTTCTCTTAGGCTCAACCCAAGATAATAACATACACTTGGACATATAATAATTAAACCATTAATTTTATATTAGAGTTTTGATCATAATTAAACGTTCATCTTTTCCAAAGATTAGATTTTTTTTTTTTAACATTTTTTTTCTTCTCAATTGTTCATAACTCTGTATATAGGAATTGGTCGGAGGTAGTAACAAAAGCTTCAGATATTGTCATCGAAAGCTTAATTGAGGTTGAAGCAGAGGAGCAGATGAAGTGCTCGAAAACACCAATGACTGTCTAAAACGCCTCCGTTGTGTTACTAGCGAGACAGTGAATATCATGTCAAATATATATTGTATTCAGATCAGATTTTCTTCGTCAACTTTGTTGTTTTTGTTTTTGTCAATTAACATCAAAACAGAAATTACTTAAATTTACTGATTTGAGATTTCTGTTTTGAGTATGTTTAAATCAATTCCCAAGTATTGTCTTTGTAACTTATAACCACATGCAAAAGATAGCTACAAGGTAACAAAAAATAATACTACTATTACAAGTTTTTCTGATGACAGATAGTGTATGCATGAATTAGATAGTAATTCAATAAATATTTTTCGTCTGATAAATTTTTTTTTTAAATGAATGTCTCTTATTATTTGTTATCTCAACACGTCTTCTATCGAATCAAACAATTTAAGAAAGAAGACATAATTTAATTAAAAAAAAAATCAATTGTGAATAAAGAGAATTGTGAAGAATCCCGTCTAGAAAGGAAACACGGGAAAAGCAAATTAAGCTTAGCAAATTACTACCAACAGTTAACAGAGAAAAATAATAAGAAGATGAGGAAATATGTATAGTTAGGTATGAATTGGTGGATAGTAAGTACTGTGTAACTGTTTAGGTGGTTGTTGCAGATAAATGGTTTTTGAAACAGAAAGTTGTTACTGATTAGGCTAACGTGGGGTGATTATGGGGTGATTAGTTTTACATTTTTATAGCTAATAACACGATAAAATTATATTTATGCGGTGATATTTTTGATATTTCAAAATGAATGACACAAAAAAGAATATTTTAACTTTATTAATAGTATAGATTTTTTCAAAAAATGAATAAAAAACAATTAACTTTTCAAAAATATGCCCTAAGGGAATATATATTATTAATCTACTTTTTTTATTACTAAACTACCCTCAATTTAGGTAAAATTGTTCAATTTTTTTGAGAAGAAAACATAAACCGAATGAATTTTGATTAATCCAAACGGTTTCCAAGCTTTAATTTTGGTAATGGTACGTTCATTATGAAATTTTTAATTCTTAACTCTCAAATCACATGAATGATGCAACACAGGTATATCAAAATAAGAAAAATTCTTATTTAGTACAGATCTATGAAAAATACATGACACAAAAGTTTGTCTCACACTTGAATGAAAATAAATTTTTTTATCTTTTTGTGTCATTTAATGATAAAATGAACCTTTATATCATATTTTTGTCATGAATATGAGAATTTCTCGTCACAATAATTAGTATTGCATCTTTTTCTTTTGTCAACATGGTTCAAACTAGTCCACTTCTGTTTTTGGCTTTCAGCATGAAACACACGGTCATATATATTCTGGGTTTGGCGACGACTCCAACACTGCAATATCTTTGGCGTTGAAATGTTTTAGAGTAAGCGTTTAATGTGTTGAATTCAAGACTACAATATGATTAGTGAAAAAAATTTAGATAAGTCAAAACTCATTAGGTTTGTGTTTTTTTCCATAAAAATACTGTTATTTTATTTAGACTGAGCGTAGTTTAGTCATGAATTAACTTAAAAGATTCAAAAAAGTGAAGATAGTTGAGTGAATATTAATATGAAGCTTAACATCTGGTTTTAGGGTACATATTAGAAAAACCCTTAAAAATATAATGTTTTTAAACATGTATTTTATATTATTATTATACTCAATTGAACTTGTTACCTCGAGTTGAAATAAACTCAATGCATACTCGAACTTGAACTGAACCAAGTCCTAGAGTACCCATAATTGAGCCGAATCCAAAAATAGAGTTTAAAGTTTGATTTGTATTCCATTCAAATTCAAGTATACAATTTTTGTGCCAACCTATGCTTTAAATATCTTAGAATTTTGCTCGACTCGTTGTCATCCCTAGTTGAGAGACAAATTTAATGTACAAAATTAATAAGATAAAAGAGATGGAGAGGGTTTCTTAAACTCTACAAAGTAAGGGTGAGTATAGGTATGTTTGGGTCGGGTTAATCTAAAAATTCAACCTAACTCAATCATACCGAGTTGAAAATATTTCAACCCATAAACTCATTCAAGCTCAACTCAACCCAATCCATTTTAATCGGTTTAGGTCACCGGCTTAATATATTTTTTTTACTAAAAAATTAAATTATACATATTATATAACAAAAAAATATTCTACTAAATTCAAAATCAAATCCATGTTTGATTGTACTCATATTTGATTGCAATATATGAGAAATTGGAGGACTGTGATACATGTTTGATTGCAATATATGAGAAATTCAAATACCGATTTTGAGGAAAATGTTATTTACAAGAGAAATAGAATGCCCTGATCCAGATTATAGGAATTTTTTTTAAAAGGCAAAAAGAGAATTTTTATTGATTATATCATAGATACAACAATCTTGACATGAATAAGTACAACTTTAAACACAGTGAGTAAGAACACTAACTGAACAATTGTTGAAAATCCTCTCCAAAACCCAGCTAAAAAACTATTGAAAATTCTCCCAAAACATCCATTACAATAGATCATATAAATCCCAACCCCTACAAACATCAAAACGACAACTCAAACTCAAAAGCATGTAATCACCCCCTCACACACAATACACAGAGAATGGAAAAGACTACAAATATATTGTATTTGCAAACCTCAAGAAACAGATAAAAGGAAAGGGAAATACCTTGCTTATGTCAAAGTTAACCGCAATGGGAGAGAAGAAGCAATAAGGGACTAAAGAGATCGTGAATGAGAGATAGCTTAGGGTTTCAAGTGAGTAATTTTTACTTCTTAGAATTATAACTTATTTTTTCCCAAAATTTCCATTATTGGATTATCAAATTACACAAGTTATGATAGTATCAATATGACTTCTTTGGACTTTGGAATATCTGTTACATATAATTTTAAACACTAATAGCTAGAATGGGTATTTTATAATCATATATTTTAAAATTATACTATAATTATTTATACACTATTTTATATTCAATAAATATAAAATATATAATTATTTGATTGGGTTGAAAATTTTAAACTTATGACTTAATCTATCGGGTTCAAAAAAATTTCAATTCAACCCAACCCAATTTCTAAAAAGATCGGATCCAACCCAACCCATTATATCGGTTTGGATCGGATCCGTGGATCAACTAAGTTTTATGCTAACCCCGCTACAAACTTTAACTAAAAAAACATTAAAAAAAAATAATGGAAAAGAAATCAAAGTGATGGATTTGTTAGTTTGACAACACGTAACATAATGACAAATTTTGATAACATATGTAAAAGTCAAAACATAAACTTGCTACTTGAGTATGCTATTTACTTAAGCAAGGATATTCCTCCGTGCTCCATAGCATGCCTTGAAACACTACTAAGTTCTGATCCATTAAAGACGTCTTACACCACAAAAAAATACTTGGTTAGCCCAAATCAAAATTTCTTTAATAATTTTAGAGAATTTTATTAGTAATGTCAATATAAGTGTGAGATTCAAAAAATAATATTATTAGTAAAAAATTTTAAAATTATCAATAAAGTTTCAAATGAGTCTAAAATATTAACTTTAGTCTCGATCTAACTAAGTATCATTCCTTCCACCGTGGTCATTATAGAGCTAATATGTGCAATAAACTCCAAACCCGAAATAAGTCCAACTAGGAAAGAAGAAAAAAAAAAGCCTGCAACACATCTTAACATCCGGAAAGTGTTTTGTGGTAACAAAACTTAAATGAGTTGGACCGCCACAAACCGAACAGGTAAGTAGAGAGAGCAAAAGAAAGTGAACCACTGACATCCCGCGGTTGATTTTTTTTTTTTTTTTTGTTAAATCAGGTCTAAAATTAATATGTTTTAAATCGATCTGAAATTTTAATAGTAATTTTATAAATTTTTATTAGAAACGTTATTTTTTTAATTTCACACTTACACTAACATTACTAATAAAATTTTTCAAAATTATTAATAAAGTTTTTAATTGGCATAAATCCGATCTAATCAAATATTTTTTTTATCGCATGCCTCATCTCTCTTGCAAATCTCATCATTGATGGTCACAAAAACAGGGCCCACAACCCAACCACTGCCATCACTAATGATGATTTTTTAATTGGTTCGGATCTAAACTATTGGGTTTAGACCAGCTGAAAACTTCGTTGATAATCTTAAATTTTTTACTGATAATGTTAATTTTTAAGTCTCAAACCTATATTAATGTTATCTAATAAAGCTCTTCAAGATTACCAATAAAGTTTTCAACTGATTTAAACCATTGAGTTTAAACCTGAACCAGGCAATAATTTTTATTCACTGTCTCTCTTCCCAAACCCATTTTCTGGTGATCTTAATTCCCTCTCGAGCTTGCATTTGATGTAACATACAAATTAAAAATACTTCTCTATTTCTCTTTGAGAGTCACATCTTCAATGAGTTAGTTTGTGATCATCTGCAGAAATTGTTGGTAGATTCAAATACCCAGACCGATGAGCAGCCCGTATGATTCTTTTTTAACCACCACTCCCCAGCTAACAGTCATAAAAAAAATGGGGGTTGGATTCCTATTCAAACTTTACAATTTTCTCTGTTATATATTAATCCAAGTTTTATAAAAGAAAAATTAATCCAAGTTAATGGAGGTTGACATTATTATATATAATAATATTTTATATTAATACTATTTTATTTTTATTACTATATTATTTCATAATAATAACTTAATTTTTAGTATATTAATATCATTTTATACAAACTATATTTTAATACTTATATATATATATATATATATATATACACACACACACACTAGCATCTCAATACACGCATAATGTGTTTATTTGCTCTTTTATTTAATAAAAAGTATGCTAACAATTATCTTCTTACTAGCATAATAGTCACATACTCTCCATTAAAAAAATTGATCTTACAAAAAAATCTCAAAAGAAAAACAATCTAGTTAGAATCACGAAGAAGAAATAAAAACAATTGAAAATGTATATAAGATTAAGAGAAACTGAGAAAATCAACATGGGTTGGATATAAAAGAGATAAAGAAAGTGGAGAAATTAAGTCTAAAAGGGATAATGAGAAAAAAAAAAAAAACATAGGTTAAAGTTAAGAGAGATAAAGAGAGTGGAAAAATTAAGTCAAGGTGAGAGAAAAAAATATGGGAGCATAATGGATTATACAAGTTATACCCGTTTATGTTAGACGGATCGGGTCAAACCAGGTCACGAGTAAATTTTAAATAGATCGTAAAAGTTTAACCGATACCCAACTCAAACAACTGCAGATAACTAGCTAAATAGATGAGGAATCGAGATTAACATCTCTAGTAAAATTGGATGCATTTCCTTATTAAGTGCTAGCCTAAGTAATTGTGATGTCAATTAAGCAGATAGCCATCATCATTTATCATGAAATTTATGCTCTCTTGTAGTTTCAAATCAAGTGATTATAACATTTTTCCCTTTTGAACAAACCTCCAGTGCTGAACTCTTCTCTGCACCATTCCTGTTGTGGGCAGTGCTGTTATTGGCGTGGAAATCTTTGTACCATTTAGCAGAAAGCTTAGGAGTTCGCTCAAGTGTTTGACGATCAGCATGATAAAGTCCAAATGTTTTTGTGTAACCTTCTTTCCGTTTGAAGTTGTCCATGACGCTCCATATAAAATATCCTCGGACATCAGCACCATTCCTGTAGACAAAAAAACAAAAGACCAAATTTCCAAAAAAATATTATTCACTAATTTATTCATACATGAAGCCATAAACGACCACTTTTTCGGACAAAGTAGTTCTAACGGTCAATATTAGAAACACATTACTAAGCACAGATTGCAACATCTTGAGCAGACTCGGATTCGATACCCCTACTCATCAATATGTATAAGCAAATAAAATATATGTTATGGGACATGCTTGCACGTCAAATAAATTATTTTTTTATTACATCAGAAAGAACGAGCATCGAAAAAAAGCTACTTCAACAAGGTTTGAATCCCGCCCTCAAGCCGAACAGGAGATATCCTTAACCAAAGTGCCACACAGGCGCAGGAGAGGTCAAATAAATTTTAAGATAGGTATTATCAATTTAAAAATTTTACTATTTGCTTTTCACTTTTTAAGTTTTCTCAAAGAAAAAGGACTACGCTTTTCGGTATTGATCTCTCTTGACATGATCATAAAAACCCTTATTCATTGGCCAAAAACCATTTGGCCTAACTTTTCAAAGGGTTTTGGTTTTCCAAAAACAGAAACTATACCAAACAAAAAAAAATCTAAGTAGAATCAAAAGTTGAAAAATAAAATTATAAAAAAAATCTGAGCTTTTACCATTTTATAGTTTGACATCTCTTTCAATACAATTTTTACTAGACGCTAAACAGATTTTAGTTATTTATCTATTTAATTAAAAAATGTTTTAAAATCACTTTTGACTCTAGATATTTGAAGTTGTACCTAAGCCATATGGAACTTTAAAGAAATTTACTTACCTAATGCTCTAGCTAAAGCAGCAAGGTAGGTTTTATGGAACTTAATTCGCTTGACATCATGTAGTAAAGTCTGCACTTGTTCACTCTGTTGACTTGGTGGACAATACCCTGAAATATGAGTTTAAAAGTAGTCAAAATTTTAAACTTTTGGTTTTGAACATTCTCAACAATAATAAAGAGTAAAATTGTTATTTAGAGGCTCAAAGATTAAGAATTAGAAATTTATATACATAGGTACCAGTTTGGGAGTGTTTACTAATTGATTTTTGTTTCTATAAATAAAAGTTTGATAAAAAAACCCCTCTAAAAATGGTTTAGTAAAGGAATCACAAGCTGATTAACAGTTTTTTTTTATAAAAAAAAAACACAATTTTGGGTAAAAAAACTGTTTCCACTATTTTTTTACCAAACATTAAACAGCTTTCAATTTCCCTGCTGTTTTATCAAAAAATGTTTCAAAAATCGCTTTGTAAAGCGTAAACCAAAACTACTATTAAGCCAACTGGTACCAGTAGGGTGCCGCTACTCACCGATTTCGGTCACATACACGGGCATGTTATTGTATCTGCCCTTGATATAGTTGACAATTTTCTCCATCCCTCTTGGAACAACAAAACAGATATCTAACCCTATCTAATAATTAAAAAGTGATCATAATGAGAAAGAATTAATATCAAAAACTCAAAATTAATTCAGTCTCTGATTAACAAAAAGAAATTACATCAAAATTAAGCAGTATTTTTAACATAGTAGTACTAATTTCCGTACCTGTTCTCCAATTAGAACACCGTCTCGTAATCCTGTCGTGTGAACAAATCCTGTGATCGCATGATCTCCACCTAAATTGAAAGCAGAATGGATGCAATCCTTGGCATACAGAATTGAATAGTGATTAATACCGATGAAGTCGATGCTGCCTTTTACGTACTCGATTTCTTCTTGAGAAAAGCTTGGCAATTCATTTCCATGATGTTGACGCATTTCTGTTGGGTAATCTCCAAATACTAAGAGATCTAACAGCCTGATTATAGTGATTAATTAATAATAATAACAACAACAGTAAAGCTAATTAATTATGAAGAGTCATGGCCATGGAATGAAGCTTTGATCAGGGCAATTTTTATCCCTTTAGAAGCAGAAACAATATGTCAAATCCCACTTGAAAGTGATTGTCTTACTTTAGTAGAGATGTGCAATACCGGGGTCAAAGTTTTAGCCGACGTGGGAGTTTTTGTGCAGGAAATTCAAGAAATGTACTGTCCAATCAGGGTTTTACTGTAGTTCATATTAGCAGATTTGGAAACAAAGTTGCTCATGTTTCGGCCAGAAAGTTTTCGATTTGAATGCATGTACATCTTGGTATGAGAGGTTCCAGAGTTTTTGGAATCTACTCTCCTTCGAGACGTGTTTTGATGATTTGTGTAGATTTCATTTTGAATCTTGAGAATTTTTTCGTGACAAATCGGATCTTGAAATTCCATCTGTTAGCATATCAAACTTTGAGATTTAGACAAATCAAATACTGATTGAAATTGAATGGTCTGCAATGGCAAGGTTGCCTACTAGCCTCAACCAATGCGAGATTGTCCAATAGTCATAACTGTGTCATGGCGAGGCTAAAAACAATCTCACTGTTACAGTCTCATGATGGATGACGTTGTCACCATCGTAGGCTGACACGATGGTGGAGGCTGTTATAACCTCTCCATCACATGCCATTCAATTTTGGCTAGAGTTCAATTTGCTAACAAATGGAACTTTAGGGGTCTAACTTGTCACGAAATATTTCTCAAAATTCAAAACAAATTTTTTTCAAATCATATGTGAAATATGTGATTAACCCTAACAATAATTGTAAGGGAAAATATATATGAAATTAAAGAAGGCCCAGATGCTAAAATATGCAGAAAAATAAAGGTGAAAAATCCAAATCATGTGGGTTCTCCCTAGAATTTAATATGCTTCTAAAATTTGCCATTCTTGCCAAAAATTTTTTTTTAATAATGTAGCTAAATAACGTTGTTAAAGTAAGTACTTACCATCCTACATTGAAAGCCAAGGCCCTACTCACAGCTTCTGTCTAATTCTTCATCTCTAAGCAGTTCATACATAAATGCACTTGCTATTATTCCTATGGAACCACCTTGATCTGGCTGCAATATATGCACATTAAATTTCACATATTATAAAGTTTATTATCATTCCAAGAAATTTCACGTGAACAATATCATGTTGTACTGGACAATGAGAGGTTCTATATCAGAATTTCCAGCAGAACAGTTTCCGAAAGGCGCTGAACAACGGGCTGGAGGGTACAATCCTATAACATAGGTCAAAACCGCTAATAGATTTCGGCTCATTGAGGGTTGTCCAGTGTTTAATTCGATTGCCAAAGTACTTAAAACAAGTTTCAGATAGATGAACAAAATCTTCCCTGTAAAAACTCCGAAATTAGGCATTATTTGACATATAACAATTTCAGAAAACTATACTCAAAACTAGACAATGGCATTAACGACAGAAAGACTCCAAAAACTTGAATAAACAACCAATAAATGATATAAATAACCTACACATTGGTGAGAATCGAACCAGATACTTTGTAGTCTCAGTCTCAAGACCTCAACTTTGATATTTTTACCAGTGAACCAAAGCCTCATTGGCACAAAACGTAACATATAACTATAACAATATGCTACTACCAAACTAATACTAGTGAATTTTATAAATCTGCACATTAATAGGTAAATCATATGGTATTAGTGAAATATTGACTAATTAATTAAGACGGAGATTTTGGGGAAAAAAAGAGAGTAGAGATTACTGTATTAGAGGGCTGAGCCAAGACCCATATCTGTCCTCCAATTCTTGTGGGAGGTCTTGATGGTATAATGTCACAAATGGCTCAATTCCTACATTTTGCAATTTATGCCGTTAAGTTAGTATATATTTTCAAGGGGAAAAGGTGGGAAAAAAATACTTAACAAATTAAATATTTTTAATTTATAAAGGATCAAAAGCTTACCTCTTAGCAAGAGATTGTCTACAATATTGTTATAGAACTTGATTCCACTAGGATTAACTTCACCGAACCTTCCTCCTGTTTCAAGAACATGAGGTATTAATAAAGTAATTAGCAATCCAAAAACGGCATTATTAACTAAATTATGATTTTAACTTGAAGACATACTAGGTAGAATTCCGCTCCATGAAATAGAGAACCGGTATGCATTTACCCCAAGAGAATGCATTATCTCAATGTCTTCCTGTGCAAAACATTAACACTTACTGTCAGACTCGATTGACGATGCAGATTGCACTGTGTTACCGGACGCATGTGAAAACTATGTGTCGGGCACACAGTGCAATCTGTACCATCAATCGCGTTTCTCTTGATAGCAAAGTCAAATAAGAAGGAAATGCCATATCAGTACCAAGAAGCGATGGTAATGGTCATCAGCCACATCTCCATTTTCATCATCTTTATGTTCCCTGGAAAAGTTAAATTAATCAAATGGTAGTTAGTTAATTATCCATTCTGCGTAAAACATTTTGTCTGTGTCTGCGTGCATGTTTTTTTCCCGAGGGCATTTGCATTTATTTATGTTAAAAATCTAGTAATGCTCAATTATTACAGAAATGCAAAACTTCTTGTAAAATTACCAGGAATATGACTAAAAACATCCCAGTTGCAAAGACCTTTACCATCTTCAAGGTAAGCCCCTTCAATCTATAATAACAAATTAACCAAATTAAAAATATACATATTAATAATCATTAAGTAAACATTAATTAAAAAAAAGAAATAAACCATTTTTGAAGAAGAAAAAGAGGAGGAGGAGGAGGAGGAAGAAAGGAAACATGCCTGATAAGATGAAGTGGATGTGCCAAAGACGAAGTCATCTGGGAATTGAGATCTTTTGATATCTTGATCTTCATAATCACTGAAATTTTCCGCAGAATGATAATAGGCCAAGCAGAGTAGGAAGAGTGGAAAAGGGAAAACCAAAGAGAAGATTTTAATCTTGATGACTACTGGTACTGGCATTTTGGCAAAGATAATAAAAGAGAGAGCTCAAAGGAAGTTGGTAGTGGAAGGTAATAATTATACAAGGTGAGAAGTGGGGGCTATACGAACAAGTTCTGTTCTGGGTTTTCATATTTGGATAAAAATAAAATATAAAAAAAATTCCAAATTTATCAATTATCATTTGTCAGAGGATAAAGTCAAAGCTATCACAAGATTTACAACTAGGCAAAACCCAAAGGGTACATCTGATTAGGATGTAAGATCCAATTCTTAGCGTTTGTACAGGTATAAAACTACTGATCTCTGAAGGTGACACATGGGCCATATGGCAACATCGTGTCAATAATTAATGCACAATTTCTGAGATATAATTTTGATCAATTCTATTTTAAAGGCTAAATAGGCATTTTTGCTGAGCTGGAGGCGGTGCGGCATAGGCTGTTTCTTGCATGGCAGAAAGGGTACAGGCGAGTTATCTGTGAAATGGACTCGCTTCAAGCTGTACAGTTGCTAATTGGAGGGTGCAGTGACTTCGATCTGTGTGCTGTTATCCATGAATGGAGGGTGCTGGTTAAGTTGATCAAGGATTGCAAAGTTAGACACAGGAGGAGGAGGAGGGAGATTTCCTTGCAAATATGGGAGCAAGGGGCTCGTTTGCTTTGGAGGAATTAGACAGGCCTCATTGAATTTCCCAGAGGAAGGCAGCTGCTTTAGTTTCTTTTGCATTTTTGCCGGTTTGTCTGTTTTAATATTTCAATTTTGAGATTTGAAACTATAAATTCACCCACATGCCTCGTATTGGTTCTCATGTAATAAATTTAAAAAATTAAAAATTTTAATAAAATAATATGCAAAGCCAAAAAAAAAATTAAAATTAAATTAAAAATACTAAAAATAAATTTTCTTCACTTATTTTTTTCAAAACTATAAAAATTTTAAAAAAAAGGACAAAAACAAAGATAAAATTACCTTCAAAGCATCAACAACAGTAAAATTAATCAACAAGCAATTTCAGTCCAAGCCTTCGTGTTATCTCCAACATGAACCACCCACACAAAAAAATAAACATAACAATTCATTTATTTGTAAAAACATAAATATAATCTAAACATGATAAACAATTTAAATAGCATATAGATCAAATGCGGAATTATATGGACCGTAAACATACCTCCGGCCATTGAAGCTTTTCACCTACACAATCTGCTATTTTTTCGGTATTGGTATTTCTAGACTCTCAAAACTCTCTTCAATTTGATGGTGTATGAAAGAAAAATGAGTAGTCTCGAGTCTAGGGACCAAACCTGTATTTATACTTGTTCTCCCATCAAGAACATCCGTCCGTATTCCATACATTTGTTACCACAATCAATAGGTAGCCAAAAGGTTGAACATGGACCATAAATGGATTGGTTACATATTCCTCATACTCTCAATACAACCCATTGAGAATACGAACCAACACACCACAAGTATATAGCCTCTTGAATGAGCCTATATCCTCAGCTTCTCTTTCACCCGACTGTTCACATGCTTGCACACACCTTGTGTTGCTTTCTTCTTACTCTATAGTTATCCTATTTATAGGAAAAATGCACTAAGAACGATCAAAATAATTTGGCCACAATTAATTCTTAGTGAAGCATAATAGCCTCCACTAATTCCACTAGTTAGTGGAATCTCGAACTTGCTTCAAACAAATTGGCAGCTCCACCATATAGTGCTCGTCCCAATAAATTGGATTGGTTACGTTCTCCCACTTAGTCCATATGTTTAACCAAACTTAATCCCATTGATTATATTTTAAGAAGTAAACACATCGACATTAAGTATTTAGCCATAAGAGAATGAATAAAAGAAAAGAAAGTGGTCATTGAACACATTAGCACTGAATTGATGATCGTTAATCCTTTGACTAAGGGCATGCCACCTCTGAAATTCAAGAATCATGTAGAGAAAATGGGACTTGGTTCCACTTTGTAAGTGTATACATACAGTTTATTAATGAAACTCTTATATATTTTGATGTTTTCTCATATTCATGTGCACCTTAATTTCTTTGAGAAAATTCATCTGTATAGGACCAAGAATAAACATAGGGTTTATTCATTAAGAAATGTTGTCACATGAAGAATAATATTTGAGGACCTAAACGCACAGTAATACATGGAAGGTAATACTCACTCTTAAAAGACTTATTGCCATGATTCATGTATTTACTTCTTAAAATATAATCAATGGGATTAAGTTGGGTTAAACATATGAACCAAGTGAGAGAATGTAACCAATCCAATTTATTGGAACGAGTACTATGTGGTGGAGCTGCCAATTTGTTTGAAGCAAGTTGGAGATTCCACTAACTAGTGGAATTAGTGGAGGCCATTATGCTCCACTAGGAATTAATTGTAGTCAAATTATTTTGATTGTTCTTAGTGCATTTCTCCTAAGTTCGATTATGTCACAACGGATATCAGAAAAACTAGTGGGTTGAGAAACTGCATAAAGTACAAAAGCTTATGTCAAGATTTGAGGTCTAATACTCTAAATTGCATGTTTTACCAATGTAAAAACATGCTGAAATTTAATCTAATTTTCATTAAAAATTACCTTTGGGCTAAATTTTTAATTCAATAAGATTTTTTATACTTGATGATAGATTTTATCAAACTATTTTTACTAAATTCATAATGTATATTATGATTACAGTTTGATGTTTTTCTATCTTTAAACTTTATCATAAAACTATTAAATTAATTCTTCCTAACTCCTGTGGGTAAATTAAGAAAAACTAATTTTAATATATTATCCTAATTAATTATATAAACATAATAAAATCCCTGTGGGGTAAAATCGTTATATTTATATAATTAATTACAATTAATGTCCATTATGTGATCCTAATCCACTTAATATATAATTTTTATATAATTAAAGATGTTGTGGCTACTCTTTAAATATTTAAAATTATATGGTTCACTAGACATTTATATTTACTATATTTTAGGCTCAACTTAATGTCTAAGAACAATTACGTAGTAACATAATAGGCAATCACTAAGAGTGCTCCCAGGATAATTGGTCGGGACAAAGCCTCATTTAAAACCAGAATCCTTAGACTGAGCATTGTCCCAGATCATGCTATTTTATGCCTACTTTAAATTGTTTATGAATTATTCATAATTTTTAACTTAATTGTTCATATTAATATATTATGAACCTTAATATGTTATGCACAAATTAAGTTTTATGAGAATAACCTAAGTTTACATAATCTAACAATATCTAAACTTAATAATATGTTATCATATGCATAATCTTAATTTGAGCATAATAATCACAAAAATTACAAATAAATGCCCAACATTAAATTATTTATGTACTAAAACTATTTAAGCTTAAATTGCATATATAACTATAAAAATAAAATTATACATACATAGCAACATAATTTTAAGCACATAAATAAAATAAATACTTATAAGGGTTCATAAACATTATTTTTGCAAATAATTACAAATCATATGCAAAATTGAGAAAATCCATAAAATTAAGCCAAAATCTGAACTTCCAAATACATATATAGTATTTCTGGAAAGTTATCGAATTTGGAAACTGCAAGATATTTTCCTAAACCAGTTGTCTTCAACCTTCAACTGAGTCATTTTTTTTTGACCCGTTTTCGAAACTCAACTAAATCTTGAAGCCAAGATTTTAAAACTCAGAAATACTAGAAATCAAATTATTTTTCAGGTGTAAAATGAAAGTTTACAGATCGCTTAAAACTTCAAGGCAGAGACAAACAACGCTTTGATACCAAATGTAAAAACATAAATATAATCTAAACATGATAAACAATTTAAATAGCATATAGATCAAATGCGGAATTATATGGACCGTAAACATACCTCCATCCATTGAAGCTTTTCACTTACACAATCTACTATTCTCTCGGTATTGGTATTTCTAGACTCTCAGAACTCTCTTCAATTTGATAGTGTATGAAAGAAAAATGAGTAGTCCCAAGTCTAGGGACCAAACCTGTATTTATACTTGTTCTCCCATCAAGAACTTCCATCCGTATTTCATACATTTGTTACCACAATCAATGGGTAGCCAAAAGATTGAGGCAACCAAAAGGTTGAACATGAACCATAAATGGATTGGTTACGTATTCCTCATACTCTCAATACAACCCATTGAGAATACGAACCAACACACCACAAGCATATAGCCTCTTGAATGAGTCTATATCCCCAGTTTCTCTTTCACTTTCACCCGACTGTTCACATGCTTGCACACACCTTGTATTGCTTTCGTCTTGCTCTATAGTTATCCTATTTATAGAAGAAATGCACTAAGAACCATCAAAATAATTTGGCCATAATTAATTTCTAGTGGAGAATAATGGCCTCCACTAATTCCACTGGTTAGTGGAATCTCCAACTTGCTTCAAACAAATTGGCAGCTCCACCATATACTGCTCGTCCTAAAGAATTGGATTGGTTACATTCTTTTCAAAACTATAAAAGTTTGAAAAAAAAGCATTTCACTTTTTCATTTTCTCACCATCCAAACAACCATAACCCAAGCTAGAAAGCCCATTTCACTTTTCTTCTTCTTCCACAACCCAGAATAGAAAACCCAAAAACAAAGATAAAATTACCTCAAAGAGCAACAACAAACACAAGCAATATCACCGATAAAGCATGCAAGGGAGGCTCTGCGGCACTATATGCACCTTCTCCCAAACTCAACGCTCATATCCATACTGAAAAATTCAACCAAACAAATGCATTATCTCAAGCACAAGACACTGATCTAATTTATACAAAGAATATTTCTCTCAAAATTTCTATTTTCCCACACTTTCTCAATGCTCAAACAAAAAACAAAAAGATAAGAGCTCCATTTCCCTCCAATTTTCTTTCTATTTTCCCACACTTTCTCGCTTCCCAAACAGAAACCAAAAACAAACCCATAAAATCGTGTGCAGTGCACTAACTGAAAAAGAGGAAAAAGAAAGAAAGATGACCTAATCTCGTCGTATCCCAACCGTAAAATCCACGACATCAATCGCGCATCCCAAAGCACCGGATGGGGGATCTGGTCGGCTTGTGATGGAGGATCTGATTCAAAGAAAGCAAGGACAGATTCTACCGTAGAGAAGACAAAGATGAGGACGACAAAGGCGACGACGGAGGACGAGGCTGCGCTTGATAGTGGCGAGAGTTGTGGATATGGGGATATTGAGCTCTCAAGTGTGTTGGTATAGATATAGGTGTATGGCTAAAGTTTTGATTTAATGTGATACAAAAACATGCAGCTTTTCTGATTCCAGTTTTTAGAGGGAGAAAGATAATCAAGAGCTTTTGCTGATCTTAAAGACAGAGAAAGGCAGAGAGAGATGACAACGAAGACGAAAGCCAAAACAACATTTTTTTTTCCTACTTTTTTATGTCAGTGTGTAGCAAAGGGTAGAGTAAGACTGGAATTCTTGTTTAGATCGGGAGTAAACCCCTTTTTTTTCATCGGTTTCGAAATTTTACTAGTAATTATTAAATATTTTTATTAGTAATAATAATTGTACATCTAGCACACGTAAGTATTTCCCCTGTATAATTTTCATTTATTTTTTTAATAAATTTTTTTTAATTGATTCGAAGTTTAGATCAGTTAAAAATTTAATTAATAATTTAAATTTTTTTATTAATAATATTAATTTTAAAATTTTATATTTTTATTAATGTTATCAATAAAAAAATTTAAAATTATTAATTAATTTAAACTTAATAATTTAAATCAGAGCAAATCAAAAAAATTTACTTTCCAACAGCCACATTTAGTGTTTCTAGCGCCAGGTCAACGGTCCATTTAGAGTTTACTCAACATTTTTGGTCAATTATAATTAAAGAGTTGACAGTGGTGACATAATTGTTAACCTTTTTAAATCTCAATTATGGCATTACATATTTTTAAAATTCAACATAAAAATATTAAAACAAACAAATTTCAATGACAAAAATATTTATTTTATTTTATTTTTAAATAAAAAAACATATATCTCTATGATGTATTTAATTTATTTCAACATCACGTTTTATCGTGGGCGTGGGGGCTGGAGTTTGGAATGCATTGCAAGCATATATATATTTCTGAGTTCGATTCTCGATTATTACATTCAAAGTACACTAAGATTTATTCCACGTATTGTTCACTCAAAAAATCTTTATTTGTAATTTCAATGATCTTTAAATTACTTTCTATGAGAAAGCATTTCAAATAACATAAGATTAAAAAAAATTCAAATATATGTCATTTCTATAATGTTCACTAAACAATTAAAGTCGATTAATTGAACTGTTTCAAATCTTTTAAGTAAGATGTTTAGTTAATCAGTTAAATCGATATTAAATTAGTTAATAAAATAATATATATCAATTAATTATCAGTTGGTGGTTAAATTTTTTTAACCGTTTCGACCGTTTAATTGAATAAAAATTAATTAATATTAATAATATATTATATATTATATTATATATAATAAGCTAAAAATATTAAATATATGATATATTATAAACTAAAAAAACTTAATTATATAAATAACATCAATTAACCGACTGTATATTTGGAATTTTTCTAATCTCAAGTAATTTGAAATGCTTTCCTATAGAAAAGGATTTAAAGATCATTGAAATTACAAATAAAGCTTTGATGTAATGGTAAATGTGGTAAGGTTTTTTGAGTGAACGATGCATGGAATAAATCTTCGTCCAGTTCGAATGTAATAATCAATAATCGTACTCAGAAATATATGGCTGCACTATTGATACGATAGATAATTTACTCTCTAGTAGTCTGGTGACACATAGATAGTTCTCTTTTCAATGATCAGATGACACGTGGCCGCATCAACAGCAGACTCTCCAGTAGAATGATGACGTGTGGATAACTCCACTCCAATAACCATACGACACGTGGCCAAGCAGCTAACGAAGCCGTCATCATTTAGAGACTCATCACACACAAAAGCGTAAGCAAGATTTCAGGGACTGAGCTGTCCCTGAACACGCAACAAAACCTTTTGCCAGAGAAGCGGGTTCTCAGGGATCGTGCCATCCCGAGCATGTGGTCAACTTGCCCCTAAACCACTATAAAAAGCCCAAGGTATATAAATTTGATCTCATCTTCAAGTTCATCCCTAAAACACTAATATCACTACTCTCTCTATCCTTTCGAAATTTTGTACTGACAAAGGCATCGGAGAGTCCTCGGAGGCGCCACCCCCTATTCTCTGGCAACTCTTTAGTTCACCATTCTTTCTTTATACAGACTGTAGAGAAACGGATCTCCAACTCAGCAGTAGATTTTTGACATCAACAGATTAGTGCCGTTCGTGGAAAAAAATCAATATCTCACTAACCAGTAGAAGCGAAGAAATATAATGAACTCATCTGTTTCCATGCCGCCTAGAAACACCGACCAGGGAGTCATCGGAACCAGCGTCGCACCTCCACAAAACAATGCCCACAACCAGCGATCTAGCTTAAGGTTCCCTACTCTGTCTGAACATAGGACCCCTGATTGTGACCTTCGAACCCTTCCAGGAACACAACGTCCTCACCGCATAGAGAATAACCCGCCTAAAAATCTCTGGTGAGCCACCTCGGCGCATCCTACTATCCCAATGATTCAAGTGCAGTTCCTATAGCTCTCTCGCTTGGTGATGGACCTGGCCGCCGAAGTCTAGAGAGGGGGTTAACAGTCCTCACCCCCATCTCCTCACTGTGCCTCCAAGCAAGCTAGCCCTCCTAGTGATAGGCTTCCTATCGGAAATCGTTCTACTGTGGAGTCTTCACCACCTTGTGCCAGCAAGTCTAGAGGAGGCTCCTCCACCATAAGCAACCTTAGCCTAGACAAACGGATCGAGGAGATCGAAGGAAAAATCAACGAATCCTTTAAGTTCTGGAATCTTAGCGTCCTGGATGAACTCAGGGTCTAGGACCTACCATTCACACAGGAAGTTCTCGAAGCTCCGATCCTACCAAATTTTCGGATGCTGTAAATCAAGCTCTATGACGACTTGGCAGATCCCTTGGACCACCTCTAACATTATAAGACTACCATGATACTGCATTGGCACTCCGATCCGGTCATGGGCCGAGTATTCCCTTGACTCTTGAAAAAGCAATTGGTATGTAGTATTGCCGGTTGAAACCAAGAAGCATCAGCACTTTTAAAGAACTCAGCTACGCCTTTGCTTCCCACTTTCTCAACAGCAAGGGACCTAAGAAGACCTCAGAGAGCCTGTTCAACATCATTCAACATTGAAGGGAGAGGCTTAAAGCCTATATCTCAAAGTTCAATGCTACTGCTTAGGAGATCCCTGACCTCGATCCCAACGTTCAGATGCTAGCATTAAAAAATGGATTGAGGTCTGGAATCTTCAGTTCTAAGCTCACTAGGAGACCGCCCAAAGACATGAACAAGGTTTTGGCCTGTGCAAAGAAATGCAAGCTAGTAGAAGACGACCAAGCTTTTCGGAGAGAAAGAGAAGGGAAGATAGAAAAGAAAATGAAAGACACCAATGACCCTCACTGTGGGACGACCGAAAAACCCCACCCCGAGGGCAGATATAAGGCATCCACCCATTTTGAAAAACTTTATTCTTCTCAATGCATCTAGAACCAATTTCCTGATGCAACTCCAAGACAGGGCAATCCTCTAATAGCCCTCAAAGCCGCAGCACCTTAATGGAGATCAGAGCAAGTGGTGTCGATTCCATAGAAACTATGAGCACGATACTGAGAAGTGCCACATCCTGAAACAACAGAATGGGACCTTTATAAATCAAGGGCACTTGAAGGAGCTTACCAGCTCACGGTAGGAAAGAATACCCAACCGATCCAGGAGAAATCCTAGACATCCCTCTAATCAAAACCAAAGGCATCAAGCTCGTCTAAGGCTGAATCGAAGAGAGCCTAACTGGGGAAGTCAATAAGTCATAGTCATGAGAGTTATCAAAATAATCTGTGGCGGCCCAGCAGCCAGAGGCAACTCGAGACAGAAAAATAAAGCATACACTAGGTCCATGGCCTCCGTTAGCGAACCTCATAAGCGAAGGAGAACAAACTAGATGATCTTATTCAAGAAAAATAATTTGGATGGAGTACAGACCCCGTACGATAATTCCATGGTGGTCGCCTTTTTTATAGCCAACCACGACGTCAGACGCATCCTAGTGGATAACAGGAGTTCGGGAGATATCTTATTCTATGATGCTTTCCAACAGATGCAGTTGAAAGATAGTCAGTTAGAGTAGATCTCCACCACGCTGTACAGCTTCTTAGGGGCACCAATGTTCACCAAAGATAGCATAGTTCTCCCGGTGACCATGGGGACAGCTCCACGGATTACTATTGTGCAAACTACTTTCTTGGTAGTCAAACGACTATTGTTCTACAATGTGATCTTCAGCAGACCCACTCTCAACAAATTAAAGGTAGTTCTCTCCACCTACCATTTGAAAATGAAGCACCCCATTGAAAAAGGAATGGGTGAAGTTAAAGGAAACCAGTAGGTCTCTAGGTCCTATTATCTGAATGCCGTGAAGGGAGGAAAAAATGACAGAGGCTTTGCCCCTCGAAGTGGAAGAATTCAGAGATAAGGTAAAAACTCCATGAAGCCAACCCATAGAGGAGCTAACTATTGTCCCACTCTGTGAAGACATCTCGAGGACAGTCCAAATTGGCTTTGGTCTTCCCAGATACCTAAAAAAATCCTTTATCTCCATCCTATAGAAGAATTAAGACTTGTTTGAGTGGTCAGCCTCATATATGCTCGTGATTAGCCCTAAGATTATCATGCATCGGCTAAACATGGACCCGAGTCACAAGCCAGTTGTTCAGAAGAAGAAGTTATTTGTCCCGGAGTGGTAAGCCGTCATCAACGCCGAATGGGATAAGCTACTCACAGCTGACTTTATACAGGAAACGAACTGTCCTGATTGGGTATCCAGTTTAGTGATGGTCAAAAAGTCCAATGACAAGTGGCGAATCTGCACTGACTTCACGAACCTGAACAAAGCCTACCCAAAAGACAACTTTCCTCTATCGAATATCGATCAGCTGGTTGATGCCACCTTAGGGTATAAACTTATAACTTTCATAGATGTCTATTCTAGCTACAACCAAATCCTCATACACAAGCCTGACCAGGAGAAAACAGCCTTCTTCACGGGCCAAGGGCTATATTGTTACAAAGTCATGCCCTTCGGGCTCAAAAACATCGGAGCAACCTATCAAAGATTGGTGAGCAAGATCTTTCATGAGCAGATCAAAATAAACATGTAAGTTTATATGGATGACATGTTGTTCAAGAGTGTCAAGGCCATGGACCATAACTCTGACATAGAGAAGGTATTCGAGGTGCTTACGTATCACCAGATGAAGTTGAACCTTGCAAAGTGCACATTCGGAGTCACTGAAGGGAAGTTCTTCTGTTTTATTGTCACCCAAAGAGGAATAGAAGCTAACCAAGAGAAGATCGAGGCTATCCTCGATATGACCCCTCATCGAACGATAAAGGAGTACAAAGGCTGACAGGGCGTGTAGCGGCACTCAGTCGTTTCATGTTGAAATCTGCAGAGAAATGCCTTCATTTCTTCAGAGCCATCAGAAAGGCAAAAGACTTTGCTTGGACCGAAGACTATCAAAAAAACTTTGAGGAACTGAAGGAGTATATAAGCTCTCCCATACTTTTGACCAAACCTATCACAGGGGAAGAACTCTTCTTATATCTGTCGACTGGGTAGGAGGTGGTAGCTTTTGCTCTGATTCGGGAAGAAGTGGGTTTCTAGAAACCCATGTACTATGTCAGAAAGATCTTCCATGATGCAGAAGTATGATACATTTTGATAGAAAAGATTGCATACACCCTCCTAATCATAACACGAAAGCTCATACCGTATTTCCAAGCACACACTATCGTCCTCTTAACAAATCAGCCGTTGAGACAAGTGCTTCAAAAGCCAGACATCTCCGAGAAGATGGTTAAGTGGTCCATAGAGCTCAGGGAATCCAATATCTGATACCACTATCGAAAGGCCATTAAGGCTCAAATCCTCACAGACTTTATTATGGAGACTACACTCTAGGGGGATCCAAACAAAACCCCAAAACCCAAGATGACCAAGCAAATCCTGCAGTGGACTCTTCATATTGATGGCTCCTCCAACAACATTGGAAGTGGGGTTAGGCTCATCCTTTGTTGTTCGGATGGATTCGTCATTGAAAATGTCTTAAGGTTTGAGTTCAGAGCTTCCAATAACGAAGCATAATACAAGGCATTACTCGTCGGAATGAAACTGGTAAAAGCAATGGCTGCTGGGGCCCTCGATACTTACAATGACTCGCAACTAATGGTGAATCAGATGAATGGTGAGTTTGAAGCCTGAGAGGAGAAGATTTCTCGATACCTTGAGAAATCTAGAGAACTCTCCACCAGATTCAAAATGTTATAGATAACTTGGGTTCCTAGGACAGAAAACTCGAAAGCTGATGCTCTAGCATGACTTGCCTCCTCCGGTCAAATCGAGCCAACCCAAACCGTTTACCTTGAGACTCTCATTACACCGAGCATCAATGAGGTACTTATATTATCAGTATCCAAAGAAGAAACCCCGGCGGACCCAATCTTTCGATATCAACGTGATAGTCAGCTTTTTGAGCAGAAAAGTGAAGCTAGGAAACTTAACTCTCACGCTTCTCAATACGTAATCATAGACAAACAGTTATACAAAAGAGGTCATATGATGCCTTATTTGAGGTGTTTCAGGCCTACCGAGGCCAACTACGCTCTTCAAGAAGTTCACAAAGGGGTATGCGAAAATCACCTGGGAAACCGAGTTTTAGCTCTCAAAGTGCTCCATCAAGGGTACTACTAGCCTAAAATACATTAAGATACAACAAAATTAGTCAAAAAGTGCAGAAACTATCATCAATACTCTCATGTGCCCCATAGGCCAGCAAATCCCCTTCTCTCGATCTCGAGCCCATTTCCCTTCGCTATGTGGGGATGGATCTCATTGGTCCCTTCACTTGGGCACCCAGCCAAATAAAGCATTTTATCGTAGTGATAGATTACTTTACCAAGTAGGTAGAGGCCGAACCACTTGCCAGCATAATAGGTCACCAAGCTCGAAGTTTCATTTGGGAGTCTATAATGTGCTGATTCGGCATGCCTCAAATGTTGGTCACTGACAACGGTAAACAATTTGACAGCACCCGATTCAGAGCATTCTACGAAGAGCTTCACATCGAGCATCGATTCTCCTCTGTAGGGTATTTATAGGCTAACTGGTAAGCCAAGGTGACCAATATGACACTTCGACACGGCATAAAAAAAAAAGACAAGATGAAGCTGATAAGTAATGAACCAACTATCTTTCGAACGTACTCTGGGCCTATCGAACCACCACCAGAACACCCACAGGAAAATCTCATTTCTTCATGGTGTACAGCTCCGAAGCAGTCATCCCCTTAGAAATCGGGGTGCCCTCATTGCTAGTATAGAAGTTTGAGTGAACTAACAACGAAATAGCCTTGTGAATGAAGTCTGATCTTATCAACAAAACTTGGGATAAAGCCCAGATTCAATTAGCCTCCTATTAGCAAAGGGTGGCTAGGTGCTACAACTTTTGGGTGTGAAATATAAGCTTTAAGCTACGTGATCTCGTTATATGAAAAATGAAGTATCTTATCCTCGAGAAATGGTGAAGATCATCCCAAACTGGGAAGGCCCATATTGCATCAAAAGAGTGGTGTTGAGTTGACACTTTTGAGCTCGAAAAGTTGAATGGCAAGCCCATCCCTCCCATTTGGAATGCGGAGAACCTTCACAAATTTTACCAATAGTGTGCGCCTCTCTAGTTCCATGTCTTAAGTGTAACTCGTGAATGCCTTGTTTGTTAATGAAAAAGTTAAAGTGTTGAAGTTAAAGTGTTAAAGTCTACAAAAGGCAACAAAGTGAAGAAAAATGAAACTAGAAATTTTATTTTACTATATATATATATGTTGGTATTTGTCTAAGGTTTAAACATTGTTAAGGTTTAAACAAGAGGTGGAAAAGTGAAGTTCAGCATGTTAAAGGAATGCACACAAGTGTGCACGACAACTTGGAAGTGTGTGCGCTTCATCGTGGAATGAGGCATATGAGAGCACACCAGTGTGCGCCGCGGCCAAACTCTTCCCAGGCTGCGACACCCAGTATGGAGGCTGCCCAGAACCAGTGTGCGTCATGGCTTAGACTCCTCCAGGCTGTGGCACCCAGAAAGGTCACAAAGGAGACTTGTTTCAGCCTTACTTCATGCCGCAGCGTGCCCTGTCCTAGGCCACTGCCTGAAGACACACCAAGGCTAGGTTTTAAGCCTTTTGTTGAGTGCGTGGATGCAAGATCAAAATGCACAGGATCACTTAGACTTGATCAAAAGCTAAAGTTAATTAGTCCTTAAAATCTATGGGTGAAGAATGAAGCTCAAGATTGGACAAAAAGTTGGTGCACTATATAAAGGGTCACCTAGCTTCAATCAAAACACAATGTGACATAGGATATAAGACACAAGTGTATGTGTGAAAGAACATGTGAATGAGAGAATTGTGTGAGAGTGCAAAGACACAGACATACAAGAGAGACTCACTAGAAAGGCTTGTTGTAAAGAGAGAGAAATAGTATAGATAGTGGGTAGAGTGCTTTTGTAATAGTTCTATCATTTTCTTTCTTCTCTTCTTGGTTCTTCAAGAACTTATGGTTTCTTGAAGAGGGTTGTTGTAACTTGTAAGAACCATTGATTTAGTGCAAAGAGTTTGGAGGAACTCACGGGGACGTAGGCATATTGTCGAACCTTGATAACAAATTGCTTGTCTTCTTTCTTGCTTTATTTGCTATTTCTTTTCTTTATAAGTTATTCTAGACTTGGGTGTTTGGAAGATCACCACCTGGGCATCTTGTCAAGGTGATTTCCAATAGTGGTATCAGAGCTTGCACAACCGGGTGTCGGAGCAAGAACAAGAAGGTGACGGAGTCAAGACTCCAAGAATTAAAGATCAACTTCTTGGGTGATTCAAGAACGGAGTAAAGATCAAGATCAGATCGTGTTCTTGAGGGTGATTCAAGAACGGTGTTAAGATCAATCTTTGATCATATTCTTGAGGTTTAGAAGAAAGCATTTATGGGTATTGCATAAATCTGAGATCTTGTCCGTAAGATGGCTTCAAATTTCAGTGTTGAGAAGTTTGATGGAAAATGAGATTTAGCCCTTTGGAAGTGGAAGATCAAGGAGGTTCTTGTGCAACAAAATGTGGACTTGGCGATAGGAGAAGATGATGCTTTTTCAGCAAGTATCACGGAGGACCAGCAGATTGAAATAAAAAAGATGGCATACAACACCATCTTCCTACACATGTTGGATAATGTCATAAGGGAGTGCAGAGACTTGGAAGATCCAGTTGCAATTTGGAAAAAACTAGATGAGTTGTTTCTTGCCAAGACTCTCCCTAATAAGAGGTATATTCGTAAACGAATCTTTGCTTTTAAATTAGATCCTAATAAAGAGTTGCAAGATAATCTTGATGCCGAGATGAGGAGTGCATCAAGTGGAGAAGGGCTATTCATTAGAGAAAAGCCAGCAACTCGGTATGGTAGAAAAATACATGGCTACTACCGAGACAGAGGTAGATAAGAGAGCCATGGGAGAGTGCACAACAGCATACATGGCTACTACCAGGATAGAGATAGAGGAGAGAGCCATGGAGAGTGCACAACAATATACATAGCTACTATCGGGATAAAGGTAGAGGAGAGAGCCATGGGAGAGTGCACAGCAACATGCATGACTACTACCAGGACAGAGGTAGAGAAGAAAGCCATGGGAGATGCTACTACTGCCATAAGAAGGGTCATTTCAAGAAAGATTGCAAGGAGAAGATAAGAGATGAGAGAGAAATTCATACTAAGAATGGAGAGGTTTCGGTTGCTAAGGAAGAACAGCAAGATGATGATGTTCTTGTTGTGTGCTTAAGTGTGAGTAAGGGGCAAGAAAGCAGTAAGAAATGGATCTTGGATACCGGGTGCACTCATCACATGTGCCCTCACCAGAATTGGTTCAAGAATTTCAAGGAAATAAATGATGAAATGGTTTTCTTGGGGAATGATAATTCTTGCTAAGTGAGGGAGATAGGAGACGTCCAATTGAGGATGTTTGATGGAGTCACAAGGCTGCTGGAAAATGTGAGGTATCTCTCAGATTTAAGGAGGTATTTGATCTCATTGGGACAGCTGGATTCCATGGGATATACATACAAAGCAGAGGGAGGAAAGATCAAGGTGACTAAGGGATCTTTGGTAGTGATCAAAGCTGCAATGAAGGATGGTCTCTATAAGATGATCGGAGACACAGACATCAAGGATCAAGCAGCGGGCTTGATTACTGAGATGGATAAGGCGAATCTTTGGCATAATCACTTGGGATATATAAGCAAAGAGGGCCTGTAAGTTCTCAGCAATAATGATTTACTTGATGGTGACAAGGTAGAAAAACTTGATTTCTATAAAAGCTGTGTTCTTGGGAAGCAACACCAGGTCAGCTTCAACACTAGAGTGCACAAGTCTAAGGGCATTCTTAACTACATTCATTCGGACCTTTGGGGACCAGAAAGGACACCAACACAGGGAGGTAACTTTTACTTACTGTCTTTAATTGATGATTATTCAAGAAAAGTTTGGGTTTATTTGGTTAGAAATAAATCAAATGCTTTGAATAAGTTAGTGGTGTGGAAAAGACTGGTAGAGACTCAAATGGGTAGAGTAGTTAAGGTGTTAAGAACTGATAATGGCTTAGAATGTTTTAACAAAGAACTTGATCAATTCTGTATGTTAAATGAAATTCTAAGACATAGAACGGTTGTGAAAACCCCTCAGCAAATTGGGGTTGCTGAGAGGATAAATGAGACCTTTGAGGGAAACATTAGGTGCATGTTAATGGAATCCAGATTACCCGAATGTTTTTGGGGGAAAACTGTGTCTACTGCTGCATATTTGGTTAATAGATCACTCTTTAGAGCTTAAGACTCCCGAAGAGATGTGGAGTAGAAAACCCTCTGAGTTGGACAACCTTAGAACTTTTGGATGTGCTGCGTTTGCACATCAAAATGATGATAAGCTTAGCCCAGAATCTAGAAAATGTGTGTTTCTAGGATATGGGGAAGGGGCTAAGGGGTATGGGTTGTGGTCCTTAGAACAAAAAGGATTAAAACTCATAATAAATAGGGATGTCTTATTTAATGAATTTTTATTCCCCCATTTAGAAGAAACTAACCCTGCAGGGGCTAGTGTGCAAACCAGTTAGGAATTTGTGGAGCATTGCATCAAGGAGAATTCAGTTCAGGTAGAGCAAGGAAGGCAAGAGGGTTCAGACCAGGTTGAGCCCATTGATGAAAGCCAAGCTCAAGACACTCAAGATGAGTGAACTGAAAGAGGATGATGCAGCAAGTCAGAAGGACTATCAGTTCACAAGAGATCGGGAAAGAAGGCTGGTCGGACCACCTTCAAGATATAGGTTTGCGGATGCAGTAGCTCCTTGGACAGAAGAAGAGATAAGTGAACAAGAAACTTACATTAATGCCATGGGATGTAAGGATTCACCAAGATGGAAGCTAGCTATGGAGGAAGAAATGGATTCTTTAAAGGAGAACAATTCTTAGAAATTGGTGCACATTCCGAGAAAAAAAGGGAGTTGTGGATTGCAAGTGGACTTACAAGGTCAAAGAAGGGTACCCTCCAAGAGATGAAGTCCAGGATAAGGCTAGGCTGGTGGCGAAGGGGTTCACGAGAAGAGAAGGCATAGGTTTCACAGAAATTTTCTCACCTGGATACAAGGTGGAGGAAAGGGTGAGTATTCTCATCTATGCGGATGATATGTTATTGGTTCGGAATAGCAGGAAGATGATGAAAAGGTTTACATCTCAACTCAGTGAGGAGTTCGAGAGGAAGGATCTTAGCCTTCCACAAAAGATCCTTGGGACGAGAATCATCCGGGAAAAGCAGAAGAAGGAAATGGAAAAGGTCTCTTACTCTATTGCGGTTAGACTAATCATGGTCATAATGGTGAGCACTAGACCTGACATTTCTCAGGCAATGGGTGTTCTCAGCAGATTTATGAGTAATCCCAGAAATGAGCTTTGGTTTGGGATGAAGTGGTTGCTGAGGTATTTGAAAGCTCAGTGGCAGCCAGTGGTAGCACTCTTAACAACCGACGCTGAGTACATAGCGGCTATGGAAGCCATAAAGGAGGCTATGTGGTGCAAAGGTTTGTTGGAAGAGTGGATGGTCCTAAAAGAGCAGGTGGGCACTTGTATAGGAATCCGGTGTTCCATGGGAGGACAAAGCATATGGATAAGGTAGCCCTAGAGGAAAGTCCTACAGATTTAGGCACCAAGGTTCTACCTCTAAGAAGGTCAAATCATTGCCTTAGACTTCTTAGGAATGGAGTTGGTTGAATGATGACTCAAGATGAGTTTGGATCCCAAAGTCCTATGCACAATGGTTCGGGTTTAAATGCTTAGACAAAGGTAGAGATTGTTGGTATATGTCTAAGGTTTAAACATGGTTTAAACATGGTTAAGGTTTAAACAAGAGATGGAAGAGTGAAGTTCAGCATGTTAAAGTAATGCACACAAGTGTGCACAACACCTTAGAAGTGTGTGCACCTCACCGTGGAATGAGGCAAAAGAGAGCACACCAGTGTGCGTCATGGCCTAGCTCTTCTTAGGCGGCGGCACCCGGCATAAAGGCTGTCCAAAACTAGTATGTGCCACAACTCAAACTCCTCCAGGCTGCGGTGCCCAAAAAGGTCACAAAGGAGACTTGTTTCAGCCATGCTTCAGGCCTCAGCGTGCCTTGTTCTAGGCCGCGGCCTGAAGACACACCAAGGCTAGGTTTTAAGCCTTTTGTTGAGTGTGTGGATATAAGATCAAAACATGCAAGATCACTTAGACTTGATCAAAAGCTAAGGTTGAGAATGAAGCTCAAGATTGGACAAGAAGTTGGTGCACTATATAAAAGGTCACCTAGCTTCAATCAAAAAACAATGTGACATAAGATGTGAGACACAAGTGTGTGTGTGAAAGAATATATGAATGAGAGTTATGTGAGAGTGCAAAGACACAAACATACAAGAGAGAATCACTAGAGAGGCTAGTTGTAAAGAGAGAGAAGTAGTATAGATAGTGGGTAGAGTGCTTTTGTAATTGTTCTATCACTTTCTTTCTTTTCTTCTTGGTTCTTCAAGAACTTGTGGTTTCTTGAAAAGGGTTGTTGTAACTTGTAAGAACCATTAATTTAGTGCAGAGAGTTCGGAGGAACTCACGAGAACGTAGGCACATTACCGAACCTCGATAACAAATTGCTTGTCTTCTTTCTTGCTTCGTTTGCTATTTTTTTTCTTTACAAGTCATTCTAGACTTGGGTGTTTGGAAGATCACCACCTGGGCATCTTGTCATGGTGATTTCCAAATATATATATATATATATATATGAATGATTACATGCAAAATGAGGCACTAGCGGCCTCAGTTTATAGAAAAGAAAAGAAAAAACTACAAAGAAAAACTCCAAGTCCTCAAGGGTCAACCTCCCCTTCTACCCCATCCTCATCCCCTGATAAGCAGACCTCGAAGGCCGAGAAGTCGACCTAAGAGCAGAGAGCATCGAAGGGGCTCCCCACATCGATGGGGATGGGAGAGAGATTCCGCGGTCGTTTTCTCAAGCCTTGGGCCTGAGTAGTCTTCTTCTTCTCTTGGGCTATCTTCTTCGCCCTCTCCCTAGCCCTAGCTGTGGCTTCTATCTCTGCTCAACAAAAAACATAAATTTGAGTGATGAAGAAATAAATAAAAGTAAAGAACACAGTTATGGAAACATGAAGCCTAAGTGTATACCACTCTCTAAGGTACCCTCAGGACAACAAGAGCAGAAGCTGCGTTTCACCAACTCTTCATTTTCGTATAGGATGCCCACGTCAATTAGTGCGACCATCATAACCTTTAGTGTCTCCTGATCACAATGCAAGAAGTATGGCTTCTTGTACTTCCCCACATGGTCCAAGTTTCAAGACAGTGGGACCCCATGCTGGTTGTGCTTGTTGATCTAGAAGTGGACTTTGAAGACGTTAATATTCATCAGCCCCTTCACGTTCGAGCAAACGCAAATGAACATCATGATCAGACACATCGAGTTGGGCACCAGCTCGCATAGTGCTATGTCAAAAAACCTCAGCACTGTGCAAAAAAATGGGTGGAGTAAGAATCTAAGCCTAGCCCTCATGTGCTGTTCATAGACATAAATCTCGAAATGTGCGCTGGTCGAGAGAGCATCACAAGCCCTATCCCTAACCCCAACATTCCTAAGGGTGTATTCTTCTAGGAAGTGGTATATGCGCCTAATTACCTCAAGCTCCCTCTCCACCAAGCTATTGGGCAAGGAGTTTGCTGTGAATGACCATCATACCCTCTCATCCACACTCATATCCTCTCTCAGCTCAGCCAGGACATTATCTACCTTGTCTTTATCCTCGAATAAGGAATCCTCCTCCTAAATGGCATGACCAGGAACTCATGATGGCCATAACGTGTCCTAAAAGCAGTCTTAGGCAAGTCCCCCTCCTTTATCCTCAATTGATGATAACTTGATCTTAGATCTATCTTAGAAAACACCCTAGCTCCCTGTAACTGATTGGACAAATTATCTATCCTTGGCAAAGGATATCTATTCTTGATGGTGATCTTATTTATTTGTCTATAGTCAATACATAACCTCATTGTCCCATCATTCTTCTTGACAAACAATACAGGGGCTCCCCAAGGTGACATACTAGGCTGAATAAACTATTTATCTAGCAAATCCTGAAGCTGAACTTTCAACTCTCTCAATTCAGCTGGTGCCATTCTATAAGGTGCTATAGATATGGGTGTTGATCTTGGAATCACCTCAATAGAAAAATCAATCTCCCTATTGGGAGGCAAACCAGAAAACTCTTCAGGGAATACATTAGAAAAATATTTTACTACCAAGATTTCTTCTAACATCCTACTCTCCTTGCTATAATCCACCACATATGCCAAATATCCCTCACAACCCTTCTTCAACTATTTACTGGCAGTTAAGGCAGAAATAAGACAGTTAACAAGTATCTTACATTCTCTTTAAAAATTAAACTCTTCTTGTCCAGGTATCTTGAACACCACATTATTCCTAAAACAATCTACCCAAGCATGATATGCATATAATCAATCCATCCCCAGAATTAAATCAAAATCTGTCATATCTAAAGGTAATAAATCAACTTCAAATTCTCTATCAACCATATAAATCACACAGCTTCGATAAATTGTCCTAATAATAACTCTATCCCCAGTATGAACCTCAACAACGATAGCATGCATCGAAGGACTAGCACTAGCATCAATAGATTTCATATAAACACTGGATGCGAAAGAATGGGTTGCACTAGGATCAATCAATAATCTAATAGGTCTATCAAGGATAGATATCATACCTGTAGACTGAGGTTTTAACCCAAGAGGGGGGTGAATTAGGTTAATAAATACTTTCACTAATTAATCACAAGTTTATAAAAACAGGTAAGACCATAAGCATGTAAACAAGTAATGTACTGTAAACAAAAGAGTTTAAGGAGTAGAAGATGCAAACTCAGTTTATAGTGGTTCGGTAATATCGGATTCGTTCCGACCCTATATCCACTCTCTTCAAGGAACCTCCTTGAACTAATCCACTAAGAAACTTAGTCGTACAACTTCACGAGTGTTACACAAACCTTACAATCAATCCCTTTCTCTTGGAAGCAATTTCATTCCTCTTGGAAGCTAATCTCTTCCTTTCGGAAGCTAATCCCTTTACAATAAATGTTGTAAAGTAAATGGCAGAGGGACAACAATAAAAGTTTATACAACTAAATAAAATCTCTCTTTCAAGGTAAAGCTTGAAGAATAGCTCAATAATAAATATTTCAAAGCTTTTGTGTATCAATGAGTAAAAACTTGATTGAATATCTTATCTCTCTTTTTTAAGTTCTCAATAGAGTGGTTTAGTACGTTTTGGTACTTTTTTGCTAAAGTCTCGTGTCTCAACGGTCATATTTTTTGAATTACCAATCGACTGGGGTCTTGGTACCAGTCGATTAGATCAGGTGAAAAGTCTCACCTTTAAGGCTATGATTGGTACCAGTCGACTGGGGACTGTCTGTCCAAAACTCCAGTCTTTTAGTATAAGTACCCAGTCGACTGGGTTGCCCTCAACGCAGTTTTTCATTCTTTGAAATGTTTTTGACTTTAAAACATTAGTTTTTAAAATGTTTTTCAAAATGAGCCATTGGACAAGCTTGCTACCTGAACTGGTGAGATGTACAACTTGATTCAATACTTTGTACCTATACTAGATCTTCTATCTTGACTTGGTGTTTGATTCAGGTTGAGTTCTTGCACTTTGATTCTTGGTTGTATGCTTTTATCGCTTAATACACTTAGATAACACTATTAGTAAATTAAAATTGCGTTTTATCATCATTAAAATTTAGATGAGGGTCAACAATACCCATTACAACATCAGGAGTGGCTTGTGCATCCTATTGGGTCAATGCATAAACTATGCTATCTTTGGACTGTAATTGACTACCACTCTCAGCTACTGATACTCGACCTCTGCCCTGCACACTCCCTGTCCATCACCTCTCTCCACCGGTCTTCTCCCAATACTTCTAACGCCTACATCAGCAGATTTCCCCACTGGACAATCTATAACAACATATCCTTCCTCACCACATACAAAGCATATCTGCGTAGGGCAATTCTGAGACAGATGCCCCGTCTGATTACATCTAAAGCAAACCCTTAGCTCTCGATCATACATCAGGTTACCACCTCTCCTTGGTAGCATACTTACTTCTCTATTATAACTCTCACTTCCCATAGCCTGTCTCCCGAATCTAGGGGTCCCATCGGTATTGCTCTGAGCGATAAAAGCAACAGATCATATTTACCTGTGACTCTGTACTATAGGTTTCTTGTGATAAAGAATGCCCCCTCTGGGGTGGTCTGCCGCCCTACACACTCATGCTGCCACCACATCTAGGTCCTTTAAATCTAGACCTCTTCAGCCACTCCCGCCAACCTCTAAACTTTATCAAATCCTTCTCAATTTGTAATGTTTTATCCACTAGTATAGCATAATTTCCAATGCCCATATAAGAGAGTTTACTATGAATTTCATAGTGTAATTCGTCTAAAAATCTCTTACACTTCATCTCTTTCGTATTCACCAATTTAGGTAGAAACCTTAACAAAGCTATGAATCTACTATCATATTCAACCATCAATAAATTACCCTACTTTAGATGAATAAAATATCTCTCTTCTTGTGCCCAAAAGGTATCTTAAAAATACTTCGCAAAAAACTCATCCTTAAACTTATTCCAAGTTAAAGAGTGTTCCACCTGTGCGCTTACCCTAGGCAAAATATCCTCCCACCATTGAGAAGCCCCACCTTCTAGTATAAATGAAGCAAAAGCAACCTTCTGTCTATCTATCACTGGTAAGACCTCAAAATATTTCTTGACATGTCTAATCCACTGCTCAGCTTCTACAGGATTTACAGATCCTCTAAAAGACTAGGGTTTAAACTTGAGAATTCTCACAAAACAATCACCTTGTATCTCATGTGCACACACACCTTCTCCCTCATGAACCTCTTGTCTCACCATATCAGGTTCTATTCTACCCCTCTCCTCTAATCTCTTCTGCAAATTATCAACCCTTTCTTCAATTATATTCATCCTCTCTAGGGCACGCTTAAGAGTTTCTCTCAATTCATCCCGCCTAACCTCATATTCTCTCCCAGCTCTACTAGTACCTGCCACACTATCAATCTGTTCCCTCGCAGGAACCACAGACTCAACTTCCTCTTTTGCTTCACTTCTTCTAAATATTGGGGGTCTACCACGTCCCCTCTGATTCAGAACTCTACCTCTAGCTCTAGTACATCCACATATAATCCTTAAACTCTGCATTAAAATATAGTTTATTTAGATCTTCCACTTCTTTAAGTTCTTATGCAGTCTACAGAATCATAAAACATAATGCTTTGATACCAAAATTGTAACGACCCATCCTAGGTTGGCCACCCCCGATACGATGTTGTCACATTTTGAAAATCCTAGCATGACACATATATGCAATAATTAAAATAATAACAACTGTAATTATTACATCAATCCTCAACCCTCAACAGATGAGATACATCATTTAGATCTTGACTTAAACATTATATGCAACATAATATGCATGAATATTTACAAATGTTTTTTTTCATTAATCTGAGGATGTGGACCACGTGGCTTACAGATAATGAATACGTTTGAATCTCACCAATTATCTGTTTTGCCTGCTACCTGAAATCATTTAACATTGAGGGATGATCTTCACAAGCTCAGTGAATTAAATTTACTAGAAGTATTCAATTTGTATAAATAGTCTTTTAATATTCAATCATTTATATCTCATATAACTTAATAGCATTCTACTATCACTACACATATCATAAGCCTCATTCTCTATCAATCTCTTCTTCTTATATATTTATTCACCTTAAGACCATCAATTATATCTCATAATTACCTCGTTATGAGGTTCACAGCATATAGTCTACCATTTAGATAGTTCTTATCATATTATATTTCCATATTTACTTCTCACCATAACCGTCTCTCTGTGAGAATCATTCATCTACAAATAAACTTACAATAAAAAAACAACACTTCAGCATTTCAGTAATAAAACCAATATTTAAAACAGATGCAATACATGAATTATTATTAGAGAACGTCTTCCTAAATGTCAACATGTTTTTATCTTAGACTGGCTGTCTTCCCGGTTCTTCTATTTTATTTAGACCGGTTGCCTTCCCGGTTCTCATATTTCCAACATATACCAACTATCACGGTTTTTATTTATTTTCAGCATATACCAGCTATCAAGGTTTTTCATTTAGACCGACTATCCTCCCGGTTCTTTTATTTCATGTATATGCATATGAATAATGACATGAAGTATGCATATGCACAATAATATAAAAAGACACATGTATTCATACATTCGAATTAGTTATCATGCTTCTTCTCAAATCATTATTTGATCAATTTTACTAATTTCTTCTCCTCATATATCATATCAACTCATCATCCACAGTTCGTCAAGAATTTCACTTATCACATTTATTATTAAATCGACTCATTATTCCAATAATATTATTTCTCATATAATAATTCTCTACACATCATTTATTCCTATCATACCTATCAACCAACTTTCATCTATCACCAAATTATAAGGTAATAATATATTCAAATACTATCATTATATATTTCATATTTATCTTGATTACTTAAAGTAAATCTAACTCACTGTGTAGCACTTAGAGCTACTCGTGGATCACCTATTTGCCTTTCCTGCTCCTTTAAGCAATTTCTCCCGGTTGCTGATCGTCAACACCTTCTGTTTTTCTTAGAGCTTCCCGTGACTCTTTATAAAAATTTCCTGTAAACCCCTTCAAAATTTTCCTCTTTCAACCTTTTTTTTGGTCCCCAAGTCTTTAGAGAAATAAAGTAGTTTGAATTGTAGAAGGAAGAAAACCAATCCGGATTTGGTAAGTATAATTAAAGTAAATAAAAATTATATATATATATATATATTTGCCGCTGCTTTCCACCGTTTTATTTTTGAGCTGCTAAACATGCAGCAAATTGAAAGTTTTAAAGCAACACCTGGAAGTCCAGGTGTTGCAAGCCCCTTTTTTGTTTTAAAGAATTATTTTATAAAAATTAAATCTTTCGCATATATGTATTTGTTAACCCTCACCTATATTTTAATGATGACAAAACACAACTATTATTATACTAACGATGCTATCTAAGTGTATTAAGTAATAAGAGCATTCAATCAATGATCAATGTGCAAAAATTCAACTCGAATCAAACATCAAGTGAAGACAGAAGAACTAGTATAGGTCCAAGGTATTAAAACAAGTTGTAAGACTCACTTGTTCAGGTAATTAACTTGTCCAATGGCTCTTTTTGAAAAGTATTTTAACATAACCTTTTAATTAAATGTTTTATAGTTAAAATCTTTTCAAAACATGAAAACTAGGTTGTTAAGCAACCCAGTCGACTGGGTACTTATACCAGTTTTCTAGTATATGGGATAGTATGTCCCCAGTCGACTGGATCACACATACCAGTCGACTGGTACTTTGGGCAGAAGGTTCCCAGTCGACTGGTAAGCCATACCCAGTCAACTGGTACCTTCAATAGCCTTAAAAATGTGATTTTTTAAGCTTAACCCAGTCAACTGGTAGTTCAAAAAATATAACCATTGAGACGTGAGATTTCAGCACAACTTGCAACAAAACATTTTAAATCAGTTCAAAACGAACATATTACATCAAGGCTATATAAACCCACTCTATTGAGCATTTAAAAACAAGAGAACACACATTCAATTAAGTTTTTATTCATTGATACTCAAAAACTTTGAAAAATTGATTGTTGAACCATTCTTCAAGCTTTACCTTGAAAAAGAGATATTATTCAGTTGTATAAGTCTTCATTGTTGTTTCTCTACCATTTAATTTACAACATTTATTGTAAAGGGATTAAATTTCGAAAGGAAGGGATTAGCTTCCAAGAGGAAGGGATTAGCTTCTGAAAGGAAGGGATTAACTTCTGAAATGAAGGGATTTTTGCTTCCGAGAGGAAAAGATTTGCTTCTAAGAGGAAGGGATTGATTGTAAGGTTTGTGCAACACCCGTGAAGTTGCACGACTAAGTTTCTTAGTAGATTACTTCAAGGAGGTTCATTGAAGAGAGTGGACATAGGGTCAGAACGAATCCGATATTGCCGAACCATTATAAACTGAGTTTGTATCCTCTATTACTTAAAACTCTTTATTTACAGCACATATTACTTGCTTATATGCTTGTGGTGTTATCTATTTTATAAACTTGTGTTTAATCCACGAAAGTTTTTAAAACTCAATTCACCCCCCCTTTTTTGGGTTGAAACTTCAGTCTACAATTGGTATCAGAGCCTCGTTCTCCATTTTAGGCTTAATATCCTTGAGTTGATCCAATGGCAGCAAATAGCTATTCTGAGGGACACTCATATACTAGGTCTCCCTTGTTCAATGGCTCCAATATCTTTGTCGAATGACAAGATTATAATATGTGGAGAGTCATTGAAGAGGGACCTAGAATTCCATCAAAAGAAATCACTATTGAAGAAATCATTCATACAATGCCTAAACTCAAAACTGAGTACAATGATGAGGATTGTAGAATGATGTATTTCAATAGTAGAGCAACAAGTATTTTATATTATGCTTTAGATATATCTGAATACAATTAAATCTCCGCATGTGTTTCAGCTAAGGAAAAATGGGATAAATTGCAAGTTACATATGAAGGAACTAGTGAGGTTAAAAAATAAAAAATCTATATACTAGTATCTGAATATGAATCTTTTAGAATGTCTCCTAACAAAACAATTTCTCAAATGCACTCACGTTTCACAACTATTATTAATGGTTTGAAGCTTCTTGGTAGGAACATTGAGGAGTTTGAACTAACAAGAAAAATCTTAAGATCTCTGCCACCTTCGTGGAAACCAAATAAGACAGCCATTCAGGAGGCCAAAGATCTTGACAAACTTGATGTTGAGACACTCCTTGGGTCATTATTGACATATGAAATGGAAGAAATGAATTCCACTATCAATGATGATGAGAAGAATAAAAAGGTGATTGCTCTCAAAGCCTCCACGAGCAACAAAGAAGTAGAATCGGAAGAAGAAGTGAAGAGCAGCGAAGAAGATAGTGAGATGGCTCTAATCACCAAATAGTTTCATAGATTCTTGAAGAAAAACAAGAAACTGTACACAAAGGATCCTATCTCAAAAAGGGAACCACTTGTGTGCTATGGATGCAAGAAGCCTGGTCACATTAAGGCCGATTGTATGGCATCAAACAAACCATACAAGAGCTTCAAGAAGACGGCTATGATTGTAACCACTTGGAGTGATGACGAAGAAGAAGCTTCGGATAAAGAAGTCGGATACAAGGAAATTGCCAACCTACGCTTTATGGCAATTGATGATGAAAATGAGGTGTTATCTTTTCCCTCTCCTAAAAATAACATTGTGAGTAGTAGTAAAGAATTGTTAGAAGTCATAAATGAAATGCATGATGAATTGAAGAAATTCGATTCTAGGAACTCAACAAAGAGGTATCATATATTTCTAAAGAAATGATAAGTCTAAGAGAAGAAAAAAATAAATTATCTTCAATGCCTTTTAACTCTTCTCAAGATTTCCTAAAAGATGAAAATGAAAACTTAAAGAAAAAGATATTAGAATTGAATGGCACTATATCTAGACTTATGCTTGGATAAGAAAAGCTTGATGAAGTGCTTTCTTGCCAAAGATTAAGTGGAGGAAAATCCATATTAGTATACTCCCCATTAGGCAAGCAAAAATCAAAAGAGAGCTTATTCATAAAAGCCTCTTGTGTGAATGAAGTCTCTACTTCAAAGGTTAAAATCACACCCACTATGAATGATAGCACGTCTAGAAATGCTAATTCTAAAGCAAATATAAGATTGAAGAAACCTAGAAATACTCATGCTTATATGTATGCTCATTCAAGAAATGCTTATACACATCCTAGGAATAATCATCATATGCATCCTAAAAACTATATGTATAATCAAAACTTGCACATTGCACATGCATATCCTAGGAGTTACCATCATGGTCATCCTAGAAATAGTGTGCATACAAGCATGTATCCTAAGCATCATCATCATACATTTTCTGGAAATGACATGTATATTCATATTCCTTACAATAGAAACATTTATCCTAGGAACTCATATCCTAAGCATTATAGACATGCACAACTAAATCATCCTAGGATTGTGCATCATCATGTCTATAGAACTCCATATGTTGTTAAGAAAGTATGGGTCCCAAAATGAATCGTATTTTCAAAAACTAACCCCAAAGGACCCAAGAAATTTTGGGTACCTAAAAATGCCATTGTATATCTTTGTATGATGTAGATATATCTCCACACCAAGGAAAAAGGTAACTGTTGGTACCTTGATAGTGGATGCTCAAAACACATGACCGGTGATAAAAGTGTATTCAATGAGCTAACTTTAAGAGATGGTAGATTTGTCACCATTGGAGACAACACAAAAATAAAGATTATCGGGCATGGAAAAGTTGGTAACGATTTCTCTACTATAGATAATATGTTGCTAGTACAAGGCCTTAAGTTAAATTTACTTAGTATTAGTCAACTTTGTGACAAAGGCAAAAAAGTCACATTTGAAACTCTCATTATCTAGTTATAGACATCAAAAGTAACAAGATTAAGTTTGTTGGCCATAGACATGAAAATGTCTACATAGTTGATTTAAAATCCTTGCATTTAGAAAATGAAAAATATTTTCCAGCTATCAGTGAAAATCCATGGCTATGGCATAAAAGACTTGGTCATGTGAATTTGCTTAAAATCATCTCTAGAAAAGATTTAGTCATTAGACTTCCCAAAATCAATTTTGAAAAAGAAAAAGTATGTGATGCTTGTCAAATGAGAAAACAAACTAGGATTTCTTTTAAATCAAATAATGTAGTCTCAACTACTAGACCATTGGAACTTTTGCATATGAACTTATTTGGTCTAATAAGTACAATTAGTTTAGGTGGCCATCAATATGCTCCTATTATTGTTGATGACTATTCAATATATACCTTTGTTATTTTTATTGCTTACAAGGATGAAGCTTTCAAAGGATTTGAAAACTTTTGTAAAAATGTTCAAAATGAAAAAAGGACTTGTATTTCAAGTATTAGAAGTGATCATGGAAAATAATTTGAAAACCAAAGTTTTTCAAAATTTTGTGATGAAAATGGAATTGATCACAACTTTTCAACTCCTAGAACTGCTCAACAAAATGGAGTTGTTAAGAGAAAAAATAGAGTTCTAGAAGAATTTACAAGAACAATGCATTGTGAAAATAGTTTACCAAAATACTTTTGGGTGAAAGCCGTAAACACCTCTTGCTACATTTTGAATAGAATTTTAATTAGACCAATGCTTGTTAAAACTCCATATGAACTATGGAAAGGTAGAAAGCTTAATATCTCCTATTTTCGTACATTTGATTGTAAATGTTTCATCCTAAATAACAGTAAAACTAAATTGGGTAAATTTGACTCTAAGACCGATGAAGGGATATTTTTAGGATATTCAACCTCTAGTAAAGCTTACAGAGTCTTTAACAAGAGAACTCTAATGGTATAAGAATCTGTACATGTAACTCTAGATGAGTCGAACCCTATTAGTAGTAGAGAAGTTTCTTTCAATGATGACGTAGATTTTACTCCAACAACGGAGGTATCTACTCCCATTGTTGACCCAAAGGAGAGCTCACATCAAACAAAACAAGAGATAGAAACTCCCAAATTGGACCAACCATCTACAAGTCATCAAGAGGATAGTCTTCTAAAAGATTGGAGGTATGTAAATTATCACCCGATTGATCAAGTGATTGGTGATCCTTCACAAGGGGTAGAATTCGCTCCTCTATTAGAAATATTTGCAATTATGTAGCTTACTTGTCTCAAATAGAACCTAAGACTTTTATAAAAGATGAAAAAGATAATGATTGGATAATTGCCATGCAAAAAGAAATAAATCAATTTGAAAGAAACAATGTATGGAATCTAGTCCCTAGACCTAAAAATCATTCAATAATTGGAACTAAATGGGTATTTAGAAATAAGATGGATGAAAATGGAATAGTAACTAGAAACAATGCTAGACTAGTTGCTAAGGGATACAATCAAGAAGAACGAATAGACTTTGATGAGACCTATGCTCCCATAGCAAGATTAGAAGCTATTTGAATGTTATTAGCCTTTGCATGCTTTAATAAGTTTAAGTTATTTCAAATGGATGTAAAAAGTGCATTTTTAAATAGCTTTATAGAAGAAGGGGTTTATGCTGAGCAACCTCTTAGTTTTGAGAATCCTAGTCTTCCAAATCATGTCTAGAAGCTTTCTAAGGCTCTATATGAGTTGAAGCAAGCTCCAAGAGCATGGTATGAAAGACTAAGTAAATTTTTTATTGATAATAATTTTATAAGAGGAAAAGTAGACATAACCCTCTTTACAAAGATTCACAAAAATGGCACTCTTCTAGTTCAAATATATGTTGATGATATTATATTTGGTGCTAGTAATGAATCTATGTGTCAAGAGTTTGCCAAGTACATGCAAGGAGAATTTGAAATGAGCATGATAGGAGAGTTTACCTACTTCCTTGGACTTCAAATCAAACAAATGAAAGGAGGCATCTTCATCAATCAATCAAAGTACACAAAGGACCTACTAAAAAGGTTCGGGATGGAAAGCTCAAAGCCACTTGGTACTCCCATAAGCACATCTACAAAACTTGATCTTAATAAAGAAGGTAAGTGTGTATATACTAAATATTATAGAAGCATGATAAGAGCTTTACTTTATTTGACTACATTATGTTCAGTGTATGCATATGTGCTAGATTTCAGGCTAATCCTAAGGAATCACATGTGATTGCAGTAAAAAGGATCCTTAGATATCTACAAGGAACTCAAACCATAGATTATGGTACTCTAGAGATTCATCTTTTGAGCTTGTAGGATATTCAAATGCTGATTTTGCTTGATGTAGGTTAGATAGAAAAAACACAAGTGGAACATGCCAATTCTTAGGTGCAATGTTGACCTCTTGGTTTTCCAAGAAACAAAACTCTGTTGCACTATCAACCATCGAGGCGGAATATGTTGCAGCTGGAAGTTGTTGTGCCCAAGTGTTGTGGATGAAACAACAACTAGAAGACTATGGTATAAACTTTAAAAGTATCCCGATACATTATGATAATACTAGTGCTATCAACCTAACCAAAAACCCTATTCAGCACTCTAAAACTAAACACATAGAAATTAGACATCATTTCTTAAGAGACCATACTCAAAATGGTGATACAAGACTAGAATTCATAACTTCAGAAGATCAAATAGCTGATATTCTTACAAAACCTCTAAGTGAAACTAGCTTCGGCAAAATTAGATTGTTAATGGGATTGCTAGATTATGAGAAACTGTATGTCTGATTGCTTCATCATTCATATTTGACATCTAGTGAAAGAGTATTAAACTTTATTTAATGCCTCCCTTCTCAAGATGGCATAGATAAACAAATTTCGTGCTAAGACTCAAAGACTGGAAATTTTCTTAATGGTCCAGTCGACTGGTAAGTATATCCCAGTCGACTGGTGAGTCTCTGCCTAATCTTCCAGTTGACTGGTAATACTACCAATCAACTAGACCTTGTTTGGAGCCATTTTTTTAAATTCAGTCATCAACCCAGTCGATTGGTAAGAACTGCCCAGTTGACTGATATTTTTCTGCCAATTCATCCAGTCGACTGGTACCCTGACCCAGTCAACTGATATGCAAAACTTTTCATCTCTGCAAAGGACCCAGTCGACTGGTATCCTCACCCCAGTTGACTGGTATCGCGATTCTATAAATAGGCTCTTCATTTTTCCAGATTTTTACGCCATTTTTAAAAACCCTAGCTTTCTCTCTCTACAAAATCTCATATTTTTTATCAAAAAACCTTCAAAACACTACCTAAACACATCGATCTACTCATCCAAAACATTTATTTCAACTTTCTACGGTTGAAATCTCCCATTTCCACCTAAAACCCGTTTTTACCAAAAAAACTCCATTTTTTCAAAGAGTTCGAAAGAATCCTTATTGTGAGTTGGACCATCCACCCGAGACTAGGGAGTCGGGGGTATCTATCTAAGATAGATATCGTATTGATTTAGTGCCTTAAAACTGTGCACCACTTCAATATTTACCCCCTGCTGCTCGCCAACATGATTAATGGTAAAGCGAACGACTCTAGATGCCTTCCCTATGGGATGTTCATCACACTCATCCTCTAGCACTTTCGGGTGCCTCTCCCCACCTCCGAGGCTCAGGACATCGGGCCCAAGGACATCATTAATGTTTTCTCACTGAAAAAGATGGGATACTCAATCCAAGATGGCTTCATCTACTCTAAAACCGGGAAGCACATTCGGATTGGAGAGGACAACAGCAGTGATGATGAGGACGGTGTTGCGGCTGTTGAGATGGATACGGATACCCGAGCACCTCCCATGGGTGACTCGAGTGCTGGTCAAGCTGGGTACGATGATCTACTTCAGCCTATCACGAGCCTCCAGCTGACCAACCTTGAGCTCTTCCATTGAGACCCTCTAGGATGACTTTGAGCTGCACCAATAGCGCATCGAAAGTTCCCTGGCTGAGATTTGGGATCTCATTTATGACAGCTCAGACTCTCCCACTCCATGAGTCGCTTTACTATCTTCTTTTCGATGCATATTTCAATATAGACTTTTTCATTGTTCTTAGCACGGACATAGTCTCATATGTTATTGTATTTTGTACTTTTGTTTGGCTCTACGAAGCATGTACTTGTATAGACTTTTGATATATATGATTATGTTTCATTTTTAGACCTATTTCATGTACTAGTTCTACTTATATGTAGTTTAGTTGCATGCTTTATATCACTTTATATTTAGTTAAATGCTTTAAAATTGCTTCTGCATGTAAGAAAATTTCTGATTTTTCTCGAGAAGGCTTCCAAACTTCGAATTATGCCAAATTTTTTCCTACAAGTTTGTTTAAGCATGCTATTCATGTTTTTGGTAGCTATGTGGCTTATTTCTTGGTTTATTACCTCCTTTTCTGCTATTGTCAAAACGGCGAGAAAGATGAGAAAATGTGAAAACTTAATGTAAACCCAAGATAATGCATAGATCTAGGGGGAGCATTGCTCCAAAGATATTGGAATATGATTATATATGTTGCCTTGGATGGTTGAGTTGTATATAAACTACGATTGATCCTTTTATAGGTTAGCTTTATTCAAAAAACATAGGAGACTCTGCCCAATTTTCCAAAAAAATCCAACACTTAGTTTTTTAACTGTTTTTCTTTCTCATTAATTTTGTCATCATCAAAAATAGTGAGATTATTGACCCTCACCTATATTTTAATGATGACAAAACACAACTCTTATTATACTAATGATGCTATATAAGTGTATTAAGCAAAAAGAGCATTCAACCAAGGATCAAAGTGCAAGAATTCAACCCGAATCAAATATCAAGTGAAGACAGAAGAACTAGTATAGGTCTAAGGTATTAAAACAAGTTGTAAGACTCACTTGTTTAGGTAATTAGCTTGTCCAATGTCTCTTTTTGAAAAGTGTTTTAACATAACCTTTTAATCAAATGTTTTATAGTTAAAATCTTTTCAAAACATGAAAACTAGGTTGTTAAGCAACCCAGTCAACTAGGTACTTATACCAGTCTTCTGGTATATGGGACAGTATGTCTCCAGTCGATTGGGTCACATTTACCAGTCGACTGGTACTTTGGGCAGAAGGTTCCCAGTTGACTGGTAAGCCATACCCAGTCGACTAGTTCCTTCAACAGCCTTAAAAATGTGATTTTTTAAGCTTGACCCAGTCGACTGGTAGTTCAAAAAATATGACCGTTGAGATGCGAGATTTCAGTACAACTTGCAACAAAACATTTTAAATTAGTTTAAAATGGGCATATTACATCAAGGCTATATAAACCCACTCTATCAAGCATTTAAAAACAAGAGAACACACATTCAATCAAGTTTTTACTCATTGATACTCAAAAGCTTTGAAAAATTGATTGTTAAGCCATTCTTCAAGTTTTATCTTGAAATAGAGATATTATTTAGTGGTATAAGCCTTCATTGTTGTCTCTCTACTATTTAATTTACAGCATTTATAGATTAGCTTCCGAGAGGAAGGGATTAGTTTCCGAGATGAGGGATTAGCTTCCGAGAGGAAGGGATTAGCTTCTGAGAGGAATGGATTAGCTTCCGAAATGAAGGGATTTTTGCTTCCGAGAGGAAGGGATTGATTGTAAAGTTTGTGCAACACCCGTGAAGTCGCACGACTAAGTTTCTTAGTGGATTACTTCAAGGAGGTTCCTTGAATAGAGTGGACATAGGGTCGAAACGAATTCGATATTGCCAAACCACTATAAACTGAGTTTGCATCCTCTATTCCTTAAACTCTTTATTTATAGCACATATTACTTGCTTATATGCTTATGGTGTTATCTGTTTTATAAACTTGTACTTAATCCGCGAAAGTTTTTAAAACCCAATTCACCCCCTCTTGGGTTGAAACCTCAGTTTACAGTATTAATTTAATTTCATGTCATATTTATTAAATTACTTCTTTACCCTTTCTTTACGAATACAGATATTACACTTACCCCTCGTTAAATTGACTATGGCTCAAATACTCAGTCCCACGTCTCCAAGGCTGAGCATATTGACTGCTGCTCAAATGCTCGATCCCACATTTCCAAGGTCGAGTATATTAACTGCTGCTCAAATGCTCAGTCTCACGTCTCAAAGGCCGAGCATATTGACTGCTGCTCAAATGCTTGGTCCCACATTTTCAAGGTTGAGTATATTGACTGCTGCTCAAATGCTCGGTCCCACGTCTCCAAGGCCGAGCATATTGACTGCGGCTCAAATGCTCGGTCCTACATCTCCAAGGCTGAGTATATTAACTATTACTTAAGTGCTCGGTCCCATACCTCCAAGATCGAGTCTTTTGACTGAGATCCACATGCTCAGCCCCAGGCCTCACAGGCTAGAGTGCGCAACCAACGACACGAAGCTCTATTATACTTCCTCAAGCACATAAATGTACTTAAAGAAGTGGGGAACCTCTGATACGGCAGATAATTCACCTTCTGGTAACCTTGTGACACATGGATAGCTCTCCCTCCAATGATGAGATGACACGTGGCCACATCAACAGCAGACTCTCCAGTAGGCTGATGATGCGGGGATAACTCCCCTCCAATGACCAGACAACACGGGGCCAAGCGATTGACGAAACCGTCATCATTCAAAGACTCCTCACACGCAAAAGTGTAAGCAAGATTTCAGAGATTGAACCGTCCCTGAACACGCAACAAGACCCTTCGCCAGAGAAGCGAGATCGCGCCATCCCGAACACATGGTCAACTTGCCCATGTACCACGATAAAAAACCCAAAGTATGTAAATCTGATCTCATCTTCAAGTTCATCCCTGAAACACTGGTATCACAACTCTCTCCATTCTCTCAAAATCTTGTACTAACAAAGGCATCAGAGAGTCCTCAGAGGCACCACCCCCCTCTTCTCCGGCAACTCTTTCCCTTTTTCCTTTGTGCAGACCATAGAGTAATGGATCTCCAACTCAATAGCAGATTTTCGGTATCAACAACTGCATTTCAAACTCCAACTCTATCCCACATGCCTTGTTAGGAACTATATTTAATCAAACTTAAAGCAAGTTGGTTTATATGTCTGTACATACTCAGTTAACATTACTAGTAAAATTTTTAAAAATTACTAATCAAGTTTTCAACCGGTACAAATTTAGACCTTGTGCAGAAAAAAAAAATTCCAATAAAACATGGATGTTGAAATAAATTAAGTACATGAGAGAGATACATGTTTTTTATTATTATTTTAAAATGGGGTTAAATATATATATTTGTTATTGAAATTTTTCTACTTTAATATTTCAACTCTAAGGTTTGAAAATGTGCAATATCGTGACTGACTGAGCAATATCAGGACTTCTAATCTCAAGAGTTTTTTTAGGGTAAGATTCTAAACAAAAACAAGCTGAAGAGAGACTAAATTAATATTTTTCATGATTAGAGTATGTATGCATGAGTTTGTGTTATCTTTTATATATATATAAACATAAAAATAAATAAATAAATAAATAAAGACGAAGATATGAGAATTTGGAGAGAAATGAAAAGGCTAGACGATCAAAAGAGCCGTAAATGGCTCAAATGCTGACCAAACCCAAAAAAAACCAAACCAACCAAACTTTCTCATCTCTCTTACACATCGTAACAAATTATAATTTTTTTCTATTTTCTTTTAGATTCATAGAACGTTGTTCCACTTGATTTTAAACTTACACTATTAAGTTAAGCTTTTCATTTTCTTTTCATCACATATACAAATATATGTATAAATATATTTATTCACCATTTCATATAAAAAGGAGAGATCGATTTGTACTCTAGGTGAAAGAAGAAGGTTTAGAGATCATCTTAATTTCTTTAATCTTCTCCTTCATTAATGGAGAAAGAGATGGAAGATATGGAAGCTCAGAAGAAGAAAGCAGAAGATGATCAGTTAGAAGCAGCTGCTCTCTTCAAGAAAGCAAATCATCCTGTTACACTGAAAGTATCTTTACATGATCAACATTTTATGTTTATTATTATAATGATTATATATCAAAATTAATTTCAATGGATTTGACTGGCTGGTTTTCAGGGTTTTAGCTTGGTGATCTTGGATTCATTTAAATTGATATTTATTTATTTTTTAAGTGATTGGATTCAAAAAATTTAATGCATGTAGATTTGTTCGGTAGATGTACGTTCTAATTCTATCAGTTTGAGCTAATGAGTTTTCTTTTTAAACATCTGGGTAACTTGTTTCTTCACTGTTTAACGAATTTAGAATATATTTTTTTCTTCATTTTTTCTCTTGAATATTTAATCATCCAAGAAATAAGACTACTTAATGTTCATTAACTGATAAACTATATAAGCAAATGAAGTTAATTGATAGCCATTTGATTGGCATTAATTTGAATATCATTATTTTTTTTAAAACTGTAAATCAGTTGGAGGATGTTGTCTACAAAATCAAAACCAAGAAACAAGAAGAAAAATTTATTCTAAAGGGAATCGCAAGCATTGTTAAACCCGGTGAAATGCTAACCATGCTCGGTCCATCAGGCAGTGGCAAAACCACTCTACTAACCGCGTTGGGAGGCAGACTCGGCCGCAGAAGACTTAAAGTAACCATAACCTTTAACGGGAAACCCTTTTCAAAACAGATGAAGCGAAACACGGGATTCGTTGCTCAAGATGACGTTCTCTACCCTCACTTGACAGTGACTAAACCCTAGTATTCACCGCAATTCTTAGGTTACCTAATGCTCTTATTAAACAAGAGAAAATCGTGCATGCTAACAAAATGCAAGAAGAGCATAATAGGAGGGGAATTGTTGAGAGGACTTTCGGGTGGAGTGCCAAAAAGGGTAAGTATAGGGCAAGAAATGTTAATAAACCCTAGCTTGCTGTTTTTGGATGAACCAACTTCAGGTCTTGATTCAACTACAGCTCAAAGAATTGTGTCAACGTTGTGGGAGCTAACGAAAGGAGGAAGTATAACTGTGATGACTATACATCAGCCTTCAAGTAGGCTGTATTTTGGAGTTGGATCAGGTGCAATGGAGTACTTTGCTAGCATTGGATATGCCCTTCAATGGCCATGAACCCGTCGTATTTCTTATTAGATATTGCAAATGGTGTGTCTTTCTTATTAACCTCTTATTAATTATTCTCATCAAGAAATTGTTTAGTTTAGGTTCCGTTTGAGAAAGTTTATATTAAATAGTTTCTTTTTCTTATAAACAGAAATTAAGGCTAATTAGACCTAAAAAATGGTTAATTTTCTTTTTTAAAAATAATAAGATAAAAATGAGTTTATAAAAAACTGAATTTGTATGTGTTTTACCAAACACAAAACAATTTTTTTGCGCCAAAATTTCTGCATGATTTGTATTTTTAAAATGATTTAATTTTTTTTTTTTTGTGATTCTTATGTATATCATTCTATATTACTTAGATTCGGGTATTGATATCGGGTATGAGTATTGGTATCGGACATGGGTACGTGTCGAATTCGTCTATTTTTTATAATTTTTCGTAATTTTTTTTTTAATTTAGAATGTTTAAGTATCATACACTTATTCAGAAATCCGACACGAACACGAAAACGTAAAATGAAGAGTTCATTTAACCGTGATATCTTTTTAAAAAAACAGAAAAGAATGAGAACTTGTGAATTGTGATTGCAATGATTTTTAGTTGACTTATTGTGTGCCTTGAATCGATGAGTCAACTTTTTTTAACATGCTTGGTTGAGACTTGAGAGCAAAGTTCTTGAGGAACTTAGTTATAGAAAACATATTTAATTCGTAGGTGTGTCATCTGATGAATCACATGAAGAGCAATCTATTGTGAAACAAAAACTGGTTGCTGCATACAAGGACAATCTGGCTGATAATTTGAAGGCTGAGCTTCAAGAAATCTGTCATCACTCTCATGACCGATCCGAAGACAAGCAGTTCGGGCGGTGGCCAACAACTTGGTATCAACAGTTCTCTATTTCGTTCAGGAGAGGTGTTAAAGAAAGGAGGCATGAGTCATTCTCTGGCCTCAAGATAGGTCAGGTCCTTGTCGTATCTCTGCTTGCAGGATTACAATGAATACAATGAAAAGACTCATGCTGAAGTGAACCTAACTGACCACTAGAAATAAGAGAACGTAGAGGGCTAGATGAAGTATGACCTAACCGAGAGTGCCACAATTCCACAGGTGAGAGTGCTGGGATGGATGCGGCTGATTGATTTGGTGATGGTGAGGATGGGACTTGGAGATGAGTGAGCTCAAAGAGGCGTCCAACTTTACGGCCTGTTCCAAGGAGTTTTCCTGTCTGAGGGTCCTGCACACGACAACCAGTAGAAGAAAAATGCACATCAAGTCCAAGATCACATAGTTGTCCAACAGATATAAGGTTAAGCGTAAGATTAGGAACTAAATATGTGTCAGGGAGAGACAAATGAGAACTATCAACATGTCCAGTATGGCTGACCAGCATATTTGATCCATTGGCAGTGTGAATAGTAGGCGCATGCTCATCACAGGTTTTAGAGGAAAAAATAGAGGCATCAGAAGTCATGTGATTGCAACAAGCAGAATCGAAATACCATCGGGATGTACCTGGTGTAGTTGACATGGCTATATTGTTACCGATTTTATTTAGAGCCTCGGTAAGAACGGTGCAGAAACCACTCCAATCAGGTGGAGAATTGGATGAAGTTGGTGTAGCATCAGTGGTTACAGCAGCAATATTCTTTGGCTTGGAATATGACCGATTGTGTGAGCCTCGAGAGTGATATTGGTTCCCATTTGACTGATTTCCAGATGGAAGTTTAGGGCAGTCTGCAAGATAGTGACCCGGTTCTTTGCAGACTTTACATAGGCGAGAAGGACATTTGAGCAATTCATGCCCTTGTGAATGACAATACTTGCAATATAAGGGCTTCTGGTGTGTGCTCTGTCGGTGGGGTAAATCCGATTCAGCCATAGGAGCAAAGAGGAAGGTGAACCTCCAAGAAACCGGTGATGTGGCGGTCAACTGATGATGTGGCAGTCAACCGGTGATGTGGCGGTCAACTGATGACGTGGCAGTCAACTGATGATGTGGTGGTCAACGAGTATCGTGGTGCTGACGTGTTGTTGATGTGGTGCTACCGTGGCAGCAACGTGTCTGAAACAGGAGCGGCAGCGGAGATGATGTCAACGGGTGACGTGGCAGTGAGGTGGCAGTGAGGTGGCGCTGATGTGGCTTTTAGGGCTAACGTGGCAGCAGCGTTTCTGAAACAGAAGCGGCAGCGGAGATGATGTCGATGGAGAATGAGACTCCGACTATAGTGATGACCCGACAGGTATGAAAAGGATATACTAAAAGTTTTTCTGATGTGAAGGATCCACTAATAGTGGCAATCACAGAGCATACTCAACTCTTAATATACCGAGAATTTCTGATGTGAAGGATCCACTAATAGTGGCAATCACAGAGCATACTCAACTCTTAAAATACCGAGAACCATTATGGCTCTGATACCATGTTGAATTTAAGAGAGGAAGTGAGACAATACAAAGAGAAGAATTGTATTGAATGGTGTGATTTACTTACAAAGGGAGCTATCCTATTTATATAAGCTAATAGGAGAAGTAAAGCTATACACAACCAATGTGGGATTATCCTATTTATACAAGCTAATAGGAGAAGCAAAGCTATACACAACCAATGTGGGACTAAGCCCATATAATACATTAACAATTTGTAGTCCTAATCTCTGTATTAGTCTCTGAAGGCTTAGGCCTTGCTCTTGGTGCAATGGTGATAGATCAAAAATCAGCAACAACACTTGGATCAGTGATCATGCTTTCTTTCCTCCTAGCTGGTGGTTACTATGTTCAAAATGTTTCTCCTTTCATTTCATGGATCAAATTCATCTCATTTAGTCACCACACATACAAGCTGCTGATGGGGTCTCAATACAAGGCTAATGACAAATACCCATGTGGTGAAAATAATGGGGAGTTTTGTGAAATTGGGAATTTTCCTACTATAAAGCAAATTGGACTTGATGGTCTTCTGTCTCTGGTTGCTTTAGCTATCATGCTGGTGGGTTACAGGCTTGTCGCTTATATTGCCTTGGATTGGGGTCACCAAAAAGTGAAGAATTTCGTATGGTCGGCTTATGTTTGATATGAATAATAAGGCAATATAGCAATTAATAATAAGGCATATAGCAAGAGACTTACTTTAATTTTCTTTCCCCATTTTTTTTCCATTTGAAGTTTTTATTTGTTAATTTTGTTGTACACTTTACAAGGTAATTAAGATGTTCAAATTTGGTTAATTTACATTAATCTTCTCACACATGGATGTATGCATCCCAACATTGTAAAAATTCTTCCAATCAATTTGAATATAAGAGCAAAAATTATTGGTAATTAAAGTTACGAAATTACTTTTTTTTGTTGAACCCAGTACATAACACATTATATTGAATCTGAAATTCAGTCCTATCCTTCTTGAAGTGAGAACATTTGGTTTTGGAAAACTTTTTTTGTTTTTATTTTCTATTTTCAAAGAATGAAAACCTTTTCATTTTATGTTTTTATCTTCACCTTTTAATGCCATAAAAAAAATTTGTTTTCGTTTTCAAATTTTCTATAAAAAAAAATCATGAAAACAACAATTTTTTGTGTTGTGAATTTGGCCCATTTTTGTTTTCATTCTCTAAAAATTGTTTTCCGCTTTTCATTTACTTTTCAACTATCAAATGCATTTTTATTCCAGTTTTCAATTTAAGTGAAAATGAAACAAGTATATTTTCTAAAACCAAATGAACCATTTTGAATACTTTTTGAACTATTAGGGAAGATTAAAACTAGTTCGGGATAGAGAAAACAAGAATCCATTTAACTTTGAATTCTAAAATTTTTTTATTGCTCAATTCCAAAGAGATAAGAACATGAATTCTTTATCTATTTGAATTACTGTTCTTATCTCTTTATCGTTTGATTGTATGAATTTTAGTTAATTTTTTTTGTTATGAAGCAAGACACACACACACACACACACACACACACACACACACACACACACATATATATATATATATATATGTTTTATTGTCTCTAGAGTATTATGGATATATGTTTTACACCTAACAAGGGTATTTTAGTCTTTGTAATCACTAGTATATATTCTGAATACAAGCCTGAATTTGGCAAACTTTCCGATAATCAACATAGTATCAGAGTAATAGACGGAAATAATATTCTTCTCCTAAAATCCCTAATTATTGGCTCAAAACCCATCTCCAACTGATCCATTCTGCTCCGACAACTTTCCCCAATGCCTTCCATTTTCTTCGACAGTCGCTACATTTCAGCTTTTTCAACTAATCTTTTCTTTTCTTTCCTCTCTTTTCATTTCTTTCTCATCTCCCTTTCCGCTTCAGTTCTTCCAATTCTATTTTTTCTTTCTCTACAACTATTATTCACTCTAATAATATTTTTTCCTAATTCCTCTACAGATTACTCGTATTTACGTGTCTTTGATAGTGAATGTTATCCCAATTTAGTGATCGTGTCTCGCATAAATTATCTTTCTAATCTGTGAAGTGTGTTTTTATTGGGTATGATTAAATTATAAAGGTTATATTTATCTCAATCCTAGTGCAGGTCGTGTCTTCACCAGTCATCATGTCATCTTTAATTCTTCTCATTTTTTGCACTTGTAAACTCTCTTTCCCCGTCGGCCTCTATTTTTGAGTCATCTATTATTTTTGCATCTTCTTAACATATGTTACTTGCTTCCACTCTTTTTTTGCTGTGTTTCTTTGGTGCCTCCTTCATGTTTTTCGCCTACTTAGTCTCTTAAGTCCTTTCAGTAATCCCACTTTCATTAGAATCTCTTCCTTTGTCTATCCCCTTTGGTGTCTCTTTCATGTCAATATCCTACTGAGTCTCCTTAGTTAGTTCAAACCTTATATGCATCCATTCCTTTAGCCTTTGAGCCTTTAGTTCCTACTGAACTTTTTGCTCCTTTCTTCTAATCTTCACTCGTCTTCCTAGCTTCTAATGTTCTTCTTATTAATTCTCATTATATGGTCACTAGGTCTAAAGTCAATGTTAGGAAATCCAACTAATGAGAACTTTGGTTTGCTTACTGACAAGGACTTTGGTTTGCTTGCTGACAACGACTTTTGATTTGCCTATCGACGAGGACTTTAATTTGTGATTTTGCCTGCTAATGAGGACTTTGGTTTGCTTGTTGACGAGGAATTTGGTTTGTGATTTCGCTTGTTAATGAGAACTTTGATTTGCCTACTGACAGGAACTTTAGTTTACCTATTGACAATGACTTTTGTTTCCCAACTGATGAGGACTTTTGGTTTTCCTACTGATGAGGATTTTGGTTTGCCGGCTAACAAGAACTTTGGTTTACCTACTCACAAGGACTTTTGATTATTTTTTAGCTGATCCTACCGAGTCTTTTCATTTTCAAATGTTAAATCTCAAAAATTTGGGCATGAACTGAGTCATAGCATTCAGGATTCTTTCTTATAAAGTCTACAAAAATAATATATGCAAGAGATGGCTTTTGAACATATTACTTTAAGATTTGATGAAGAAATCACATGATAGTTAAGGTTTGTAACCAACCTAACTTTAACTAGTATTTTTATTTCACTATTTTAGAAAACTTTTGCATCTAAAGACAAACTTCTCCCAATGCCCTAGAAAGTAGCCATTAATTTTCACACCATAGCCTACTTCAGCATTTATTAGCCTATTCTTTGACCACTCATTTTTATTTGACTTGAAAGTTGTATTTAAACTCATCCTTCCTCCCATTTTGTTACACATCCTTTAGTAAAGCCAAGATCAAAGCTTCACAACTTGTTCACAATCTTTCTTCTTAATAAAAAAAAAGGTCATGGAAGCCATCTCAGCTAAATTGATACGTTGGACTGACAATGTGAAAGGCATCGAGCTCCATACAAGAATCAAATGGAACTTCTTGAGGGCCACTACGACAAAGTGGGATCCTGACACTTATATCTTCTAATTTGGTCTTGATGAACTATGATCAATATACGAGAAATGTTGCGCCCCCATCCATCGAAAGTCGTACAACAAAATTTGTCTTCCTCCACATAGGGACCATCATGCTGAACTTGACATGGAATTATATAGAATTATCAAGGTCCGAGCCGAGGCCCTCTTGATGGGCGACTACTTTAACCTTATACCTTTAGTGTTTGAATTTCTTGAAACTAAAGTGAAGGATCTCACCACCCATCGTCGAAATATACTATTCTCCTGCCTCTTGGCCACGTTTTTTATGAAATGGCTCATCTTAAATGTCCACAAAACACTGCTTGATGTGGTCAAACAAATCGAGGAAGGGTTTTGTCCAACGTGTGCCATTTTTAGTTGCCACTCTAAACGGTTGTAATGCCCTTCGTTGTTGTGAGATGCTTTATCTTACCAGAAACCCCTTGTTACTATAGGTAATTACTTCAAACACATAGTAGACATCTTTTAGCAAGAAACTTCTAGTCTTTGAACCATTGGCATCAATCTTCACAATGTCTTCTTTTACTAATGGATAAAGTGAAATATAAATTGTAATACAATTTCTTGATCTCCATAATGTTCCCGCAACTCCGAGAGTAATGAATCATTTTCGATCACATGATGTGAAAACCAAAATCAATGATTCAATCCTCTTTGTAGTTGATGTAGTTCACAAAAGCATTATCTTTCCTTCAATCATTATGGTAGGAAAAATATTTCTCCCACTTTGATTGCTTATCATCTCCATTCTCACATGCAATGTTTGCCTTTGAAAACTTCACGTGACAATTTCTCTTAATGTCATCAATCTTCTCGCACTTGTCGCACTTGATAAAGTTGTTTTGTTATGAGCTGCCATCAGTAGCCTTCTTTGGAATTAAGCATCTTGTATAATTCTAAATATTTGATGTATCGCACTCTTTCGACTTTCTTTTTTAGAAGAAAAAATAATCAGTTTCAAATTTTGATTTCTTGGCCATTTGCTTAGCCAATTCCTCTTGACTGGAAAGCAGATTCTCTAATTTTTCAAAATATGGTTGATTCTCCCATCCTTGAATGGAGATGACAAAAGGTGCGCACTCTTTCTTTAGGCCACAAATGAGAAACCACCGCAAACGTACTTTATTAATCTTCTCATCCGTATTTAATTATGAAATTTCAATACATATGTTTTTAACTCTCAATAAATATTCTGAGATTGACATACGTCCTATTGTCAACATAGCTAGCTTATTATCTAAAAGCTGCAACCTTGTTCTATTCTTCTTAGTAAACTATAAACCGAGGTTCAAACCCAAGAGGGGGTAAATTGGGTTTTAAAAACTTTTTTTTTAATTAACTTGCTAATTTTTAAAACAGTTTGATAAGTAATGCACACAATCAAATAATATGCTTGTAAATAAAGAAGTTAAGGAAGAGAAAATACAAGTTCCATTTATAGTGGTTTGGCAATATCAGAATCTCTCATACCCTACATCAACTCTCTTCAAGGAACCTCCTTGAAGTAATCCACTAATCGTTAGTCGACCAACTTCACGAGTCACAAACAAAGTGTTTAATCTTAAACACTCTAAGAGTTACACCAACTCTTTCCCTTTACAATAAATTGTATTAACTGTAAAGTAAATGATAGAGAGATAGCAATGAATGCTTTTAGAAACGAATAATATCCCTCTTTCAAGAACAAGCTTGAAGAATAGCTCACAATGAATTTTTCAAAGCTTTTGAGAATTAATGAGCTATATGATGAATTGAATGTGCTATCTTGCTTATTTAAATGCTCATTGAAGTGTGATTATATAGGCTTGAATCAATATGTTCGTTTGACGCTGACTTGGTAGGTTTAGGGTATTAAATGCTCAACTCTTGTGTCTCAAACGGTCATATTTTTGAATTACCAGTCGACTAAATCAAGTAAAAAATCTTTACTTTTAGGCTTAGGGAGGGTACCAGTCGACTGGATCATAGGACCAGTCGACTGGCTCCTTAGTACCAATCGACTATGAGCTTATTATTCTATATCCTAGTTGACTGGTATGTAGACCTAGTCGACTAGGACAACCCAGTTTTTATGTTTCAAAACTGTTTTTTGACTTAGAAACTTTTTGTATTTTAGTTTTGGTAAAGCCTTTTGTGAATTAAGCTATAGTTCAAGCTAAGTAATTGGCTTTAGAGATTTACAAAGTGATTCAATTACCTTAGTGCCTCTTCTGGATCTTCTATCTTCTTTTGGTGTCTAAACGTGTTGAGTTCTTGCATCTTGTTTCTGAACTGAATGCTTTTACCGCTTAAATACTTAGATAAAACTGTTAGTGCAATTTAAGTAGTGTTTTGTCATTTTTAAAATCAAATAAGGGTCAACATAAACAACCTCTCGAGAGACTCCCTAAGTTGTTTTAGCGAACTAACACCATGAATATGATCAATGTACTCTTTGCTAACTAATGTCCTCAATGCAAAAAAAAAAAAAAAATCTTTCCACATTTGATCTTCCATTTTCGTCGTAGTCCAGTATTATTAGAAATATCATTCAAAATTTTCATATCAGCACCAGCAACAAGTTCCCATAAGTCCTGACCTTGAAGAAAAGCTTTCATACACATTCTCGAATACTTGTAGTTTATATCTACAAGTTTCTCTCCAACATATTGTGCAGTGGAACCATTTCCCCTCGTTGATACCTTTCATATCAAAGACTAAGAATTTCCTTAACAAGTTTCAATCCTCTCTAACAAGTTAACAACCGAGTAGACAAGAAGAGAATAAGAGAAATAAAAATCATCAAACTTGAGCTTTGATGACATGTAGAAAGAAAAACTATTCTTTTTGTTTTTTTTTTTCTTTTCACCCTTTCATCATCTTTTCCAAATGTATTATAAAAAAAAAATCAATCTCTTCATTTTTGTTTCTTTTCTTTTTTATTTCATCTCACATTTTTCTCTTACCAATATTAGTTCAAAATTAGCTCAAGCACATTACTAAATCATTTTTATAATTTTAATTGATGGAATTGAATTTGAAGCCCTTAATTAGTTAACTGAGACTGAATTTCCTTTCAATCATACTGGCATTAGCAAACAAAGGACCGGCGACATGCTTGTGGTCAGCCTAGAATATGATTACATTTCAGTATTAATTGACTTACAAATGTGAACTTAGAAAAAATATATATATAAAAATTGGGTGACAATGGGGATTGGTCTAGTTACCACTTTTAAGCAATTCATGTTGGTAGGCTGCTTGGACCCTAGTCTAACCACTCACTTTAAAGCTTGACTAGGAAAGATTTTGTATGAACCAAATTTAAGGATTCAATCTTAGACAAAGGAAAATTATGCTAATAGAATTTTTTAACCTACATCAGATACCATTCAAGGGTAAGAAATGCTTTTGATTCACGTGGGTAACTTTTATCTGAATATTTTATTTAATTCCTATTAGGGTATGTGTAATTTTGTGCAATTTTATTCAAAAAAGTCGGTTTTGGATGAATCGAAACAAAAAATTCTCCATCACAGATGAATGCAATAATGAAATTCAAAAATTTCATGATGAAATGTGATAAGCTTACTCTAATAGTCAAGCTCAAGTTAGAAAGATGGCGCCATTTTCACATTCTAGACCAAAATACAAAGTCTTCAACAACTATAATTACTGAGTTGATTTGCAGTGTAATTTATGTCTGCCACATGTTTGTCAAAAGCATAACAGTAAATAAAAAGTTAAAAGAAGATTGGTCCAATTATTGATAGTATTGCAAGTAGAGTTTTGAGAGAAATTTTTGTTTGTATCGGATATATAATTTAATTTTATATCGAAATAGAAATTTAATTAATAATTTTTAAAAAATTTATTAATAATATTAATTAAATATGTATAGATATTATCAATAAAGTTTTTAAAAATTAATAATTAAATTTTTATGTCCGCATTTTTGCTACCGATAAAAGTAAGAATCTTTCGAACTTTAATTGTAATGATACCATGTTCGGAAGAAATTTTTGATTGTACTAAATGCAAAACAAGATTTTTGTTATTTTATAGAAAACTTGGTTAATGATTTTTAAAAATTTTATTAATAACGTTTATATATATTCAATTAATATTATTAATAAAATTCTTAAAAATTACATTTGGCAAACAAAAAATATTGTTTTGGCATCTTGTGCAAACAAAAAAATTTCCATGTTCTGCGCCGTAAATGTGAATGGTTCCAATAAAAAGTTTCAAAGATCCTTAGCAACGAAAAAGATTAAATAATAAAAACGTTCAAAGATCAAGTTGTCAACCAGAGTGCACATGGTATGTTGCAGTCAAGTTTCTCTTGAACGATCAAATTTTCGCCGATGGTTTTTTGTTTATAATATTTTAAATTAGGTTTAAACCAAAAGCATTTGTCACGTTGTTATTTACCTTAAAATCTACTAAAATATCTTGTGGGATGAGTCCAAACTCCAAAGCACCTTTTTTTTTATCGTGACATGATCATTGGACGCAACTAAGAAACGACAAAGGAAGAAAGAATAAAGAAACCCCACCTTATAAAGTAAAATAAAGATTAAAAAAAAAGGTTAATCACACATTTCAATTGATTAGAATTCATTTAAAATCTTAAAAGAATTTTTTGACATAATTAATTCAAGTTTTAAATAAAATAATATATGACAACGATATTGTTTAGTAATTTAAATTATCGTATCTATTTATGATGATGAGACTAAAGAATAGTCTCAATCATCACAAGACGTTGCAGTTAGGAGATAATTGACAGTTTTTATTGGACGATTGAGGTTGTTGGGTATTTTCGCGATAGTTAAAGCTCTTTAATAGTCTTACGCGATTCTCAATCTTATAGAATCGATTCTGTGAAAATTACTATAAGATCGAAGAAATTCGTTAATAATTATAAAAAAATTAAATAGTAATTATATTAAAAAATTTAAATATCAAAATTACTATTTAATTTTTTTGTAATTAATAATAAACTTTCTAAATTCTTTAATAACTTCCACAAACCTGATTCTGTGATATCACCGCTTGCCTTATGCATCTTCACACAACCGAGTCAATTGGATAACCTTACTATATCTAGTGCTCTTTAGCGATCTCGCAATCACAAGCAGATGCAACTATTAAAGTTATTGGATAACCTCGTTATGGCATGCCATTAACGTTCTATCACAGTTCAACTTTTTTCTAATTTCAAAGTTTGATTTATCAAAAATAAAAAATGTTCAAATTTTAAAACATTTTCTACTCTGACCTCGTGATAAAATCTAATTAAGAAAAAGTAAAAGAATTCACTTTAATAGTTCATTTGGCCTTTTGCAGCAACTGAAATCTACAATACGGACTTTAAACCACTTTTCCTCTGCTTTGATTCTTGAAAAAAATTATAAATAAAAATATACTAATCCAGCAGCCATTTGCCTAACTAGAGTCAAATGCAATGCACATAGCTGGTTTTTGAGAACTATGCATCTGGCTAGGTAGATTAATTAATTAGTCTAAGCTAGTCTTTGTAAACACATTTCGTCGGCCTAACTAATAGTTGAATCATGTTAATTTTAATTATGTCATGTATTTGACTTTCTTCATGATTAGAAAAAACAAAACTATGGAACGGATTCAGGTCTCGGGATGGTAAGGATTAGGTTTTTTTTTAGATATCCGACATGATTCGATTATAACAAATTTCAATTAAGTAATGGTAATAAGATTTGAAACGGAATCAAGTATAGAATAGAGATAATGCAGTAGATTTGAGTAAGACTCGAATTTAAACTCACAGTACTCGTTTAAAAAAAAAAATTGTTAATTGAAGTGATGTTAAAAAATTTATTTTTTATAATATAATATTTCGGATTAAATTTCTAGTCCAATCAGCTTATTTATGAATAATCGGTTGAACTAAAATTGAGTGCAAATTTCAAGTTTTTATCGATTTAAGAAACGGATTTAGGTATAAGATTTTTTAATCAGTTTTCAAAATGAATATGACAAATTTTAAAAATACTCATTACTCGTTCCGTTGTTATCTCTATTAATCTATATGAATCAATAATTAAAATTGATTGTGGTCGCTGATTGAATAACTTAATTAATATAAAGAATAAAATATGTTTATCAAGCTTAAAACTTTCTTTTAAGAGAAATGATATATTATTCATTTAAAGGAAAGTGGGTGAATAATGACAAGCAACAATGGATATGCTTTGATAAATTCTTTTGAGAAGTCAAAAGTGCAACGGGATAGACTATAGACAGCCTCTTGTTATCCCTAAAAGTTTGAGAAAAAAGTTTAGCCTAAATTATCCCATTCTAGTGCAGAATTTATTCCGTTCTTCCTTCATGTATTCAAATGAGACAATTCAATGCTGTAGCCTTATGGAAACTATTTGTTCAACAACACTTTCTTTTAATTTCAGCAAGTATTATAGTAGTACTAAAGTTAAAATATTATTACATCATTCAGTTTTGGTAATAATTATAATTTAGTCTGAAATTTTTTTAAAACACGACTTTCTTTTTTAGTTTTCGTTAACGTTCTAAAATACTCTGTAGTAAACAATGCGAGTAAAAATTAATGAAAAATCTTCTCCAATAATTAAGTTTGTATGCGTTATTCTATTGAAATGTGAGTTATATATTAATTAAAGTGTATTTATATTTTTTTATTAAATTATATAGTTTTTTTTAACTTAAAGCTTGATTATAATTACTATCAAATTTATACTATTAATTATTTTTTTTTTATATTTTCTATTTCTTTTTAACAAACTAAAACATTAATTAAAATCTACTATGCTAACTTCACTGCATACTTTATAGTCATATTCTCACATATCCGATTCCGTGAGAATTACAACAGAATTAAAAAACTTTACTGGTAATCACAGAAACTATAATAATAATTAAATATTTAAATTTTTTATTTTTTATCTAATTACTATTACAATTTTTTGTAATTACTACTAAAATTCTCTAATTCCGTGGTAATCAAAATTCTACTTTATATGGGACAAGACCCACTACAAAGCTAAACTATTAATTAACATTAATATAGTTTATTGCTTACTAAAGGTATTATTTAATCCAAATTCAACTATTTGCCATTGTATACCGATACTATTAGCTACATACCATTTGAGAAGGTTTATGAAATAAATTTTATTTTCTATAAATAAAAGTTTGGTTGAACTCTTACAAAAATAGTATATGAAATTGTTTTTATTTTTAAAAAATTAAATTTATATCAGATAATTTGTTTTCATTACTGTTTTATCATAAATCAAAAATTGTTTTTACTATTATTCTATTGTTTTTTATAAGATATTTTAAAAATCATAAACCGCATTTATCAACTGAGTTTTTAAATTACTTCTGATAAATTTTATTCGGTAATATAATTAGAATATGATTTATTAATATCAAAATAATATTATTCGATTTGACAAAATTATCTCCAATGGAAGAAAAATAATAAAGATAAGGACAAAGCTAGATACATGCACAAAGGGTTGCATCTACAACAATTCTTATCCTTTTAACATTTTCATATTTGTAAATTGTATAAAAATTATCGCAATTATAGTTATTTTGCGCGTGTTGCTTTAAAACTAATTTTGTTATTTTAAACAATATTACTTTGATATTAATAAAGCATACGCAGCAACCAATTAGAATCAATATAACAAAAATTTCACTATTTTAAGTTTTTTTTTTCTCCTCGATTCATAAAGATCAAAATTAAGAGGAAGACTAAATCACTACCCTTTACAAAATGTCAAAATCATAGGAAAGCTAATTGTCGTTATTATGGATGAAGAAGATAAGGTTATGTAAAATGCTCCAATAATGCAAACGTTTGCTCTTGCAAATTCACCTATCAATTTATATACTTTTCAAATGATTTGCTATCTTGAAACAAATCATACCAAACTTAAACTAAGAAAATATATATATATATATATATATATATATATATATATATAAAGTATTAACACAAATTATTTGAATTAAAAAAATTGATTTGACGAGGTCGAGCTCACATTCATTGGATCTTGAAAATATTCGAGTAGTCTCTATGCCTAAAAATTATTATGAGTTCGAGTAAACAAAAACCGGAGCTCACATTTATTGAAAATTATAAAAAATGAAAAAGTTGAGCTCATTAAATTTTTCCTTTTAGAAGAAAAAGGGAGACCCATAATATTTATTTCATTTGCAATAATAAATGAGTGGTGATTCTATAGATTTGGTTCCGTGAGAGTTACTACAAAATCGAAAAATCTACTAATAATCACGAAATAAATTAAATAATAATTGTTTAATTTTTTAAATATTCAAATATTCTCTATATCTAAAAATTATGAGTTCGAGTTAACAAATTACAGAGCTCACATTCATTGAATCTTAAAAAAAAAATCGAAATTTGACAATTGTAGACTTGAGTTAACGAAAACTCGAGTACACATTCATTGGATTGTGAACACATTCGAATATCTTCGAAATTTAATGATTGAAAATTCTAATAAACAAAAAACTTGAACTCATTGAATTTTTCCTATTAGAAAAAAAAGTAAGACCCATAATATTTATTTCATTTGCAATAACAAATTAGTAGTGATATAGCAGATTCAGTTTTATGAGAACTACCACGAAATCAAGAAAATTTACAGATAATTATAATAAAAAAATTAAATAGTAATTTTAATATTTATTTTTTAAATTAAATAATTATTATTTAATTTTTTCATAATTAAAAATAAACTTTATCTATTCCATGAAGCCTCCTACCAAATTTGAACGAGTCTTATGTGTAAATCCATAAGGTAGAGAAAGGAAACTTATCTTGCATCGACAAAAAAAAGGTAGGCGCCCGAATCTCTAATTCTTTGTGACAAGTGGTATATAATGGCATGCTTTTCTTTACCAAATGGATACCATAGTGCCAACTCAAGAACATCGACCTTTATCTGTACGTGGCATAAATGAAGCCATAAACTTTTGTATCAATAACTAAAAAAATTGACCACCATTTTTATCATTTCTTTACACAATCACCAAACTATAATACTTTCTGAAAACACTTTCACAAAACATAACTAAAGACTTGTTGTAGTTGTCAAAATCCAATTTCTCTGCACACACAAATCCACATGTCACGTGAAATTCTATGTCCCCTCTCTCTCTCTCTAAACAAGATTTTTCCACGTTCACAAAAATCTAAAATAAAAAAAAAGTGATGCAAGAAACCAATCAAAGAAGAATCCGGTGCATTGAATTAAAACTCTGACCTATCCACAATTGAGGTGATGTCACGGATTTTGATTACGTGAGAATTATTAATAAAATTAAAAAAATTAAATAATAATTATAAAAAATTAAATAATAATCTTAAATTATTATTTAATTTTTTATAATTATTATTTAATTTTTTAAATTCGATAATAACCCTTGTAAAATTGAGTAGGTGAAATCATTATTTCCCATCAATTATATTAAAAAGAAAAGGCAATAAAAACGCAAATGGTCCAAACCCAAAAACACATGTACACAATTAACGTTGTAAGGTACACAATTATAGTTTTGAGAGTGAAAGAAAAGAAGAGATAAAACAACAAAAGAAAAAAAATGGGGTCAAATTAATGCTAACGTGTCACAAAATTATGTGCCTTTTGATTTTGGTTAAATTACTTACTTAATTATGTGATTTGAACATATTTCTGTTTAAATCTTGAAAAATATTTCGTGAGAATGCGATTATTAAAGTTTCAATTATTAGCATACCAAACCTAAAATTATTTTAAAATTTTGAATTACAAACAAAAATAAATAACATGGAATGATAAACCTATTGAAGAGTCTCAATCGAACAATGGCAAAATTAGAAGCAACTTCATTTACACTGTTTTTTGATGGTTGATTAGAATGATAACTTGCGAGTTTTTTACGTTTTACAAATTTAAAAAGTATCCATTAAATTGGGTATAGATAAAAATAAAATGAATTTTTTATAGTTATATATTTTTTAATTCAGGTTCGAATTCGGATAGCAGGGTAACTAAACAGATACGATTATAGATATATAAAATTTTGCAAATAACCTACTCGTTACCATTTTTAGGTAAATAGGGATAGTAATTCGCGATTTTTTTCGTGGTTAACTGATCCGAACTGCATCTGTTTAAACGGGTATAGATAAAATAAATTGGTTTTTTGCGGTTACATATAGAACTTTGTAGTTTTTAACGGTTCGTGGGATTCAGACAATAAAATAACTAAATAGATACAACTATAAATATATAAAATTTTACGAATAACATATCCAGTACCATTCTTAGGTAGATTGAAACTAGCCCTACCATGATTGATTCATATTGTATCTAAGATTATTGAACAGTTTCACCTTTACAGATTATTTGGTTCTAATAAATTGTATTTACAAAAGAGTAAAACCGTAAAATTTGATTTGTCATGAAAAATTTTCAAAATTTAAAACAGAATTTATTTAAACTAAGAGGAAATATGTAATTAAGCTTTAATCAATTCGTCACGCATTTTATTTTGTTTTATTTTTACTTAAAAGCAAAGTTTCAGTCTAACTCTTACACGTGTCGACGTTTGATCACATGCGCGACGGTCGCCGACGTAGTCTATTACACCACGCGTGAAAAACGCCTACACGTAAGCATAATGCTTTAGACATTTCTTTTATGTGCTTTTATTCTTTTATTCTTTTTGACCCTTTTGAATCTCTTAGGTGTCATGAAACTTTTGATGCTACTGCAACCCTTTTTCTATAGAAGAGAGTGCATTGGATCGACACGTGTCCGCTCCAGCTCGATGATTCACACTTCTGTTACAATGACGGGTTCATGCATCCAAATACCCCCAACCCCGGATAAGATCGACTGCTTGATGATTGCACGTGGCACCTATTGAACGGTGATAAACACAAAGTATTTTCCCAACTGTAAGACATGGACGACCCTACTTATCGCTCTGTTTGCTACCCCCCTATAAATATCCACGTTTTCCCCAGGTTAAAAGAAAATTAGTCTATTAAGTCCTCAGTTCTGCTTTCCCCTGTCCATAGCTAAATTCTCATCTCTCTCTCTCTGTCTGTTGAAATTGTTGGAAGGAAATGGGGGTGCAAGAGAAAGACCCACTAGCCCAATTGAGCTTGCCACCGGGTTTCCGGTTTTACCCGACTGATGAGGAGCTTCTGGTTCAATATCTATGTAAAAAAGTTGCAGGGCACCACTTCTCTCTTCAAATCATTGGTGATATTGATTTGTACAAGTTTGATCCTTGGGTTTTACCAAGTAAGTAACCAAATTGATCAACCCCCACCAAATTTTTTCTTATAAATCTGTCGTATAATTTGGTAAATAATTCAATATTATATCGGGTTTTTATTTTTTTGTTGTTTTTGCAGGTAAAGCGATGTTTGGTGAAAAAGAATGGTATTTTTTTAGTCCGAGGGACAGGAAGTACCCAAACGGGTCCCGACCAAATAGAGTTGCCGGGTCTGGTTACTGGAAAGCTACAGGAACTGACAAGGTTATCACCTCAGAGGGACGAAGAGTTGGTATCAAAAAAGCGCTTGTTTTTTACATTGGCAAAGCACCAAAAGGAACAAAAACCAATTGGATCATGCATGAATATCGCCTGTTAGAGCATTCTCGTAAAAATGGAAGCTCAAAGGTATTTAATTTTTTGCAATTGATTACGTTAATTTTATATTAATTAGTTTTTTTTGAGTAATTAATTATGTTTAATTTACTGGGTTTTTTTTCTTCTTTTAGTTGGATGATTGGGTTTTGTGCCGCATATACAAGAAGAATTCGAGTGCTCAAAAACCTATGTCAAGTGTTTCGAACAGATCAGAATTTAGCAACAATGGCTCCTCTTCTTCTTCATCTTCGCATCTCGAGGATGTTCTCGAGTCATTACCAGAGATCGACGATCGATTCTTCGCTTCGCCGCGCATGAATTCATTGAAAACACTGCAAAACGATGAGAAGATGGGTTTTAACAATCTGCTGGGTAGTGGCAATTTTGACTGGGCGACTCTTGCAGGGCTTAACTCGGTGCCTGAACTCGCCCCGACTGTACAGACTCAGACACAGACTCAGACTCAGACTCAGACTCAGACTCAGAATCAGGGGATCCCGAGTTACGGGAACAATGGCGTTTACGTCCCATCGATGTCGGCGATGTGCCACGTGGACAATGTTGTTGGGAACTCGGTGGTGGAGGAGGAGGTGCAGAGTGGACTCAGAAACCAGAGGGTGAATAATAATAACTCGGGGTTCTTGCAGCAATACTCGGGGTTCTTGCAGCAAAATTTCAGTAACTCGGTTGACCCTTACGGGTTCAGGCACCCGACTCAGCCGGGTGGGTTTGGGTTTAGGCAATGAAAAAGTAGAAATGGAGAAAGCAGAGATGCATTTGTGTAAATATTTTTGGGTATATTTGGGCTAACTTTTTAGTTTGGCTTTTGATTCCAAGAAAGGGGAAGTTTGGTAGGCAGTTTAGCACCAAAATGGGGCAAATCATAAATTTGATCCTATTTTTTTTGCTGGTTAGGGGGATAGATACATGTACACAGGGAAAGGAAAAAAATCTCTAGAAGTTCATCCAGATTAATTAGCAATGTAATTTTCACAGAGGTTTGCAGATTTTGGCACAGGTCATACTTGCAAATCAAGATTTGTTTTCATCTTTTATGTTATGTCATTGGAGCCTGTACTGTGTTTCTCTTAATTTCATAATTAATTAATGATTTTTCTAACATGTGCTCTTAGGCACATGATAAAAAATTTGGGACCAAAATACTCTGTCATGTCAGTAAAAATAAAGATTTTTTTTTTAAAATTATATAATTTTAAATAAAAATAAATAAGTGGAACAGGGCTCTAATTCAAGCCTGTATCTTGCAGCAGTAGTGTTTCATGTGAGGGTGGTGTTTCGATTTCCCTTTGATGTTATTTAGATCTATAGATTTGGTGTTCTGTGTTGGTATGATAAAAATATAAGTCAAAAGTAAAACAAGAATCGGTGTTTGACAATTGACACTTTTAATTAAAATACGAATCGGTGTTCGACAATTGACACTATTCTGATAAATGGATTCAGTGGCTTGAGTCGGCATGCATAAAACAAGGTAAGTGAAACAAGAGCTGGAATTTAATGTTATCCAGGTGGGTTGATTCATTGTTCTCGGTCGGCGGCATGTTAAAATATAAACATAAGATAAGTAAAATAGAAATCAAAATTTGATGTTATCCAAATAGATAGATTCGATATATCAAAATATAAAAAAAGGTAAATAGATAGGAATTGGATTTGATGTTATCTAGAGATTCAGTGTTTTGTGTCAACATTGTAAAAATATAAAATAAGTAAGTAAAATAAGAACCGGTATATGATGTTATTCAGATCGACGGATTCAGTGTTCCGAGTCAACATATAAAAATATAAAATAAAATAAGTAAAACAGAAATTGAAATATAATGTTATAAAGATTGACAAATTCATTGTTCCGAGTCGACCTGTCAAAATATAAAACAAAACAAGTAAAATAAGAATTGAAATTTGATGTTATCCGTATCAACATATTCACTGTTCTGAGTCGGCATGTCAAAATATAAAACAGGTAAGTAAAATAAAAATTGATATTTGATGTTATCCAGATCGATAGATTCACTATTCCGAGTCGGCACGTCAATATATAAAACAAGTAAAATAGGAATTGATATTTGATGTTATTTAGATTGTCAGATTCAGACTTCTGTGTTGGCATGTAAAAATATAAAATAATGTAAGTAGATAGAAATTGGATTTGATGTTATATAGATTAAGTGTTCAGTCTCGGCATGGTAAAAATATAAAATAAGGTAAGTAAAATATGAATTAGTATATGACACTATCACGGATTTAGTGTTCCGAGTCGGCATGTAAAAACATTAAATAAGGTAAGTAAAACAAAAATTGAAATTTGATGTTATCCAGATCGACAAATTCATTGTTCTGAGTTGGCATGTCAAAATATAAAACAAGGTAAGTAAAATAATAATTGAAATTTGATGTTATCAATATCGACAGATTCACTGTTCTGAGTCGGCATGTCAAAATATAAAACAGGTAAGTAAAATAAGAGTATTTGATGTTATCTAGATCGTCAGATTCACTGTTCCGAGTCACCATGTCAAAATATAAAACTGTTAAGTAAAATAAGAATTGGGATTTGATGTTATATAGATTAAGTATTCTGTCCTGGCATGGTAAAAATATAAAATAAGGTAAGTAAAATAAGAATTGGTATATGACGCTATCCAGATCAACGGATTCAATGTTCCGAGTTGGCATGTAAAAAAATAAAATAATGTTAGTAAAACAGAAATTGAAATTTGATGTTATCTAAATCGACATATTCATTGTTCTGAGTCGGCATGTCAAAATATAAAACACGGTAAGTAAAATAAGAATTTGAATTTGATGTTATCCAGCTCGATAGATTCACTATTCCGAGTCGGCATGTTGGCATTTGATGTTATCTAGATCGTCAAATTCAGTGTTCTGTGTCGGGATGTAAAAATATAAAATAAGGTAAATAAATAGAAATTGGATTTGATGTTATCTAGGTCTATTCCATCCCGACATGGTAAAAATATAAAATAAGGTAAGTAAAATAAGAAGTAGTATATGACGCTATCCAGATCGACAGATTTAGTGTTCCGAGTCGGCATGTAAAAACATTAAATAAGGTAAGTAAAACAAAAATTGAAATTTGATGTTATCCAGATCGACAAATTCATTGTTCTGAGTTGGTATGTCAAAATATAAAACAAGGTAAGTAAAATAATAATTGAAATTTGATGTTATCAATATCGATAGATTCACTGTTCTGAGTCGGCATGTCAAAATATAAAACAGGTAAGTAAAATAAGAGTATTTGATGTTATCTAGATCGTCAGATTTATTGTTCTGAGTTGGCATGTCAAAATATAAAACAAGGTAAGTAAAATAATAATTGGAATTTGATGTTATCAATATCGACAGATTCACTGTTCTGAGTCGGCATGTCAAAATATAAAACAGGTAAGTAAAATAAGAGTATTTGATGTTATCTAGATCGTTAGATTCACTGTTCCGAGTCGCTATGTCAAAATATAAAACCGGTAAGTAAAATAGGAATTGGTATTTGATGTTATATAGATTAAGTGTTCTGTCCCAACATGGTAAAAATATAAAATAAGGTAAGTAAAATAAGAATTGGTATATGACGCTATCCAGATCAACGGATTCAGTGTTCCGAGTTGGCATGTAAAAAAATAAAATAATGTTAGTAAAACATAAATTGAAATTTGATGTTATCCAAATCGACATATTCATTGTTCTGAGTCGGCATGTCAAAATATAAAACAAAGTAAGTAAAATAAGAATTGGAATTTGATGTTATCCAGCTCAATAGATTCGCTGTTCCGAGTCGACATGTCAAAATATAAAACAGGTAAGTAAAATAGAAATTGGTATTTGATGTTATCTAGATCGTCAGATTCAGTGTTCTGTGTTGGTATGTAAAAATATAAAATAAGGTAAGTAAATAGAAATTGGATTTGATGTTATCTAGGTCTATTCCATCCCGACATGGTAAAAATATAAAATAAGGTAAAGTAAAATAAGAATTGGTATTTAACACTATCCATATCGACGAATTCAGTGTTTTCGAGTCGACAAGTAAAAATATAAAACAAGTTAAGTAAAATTGAAATTGAGATTTGATGTTATCTATATCGACAGATTCACTATTCCGAGTAAGCATGTCAAAATATAAGATAAATAAAATATGAATTGATATTTGATGTTATCTAGATCATCACTATTCTGTGTCAGCATGTAAAAATATAAAATAAAGTAAGTAAAAAGGAATTGAAATTCGATATTATTCAGATAACAGATTTAGGGTTCCGTATCAACAAACATATCATATAACTTTTACATTTTTAAATTAAAACAATATTGTTTATATATAATAATTTATTTGATCACAATATACCCTACAGTATCATTACATTATAACTCATCGAAGCTTATTATATTACCACATCATTCATAAGTAAGAAAGATAACTACTACTATATAAAGAGAATAAATAATCCATATGAGAGTCAAATCTCTCCTTCTTTTTTTTATTTAGCTTAGAACTTTAACTTTGATTATTTGAACAACTGACCAAGATTTCATTGACTAGTATTCTTGATAGGAATACAGCATGCCATTGACACAATAGCAACCATGCAAATATTTTCAATTTAAGTAGTAATATTTTTCTCTTAAAGAGCATAGTTCGTATTTTTTAGGGATAGTTACCTAAGATATTCTTAAATTATTATCCATTAGCACTTAAATCTCCAAGTTATAAATTTAACATTAAAGATTTTTAAATTTTTAATTAATTATATTGCAATTATTTCAAACTTTATTCATCGATGAAATTATATTAAAAACTTAACAATTCAAAGAATTTGATCACGATATATATATATATATATATATATATATATATATATATATATATACACAAAGATAAATGTAATATATCATGATAATAAAAAAAATATAAGAGTTTTTAACATTGAAAATATATTTTTTATTTTTACTATTAACAATTGAAAAATCACAAAAAATAGCATGGGAATGAAAAATTCTAAAAAAAATTTGAAGATGTTCAAATGGTTTATAGAGTTTATTGAAGACTTTATTTAATGTATTCAACTATCTCAAAATGAAAAATAAAAATTATATTAATTAAATAAATAACATTGCAACTAATTAAAAATTTAAAATTTTTTGATGTCCAAGTCATAATTTAATGACCTAATTAGTTACCAAACGGCACCATTAAAACATGTCAACAACAACATGAACAGTAGGATCGATTTTGCCACATGCTACTCTGCCTTGATCAGATCTAAATTCTTTTAGAGATGGTAGACCAACATCAATGGTCCAAACTGTTGGGAATCTTAAATTTAATCAACACTGTATAATCACAATGACAAAAAAAGAGTTATAATTTTTTTTTTTATGTAATTCAACATTTTTTTTTGTTTATGTTCATAAACCAATCAATATTTAACTTTTTTGTCACTTTTAAATGAAGAAAAACTAATAAAACTCATAAAATCTAAATGAAAAGAATATAATACCTATAATGCTCGTATCTTTATTTTGATAGGAACATATTATATTAAAAAAATTATATTATATGAAAAGAGGATAAAATTTATAAAAATTAATCATATATATATTTTTATTTATTTCGAGCATTATATTATATTATATTTTTATTTTATTAATTAATTATTTTATTATAATATAAATATGTATTTTTGTATAAATATAAATATATTATATCAGTGAATTATTTATATATTATATTATTTAAATTTATTAACTAGTTTGTTAAACTATTTTTATTGTTTTTTTTTATGATATTTAGTATTATACTAATATTTAATTATATTTATTCATTTATATTTTATTTAGTTTTTGAATAATATATTTGGTATTTATTGATTATTAGTAATATATTATTATATATATGATTTTAATTAATATATTATTACTATAATAATATTATTTTATGAAAGAGAAGTTATTAAAACTAAAAAGTTGACGATATTTTTGGATATTCATAATTAAACAAGGATATATTAATCCAATAAGGTTCTCAAGCATATTCCTTAATATTTGGAATCCATAAATCTTAGGTTGGGTAGATGAATTAGTTCTTATTATCATTTTGAATTGAGTATCTTTAAGAATTGACAATTCCAAGCTTAAAAGCAATTTGACTTCAAAATTGAAATTGATCCAAAATTGAATTGTCAATTTCAACGAATCAAGCTAGTCATGTTTGGTCAAAGCATTTATGTTGTTCAACTTTTTTTATCATAATAAATATGAAGTAAACAACTTACAATTTTATTGTTATTTTAACATAAATAGTTTTTACTGTTAAGTTAAACAGATGTTAAATTGAGTAACATTATTCGCCGTTGGGATCACTGGAACTTGACTATGAAATGGATGAAATCTTCCGCTGCAATTGTTATTATTTTCGATTCTTTCATTAAAAAAAAAAAATCCAGAATCAATTCTCTTTCCAATTCAATATTATACCAAAAATAAAGAAATGCATGAGATTAATAGCATATTGGCATATTGCTAATTTATACCGAATTGTCTCGAATCCAATCCAACTTAATTTGCAAGTAACCGTATGGTAAATCCTTACACCTAATTTAAATGGTAAGAAAGGATTGATCAGTGAAATTGGGCAAACCACCACCACCTTATTTTTGTTGTTCATGAGGATCACAATGATAGTTTTGTCTAAGAGCAAAGTAATGCAGTCTCCTAGTTGCTGTTTTTGCTTTCTTTTCTTGTTTGTTTCTTTTTCTTTCTTCGTCCTTCCACCAAAAAGAAAAAAAAAGAAATAGATATCGATTGTAGAAGCTCGAGCTGTTCGCCCTTGATTTTCTATGTTCTCCCGATGAAAAAGAAAAAAAAAAGACATAGAAATCAAGGGAATGTTAGCTCGTTCGCACAAAATTGATTGTGTAGTCAATCTTATGCATTCAACGTAAAAAAAGTTTATGGACAAGTTAATTTTAAAATATAATTAAAATAAAGCTAATTTAGAGTTTACCTTCAATTTAGAAGATGAATTTAAATTTTAGTTGGGTATAACTCAGGAGGAAGAACAAATTTTGGATCCAAGCCTTCAAGCTCCCACAGCAGAAATTGCAGCCAAAGGCGTCTCCAAGTCTCCTTGTAAAGCTTGGCAGGCCATGAAAGAGAGAATTTGATAAGTCCAAGCAAACCCATTTTAAGAGACATGTGAAATAAACCTAAAGCTTTCTCTTGCTATTTTCCTCTATTTATGAAGTGTTCTTATAACTTCTTAGTATTAAATGCGTGTAGATAATGGGAAATGCCGATGACATGAAAAGGGAACGTTTGCACTTGAATGGCCTATTATTTGGTTCATTCATTTCGCATCCTTAGCTAGTAAATTTGAGTTAAACTTTATTATTAAAAGTGCAAACACTTGTGTACATGATTATAACCATTATTGATAGAAATTGTTTTCAAATCTTAATTAAATTATTATGAACATGGTATTTTCACATGTAAAAGAGTTACGCAATAGGTACTTATCGATTTGACCCAAAATTTTCTAGTATTTTGGACTCTTTTCCGGTTTTTTTTACACTTTAATCTCATCGAAAATCAGACGTGAAATCACAATAAAGAAAATCATGTTATTGTCACAACTTAAGAATCCTTTTGTGTCTCTAAAAGAAAAAGATGGAGTTTCTCTCTCTAGAACATTTTCCAACAGCTATTTTCATACATGACATTACATATATGTTGAGAACATTGTATTAGAATCACACACCAATTGATATATAAGAGAGTCCTATATATACAAGCCAATAGGAGAGGCAAAACTATACACAACCAATGTGAGACTAAATTAACTAAGCAATAACTAAGCTATACATAATCTAATAGCCCCTCTCAAACTCAAGGTGGAGTACGAGAAACCAACTTGAGTTTGGAAACAAGATCACAAAAATGCCTTGGAGGATGTGACTTGGTAAAAATCTTTGCGAGCTGATCCTTGGATGTGACAAAATGAAGCTGTAGAGAGCCCTAAAGTAGATGATGACGGACAAAATGACAATCAATCTCAATATGTTTGGTCCATTCATGAAACACATCATTATAAGCAATCTAAATAGCACTCCTATTGTCACAGTATACAGGAGTGGCAGCAGAAAGTGATACACCCATATCTTGTAACAACCATCACAACCAAAGAAACTCATAGGTAATGTCAACTAAAGCACAATATTCTGCCTCAATACTAGATCGAGTAACAACAGTTTGTTTCTTACTACACCAAGAGATAAGAGAGGTGCCAAGTAGGAAACAATAACCGATGGTAGAACGATGATCTGTAGGATCACTTGCTCAATCTGCATCGGTATAAGCATATAACTAAAGAGGGGACCGAGAGGAGAAAAATAGCCCATGAAATAATGTCCCCTTTAGGTAACGAAGGATGTGAAGAACAACAGCAAAATGAGTAGAGCGAGGAGCAGCTATAAACTGACTCATCTGATGGATAGCATACGAGATATCAGGTCGAGTAACAGTAAGGTAGACAAGACTGCCAACCAAATGTCGATACAAAGTAAAATCACGAAGAAATTCGCCATCATGAGGTGTAAGACGAGCATTAAGCTCAGTTGGTGTGTCAACAACCTTACTGTCTGTGAGATTGGCCCGAGAAAGCATATCAGAGATATATTTGGCTTGTGTCAAATGATAACCATCAGAAGAAGACAAAATCTCAAGACCAAGAAAATAGCTGAGAGGACCAAAATCTTTCATCTCAAAATGTTGACTGAAAAACTATTTAAGTTCCTGAATACCAATGAGATCATCTCCAGTGATAATCATGTCATCAACATATAACAGAAGAAGTATGATGCCCCGGTCTGTGCAACGAACAAACAAGGTTGAATCATAAGAGCTGATGGAATATCCAATGCTAGACACAGTGTTGCTAAACTTGGCAAACCATGCTCGAGGAGCCTGCTTAAGTCCATATAGAGCTCGATGAAGATGACATACCTTGTTTGTTGGATTAGATAGTCTAGGAGGTGGCTGCATATAGAATTCTTCACTAAGATCACCATTAAGGAATGCATTTTTAACATCCATTTGAAAAAATGACCAATGGCAAGAGGCTGCAACAGCCAGCAACGCACACGCAGAAGATAGACAAGCAACTGGAGCAAAGGTCTCCTCATAGTCCACACTATACTCTTGAGTAAAACCCCTAGCAACAAGTCGAGCCTTGTACCTGTCAACAGTACCATCTGAACAAGTCTTAGTTTTGTAAATCTACTTACTGCCAAACACAGACTTTCCAGGAGGCAAGTCAACCAAATTCCATGTATTATTCTGGTGTAAAGCATCAAGTTCCTCTTTCATCGCAGTTTGCCAAAAAGGGTTAGTGGAAGCCTCACGATAGGAGTGGGGCTCATGTAAAGTAGCTAAAGCATGAAAGCAATGAAAATCCTGGAGATGGGATAGAAGAGATCTTACTCTGGTGGATCGGCGAAGGTCTGGAGGGGAAATGTGAACATGATCCTCATATGTAACAGACCTTGGGGGCTCAGGCGAAGCAACGTCAAGAGTATCGGGTGGAGTGGAATCGAGAGTATTAGGTGAGGGAGACTCGGGCAAGACATCACTAGTGTGAGTAGGAGAAATAGGAGTGGAATCGAAAGTATTAGGTGAGCGAGACTCGAGCAAGACATCACTAGTATGAGTAGGAGAAATAAAAGTCTCCATATGTGTGGTAAAAGGAGGAAAAAATGGCATGTTGAATTTTTCAATTTCATGAAATAGTCTATGCTCCCAGAAAACTACATGATGAGAGATGCGAAAACGATGAGACACATGATCATAACACCGATAGCCTTTTTGTTCCACTCTATATCCAAGAAAGCAACACACCCGAGAACGAGGCTCGAGTTTGGTGCGCTCATGGGGTTGGAGCAAAACAAAACAAGCAGGACCAAAAACACGAAGATGGTGATATGAGGGAATAAAGCCAAGCAACCGTTCGTAAAAAGTGCAATTATCAAGGATAGGGGTAGGCAGCCTATTGATCGTGTAGATAACCATGAGAGTAGCTTCACCCCAAAATGGGATAGGAACAGATGTGAAGATGAGGAGGGCGCGAACAGTGTCTAAAATGTGCCTAAGTTTACGTTCAGCTCAACCATTTTGTTGTGAAGTGCCAAGACATGACAAGTGAGGAATAGTGCCATAATATTTGATGATGTCTTGAAAAGCATTTTGAGTATATTCCAAAGCATTATCAGAACGAAAAGCTTTGATGGGCTTTGAAAATTGGGTTTCAACCATTTTGGCAAAAGTACGATAAATATCCACTAATTCAGAACGAGATTTCATTAAAAATACCCAAGTGTAACGAGAGAAATCATCAACAAAAATGACAAAATAGCGTGAACCACTCATACTAGCAACAAAAGAAGGTCCCCAAACATCAGAATGAATTAAATCAAATGGAGCAGTAGCATGAGACTCACTATTATTAAAAGGCAAAGCCGGTTGTTTTTCAAGTTAACATGAAATACAATCAAAAAAACTTTTAGACACTGACCCTAACAAACCTTTTGAAGCTAACAGTTGTACCCGAGATGCAGATGCATAACTAAGACGCGAATGCCAAAGTGCAAGGGATGGTGGTGACAAGGAGGTAGTAGTAGAGACGTTGGAGGCGGGAAGGTGATGAGAGTTCAAACATGCGCCCAATTCTACGCCCGGTCCCAAGGGTCTGACCAGTATGAGGATCCTGCACATTCACACCAGAAAAGTCAAAGACAAGTATGTATCCAAGTTCACACAGTTGCCCAACGGACAGAAGATTATAGGATAATTCTGGCACATGAAAAACTTCAGGAATAGAAAGAGAACGACTATTGATGGTGCCTATAGTTTTAACAGTCATAGTGGAGCCATCAACTGTGCGAATGAATGAGGAATGGGGTGAAGGTGCAAATATGGTAAATAAAGCTGAGAAATGTGTCATATGGTTGCAACAAGCGGAATAAAAAAAACAAGAGGCAGAATTACCTGGTAGGACTGAGAGGGCAAAGGAAGATGCATTACCAGAACGAGACTGGATGACTTGATTAACTATTATCTCGAAGTCAGCTGCAGATAAGGTGACAGTAGATCCTGATGACCAACCAGGGGGTGCAACTGAAAATGTAGTTGTAGCTGGAGATAGATATGGAACAACTGAACGTAAACTATTTCTTCCATCCAATACAGACTGAACATGATGAAAAATATCTTTTTTTGCCATCTACAAATGCCAAAAGCATAAACAAACTACAAAAATTGAATTTGGAAGAGAAAACTGAGAAGAAAGCACCTGGTCAAATCTAGTCGTCGATCAAAGGTCAACGGTGAACAGGCTGACATGGCAAAATGCTGACGTGGCATAGATGCTGACGTGAGGGCGCCAAAAATTGAGCGGCGGAGGTGGCTGTTAGCGGAAGCAACAATGATGGAGGACCAAAAAATTTGGGCGGCGTGTGAGGGAGCGTGCAAGCTCCGATGGAGCTGTACTCGGTGGCTCTGGAACGGTTGTCTTCTAACATTTCGAGCGGTGTTGACACCTGCAAGAAATGATGAGAGAAAGATGAAGAACAACTTGAGACAGAACAATAAACTCGTCGAAAAACGCTAACTTGCGCCAGAAAAAGATAGAACAAAATTTGGGTTTTGGTGATTCTAATTTCAGAAGCAAAGCTCTGATACCATGTTGAGAAAAATATTGTATTAGAATCACACACCAATTGATATACAAGGGAGTCCTATATATACAAGCCAATAGGAGAGGCAATGCTATACACAACCAATGTGGGACTAAATTAACTAATCAATAACTAAGCTATACATAATCTAACAATATATATATTGCAAGGGAGAGTAATACAACAGGTGATTATGGGCAGTTGAAATCGAACCAAGAATTGTATGGGCTCCTTCATACCTCTTGATTCAAAGGTAAACAGACGAGTCAAGTCAGTCATCATGGGTGCTTAACTCTGCTCTAATTTCCTACATCATGGAACCGCAAAATTATCCAGTAAATTTATATTAATTCATCTATTTTGCATCCTTAACAAAAATAATAAATTTGTGTATTACATCGATTTTGCAAGTAGATTTATACTCTTTGAAATTTGAGATTTAGTGGAACCATTTTGTAAATTAAATCTATTTTTGAAATGAAATCAAGATAATAGTTTTTTATGTTCTCTATTTGAGAATTGAAAGAAAGTTGAGCTAAAGGTGAGATTAAATATCACCTTAGCAAATGGAGAGAAGATTCAAATCTAAGCTTATCATAGTGATGTTTATTCTCGTCATGAACTTGACATCTATTTTAATTCTCAAACAGAGAGAATCCAAATTCATGTATTACAAACTTTACTTTGAATTCGTTTAGATTAACAGTAAAAATAATTTATAATTTATAAAATAGATTTTGAAATGGTTTATAATAAAACAACATTAAAATTATGAAAACATAATTTACATTTCTAAAAATAAAAAAGTCATTTCATAAACTTCTCAAAACGAGGGAGAGGCACTTTTAAGGCTTCATTGGCTTTTTTTTATAGTTGAAAAACACTTTTTATGATTAAAAGGATAATCTCTTTTATCTTACACTAAAGATGATCAACGGCAACTAAGGGAAACACATGTAAAGAACCTAAAGGCAACAGTTGGAAGTGATGATAAGTACTAGGTTATCATCTAGAGCAGATCTTTAGATACTGAAACAAGACGGCCCTTCAGCCATGTTGAATGGACATGCACTGAATATATTCTAGGATCTGAACTTGTAAGGCAACAATTTGATGCAACATTATTATGATTCCAGTGCAAAAAGAAACACATTAAATCATGTGTGACAGATACTAAAAGATGAGAGATCCAAACCATAAGCATATATACTAACATAATTAGGATCCTGAAAAGGATAATAGTCCGTTTCATCATCCTGAAGGAAGATAATTCTCAACCATATAAAACATCCCTCAAAGATGAAGTGAAAAGAAAGAAGAATAAAAACAGACCTCGTCAAGAGCACCCTCCAAGTACCAAGTTGAAAGTTGCCTCCTGTCCACGATTGGCATATACTTTCGGTTCACTTTATTCCTCTTCCGATTTAGAAGTACATTAGCTCTTATTGTTTGATTTTCAGCCTTAAAAAGCCATAAGAACAATGAAAATTTGAAATCCATGACACACAACATCAAACATCATAATTAAACAATAAAATCCGAAGTAACCAAGTACCTTCTCTTTCTCCTCCTTTTCATTCTCAGGATCAATGTCAGTAACGCAATTCTTGACCTTATACACCTTTTTATGCTGTGAGTCAACAAGAGCGGTCAATAGTCGATGAGAATTTGAAGACAAAGATAATGGCATGAACGTCATCTTCCTCAATATTCTTCCTTGCGATTGAAGGATTCCCTGCAATAATGGCAAATGAAATCCAGTTTCCTAAAACATAGACTATGGGGCAAATAGTGCATTGTTTACAATAAAAAAAGAGACCAGGATAATGACCCCGCATCTATACATTTTCATACAAGCTTACATAATTATAATGGCCAAGCTCAAAAGGACACAGTTGGAGACTGAAATTGGAACCCAAAACTAACATGTTTGATACGTGTACATAGCCTCGAAACCAGGATTCTAAATGGTCAAATCCTATTCCTAGTGCTATCATAACCAAATTAGGGAACCCTTGTCCTGCATCTCTAGATTTCCCAGATCTGCATAAATGTGAGGATTGACACCCCCCCCCCCCCCCCCCCCCCAAGCCCAGGGAAAGGGAGACCAAAAATAGAACAACAATTAAGTTTCAACTTCTAATATTCGGTGTATAATGCTCTTCAAAGGCAGAAGATGAAACAAAGAAAAATTTGTAAATCGTGAGACAAGAAATGCACATGAAAACCACTCAAAATGCCCCTTGAACCCAGTACAACAGTGACTACCAAATAGACAACGTAAGGTTTTGATGCTGTGTTATTATGGTGCCATGATCAGAGATCGTAGAACTCAAATAAGAAGAAAATATACAGATTGAGTATGTCCATATATCAAGGCCATCCTTGTGAATACTTTTTGTTTTCCTTGATTTTAACCATTCGATATGGAACAATCTAAGGCGGGCAACGAATCCAGCTCAAACTCGGCTTGTGTAAAGTTTGGGACATCTTGCGACAAGCTCAAACCCTCATTTCACTAGACGAGCCAAGCTTAAACATAAAAAGCTCGACTTGCATAATTTTATTACATTTATATATATACATATAATTAAATTTATACAATTATTTTTTTATTATTAGACTCAATTGGACTCGTTTGCTCAAGTTTGAGCTCAGATGGGCTCGAGGCTTGCTCGAACTTGAGCTTATCCGATCCCAAGCCTTATGAATACCCAGAAAGCTGAATCCATAGTAAGGGTTTTAAGGCTCAATTCGAGTTTGAATACACTATTTCTATGTCGAGCCGAGCTCGAATATCTAGAAATTTGAATCGGCTCGTTTCCACTCCTACAACCAATGAACATCAGTGTTCTAGCATCTGGGACTTCCCAAGCAATCTCAGTGTACAAGGTCACAAGTTATACTTAGGTGTCATGAGATATACTAAAATTCATGTGCACACTCCAAAAGAAACTCATAGACATATAAGAACTAACCAATACAAGAAAATTGACAGTCCAGATTGGATCGGGGGATGCACATAAATGTGGCAGCAGCAGAAGAATCAACTTGATTATGCCATAGAAGTTCACGACTCACTTGAAAAGAACTAGAAGTTCATGATTCACTTGAAAAGAACTAGATAAATGACCTTGAAAAATGTTGTCTTAGTAGGGTACTAGGGTGTCTATTCAAAACATTCTTGACTTTGAGAAGGGAAGCAAAAGAGTTGAAAGACAACATATTATAAACTGGGAAACATGTCAAAAAGAAGTAAGAAGTCACCTTTCCATGCCTAAGAAAAAGGTGTGTTTGATCATGCTATGCATCTTGTGCGGATATGTCAAGAACTTCAGATCCAATTAATAGCTGTGAACTTCCATTCAACAATCTCACAAAGCGTGCATTACTTTCATACTGCATATCAAAAAAAGGAAATGTTATAGGCACTCAGCTTGATAATATACCAATGTCATCACAAGACAGCATCCCTCCTCCCAGTTTCAGTCATAAGTTAAAGCCTCTTTCACTTACTCTTAATACAGACAACGACTGCCACCATTCTCTATCAAGAGTACACAATCAATTTCCAGAATATGTAGATCAATCTTTTTTCAAATAGAAGTGCTATATCTGGACTGAAAAACATTTAAATGCTGTACAAATGCATCACTGACTCATTAGCTTCCAGAAATCTTTGGAGAATAATTACTTCTGATGAATTGTTATACAGTGATAAACAATTTATAAGGCTAACTGGATGAGAATATCAAAAGTCAGCAATAACAAGAATATAATCCCAATACTGTCTTTAAAATCTGATATTAAAAATTAACCATTTCAATCACATTAATCTTCACCCTAAACAAATTTCGTTCAACACGCACCAAGATGCCCTTTTAATATAACTTGCTTTTTGCAGCATACCCATATAATAACGTGTGTGGGTGTGCCTCTAACGAATGTCAATCAAGCATATGTACAAGCCACAAGTTGCAACAACAAGTATATAATTACTAGCTCCTTCTACATGTTAACAGCATTAATATATACTTTAAATCCCCAAAAAAATTGACCCACATGAATATCATGCATTGGAGTTTACAACAAAATATTAACGCACACATTCCATAGAATGAAATTTAAAACATACCAAAAACTGACACACAAGCACATGCAAGATTACTCTGGAAAGTAAAAAAAAAAAAAGGAATTCTTACACAGAGAAGTCGTGCCATCTTGGTTTTTACCAGTCCTCCAACGAACAATTTTGTTCTCCAAGCATATATGTTTCTTTGATCCAGACTCATCTGTCACAAATGTATCCTCTTCCACATACGGCTTTGGGTCAATGCCCATTATATTAGAAACTTTGATCGTGTTCATCTGCAGAAAGATGACTACTACAAGGTCAAAGTTTGCTTACAGTAGGTAGCAGATAACTGAAAATATAACAGCCATAAACTATGTTGATAAGCAACTCAAAAGGTTTCCAAATGAATGTGAGATGACTGAGCCACACACAAGTATATGTAAAACATGAAATATAAGAATAAATAATACTAGCTCAGACCACATGTTAAGTTTGCAGAGGAGCAAGAATTTGCACAATTTGCAAAAACTATTTTTCCAAACATAAGGATAGACACTCAGGGAGACGAGGGAGCTGAGATAGCCACTTCGCCCTTCTGGCCAAAGACTCCTAGGTTCTGTAAATTTATTTAATAGAACTTTAAAAATGAAATATTAGTTGTATAAAAGATCATATTCAGCCTTTGAAAACTAAAAGCATATTCTATTTAACCACATCAAGTCAATATCTGTTCAGTTGACCAGCCTGTCAAACAAATAACTAATTGTTTCAAATAGAGCAGTGTCCAATAGCACCCTTTGAATCAAGAGAAATATAAATTATTCAGAAAATATTATAGCTACATGTAAAAGAACACAGATTAACCTTTTTTGGATCAGCTGGAGGTTGGCGCAGCGGAATCTCTAGCTCCAAGGGGGGACCAACTGGCTTCTCCTTGTATTTAGTCTCAACATGCTCCTCTTCTGACTCAAACTGAGCATCTTCATCAGTCACCATGTCTTCAGGCCTTAGACTCTTCTCATAGCCTTCCTCACCTTCCATAGCGGATCTCTGGAAAATGAAATTATATTATATCACCCTTCTGCCCATTTAAATATTCATGCTTGATGGAACCGGCAAATGCAAATTTAATACAATCCAATTTTCCCTGTCAAATCTTATACTCACACGTGAATCTTGCCCCATTTCATTCCGAATTACGTATTCTGCTGCTTCTTCATCATCAGATTCACCAAATACATCAGGAATCTCAGCAGCTGATTGTGCATTGTGAGACTGATCCTTCTCTTCACCAGGTGATCTACTGCTACCAAGTCAACTTTTAAGTAACAGTCAGTAAAACTTATTTTAAAAAAGTGTACACACAAGGAATTTAAGGTTATGGAGTGTTGCAGAATACCCAAACTGTAAGAAGCCTCATCAATTAAAAAAGGACTTTGAAAAGAACTTTGCATTGAAACGCATGGACACACAAGGGGCGATGGGGAGAGAGAAGTAGAATGGCAGATCACCTTGGACTTCTAGCTTGATCAACCTCCTCATCTTCATTATCACGATAATAGTTTTCCTCAGACCTCTCTGGCCCACTTTCAATTATTTCCCGTCTCCTGCTTGTTACTACTCTTCGATCATACTCTTCTTTGTCATCACTGTATGTATCTCTCGCCTGGCTTGCTTCCCTTTGATCAACAACATCTACTTCCTGCAAACTTTCTTCTCTTTCACCCTCATTTTCTCCAGCATCAGGATCTACATCTCGTAGTTCAACTTTTTAGAATTTAAGAGAGTAAAGAGATGTAAGAATTGAAGAGAGTAAAGAGATTGTACAAATGCTTACTTGAGTTCTTATTATTGAGAATACAATTAAGAGTATATATAGGTTGTTAAAGGAAAAAGACATTCCTTAAAACAAGGAAGGAAACGTGGTCTAAAGTAAGCCTTAAAACAAGAAAAGAAACATGGCCTAAAGTAAGCCTTAAAATAAGGATGAATATATGGCAAGTGTGGGTGAAGTGGAATAGTTAGTGACCCTAATTAAAGAAAAGAATATGAACTTTGCCATCCATTGACAGCCCCCCTCAAATTGATGCAGGTTGATCAATAAGCATCAATTTGCTGCTTAAGAAGCAATGTCGATGGCGACTGAGCGCTTTGGTGAAGATATCAGCAATTTGTAGGTCAGTGGAAACATGTGGAAGAGTGATAAAACAAGCTTCAAATGCTTCGCAGATAGAGTGACAGTCGACTTCAATATGTTTCGTGCGCTCATGATAGATAGGATTGGCCGTGATCTGAATAACACTTGTATTATCAGCATGTAGAGGTGTAGGATCAGTTGCAGAAAAATCTAGCTCAGCAAGCAAACCTCAAAGCCAAATAATTTCAGAACAAGCAAGAGACATCGCCCGATACTCGGATTCTGTAGATGACTTAGAAACTCTGTCTTGCTTCTTACTCTTCCATGAGATCAATGCATCACCTAAGAACACACACCAACCAGTAATGGAGCGACGTGTATCAGCACAACCAGCCCAATCAGCGTCGTTAGAAGTAGTAAGTCGAGGAGAATTGCTTGCAGGAAAGAATAAACCACGGGCAGAAATGCCTTGAACATAGCGTATGATCCTACGGGCAGCAACCAAATGAAGGTGACGAGGGGTCTGAAGAAACTGGCTGACTTGTTGTACTGCAAAGGAAATGTCCGGTCTAGTAATGGTGAGGTAGACAAGACTGCCCACCAACTTTCGGTATAAACTAGGATCAGCAAGTAAATCATCGTCCTCTTTGCGAAGCTTGACATTCAATTCCATGGGAGTATTAACAGAAGTGGCCTCCTGTAGGCCAGCTGTAGCCACCAAGTCACTAGCATACTTATGTTGATTGAGTGAAATACCCGACGGACTACGATGGACCTCAAGACCGAGAAAATATGTAAGAGACCCAAGATCTTTCATATGAAAGGACTCGGAGAGATGGCTCTTGAACTGGCCAAGTAAAACAGAATCGGAACCAGTAATCACAATATCATCAACATAAACTAAAAGAACAACAATACCCATTTCTGATTTTCGAAGAAACAAGGAAGTGTCATACTTGCTCTGCTTGAATGAGAATTGTAATAAATTAGTTCGAAATTTATCAAACCAAGCCCTTGGAGCTTGTTTGAGACCATAAAGGGAGCGACGATGCTTACACACATGTGAGTTTGGAGAAGGAAATAATCCCGGGGGTGGCTTCATATAATACACTCTTTAAGATCCCCATGAAGAAAAGCATTCTTGACATCCATCTGATGTAGTGGCCAATCATTGGAAGCAGCAAGAGCTAGAATCGTACGAACAGTGGTCATCTTAGCCATAGGAGCAAAGGTTTCTTCATAATTAACACCATATTCCTGTTTATTTCCAAGTACAACAAGCCGAGCTTTATAACGATCCAAACTTCCATCAAATCGAACCTTGATGGAGTAAACCCATTTGCAACCCAGGGGGACTATAGTGGAAGGGCAAGGTGCAATGTCCCAGGTGTGATTGGCCTCTAAAGCAGCAATTTCTTCCTGCATAGCTTGTCGCCAACAATCATGCTTGACAGCATCTAAGTAGCATGTGGGAATATCAAAATTAGACAATGCAGCAGTAAGAGCAGAAGCAAACCACCCATACCTATCCGGAGGTAAAGATATTCGAGAAGAGCGACGTACCAAGTGTTCTGAAGGTGCTGCAACTGACTGGAGCATGGTAGGATTAGATATCAGTTGAGCCATCGGAAGAGACTGTGGGCGGGAGCGTCTCGTATATACAATACCTGGTTTAAAGTGAGAGCTGACTTGATGAAGATCTGAAAATTGTTGCTCAAAGGAGGGAAGGACCACCGTAGAAGAAGATGGCTCAGAGGACACAGGAAAGAAATGTTGATTTTCAAAGAAAATAACATTCTTAGAAATACGTGTACTAAGTAAGGTAGGATCATAGCAAACAAATCCCTTTTGACACACATTATATCCCAAGAATGCACATCTAATAGATTGAGCAGATAATTTATGTCGCTCATGGGGAGGTAAATGATTAATCAAGTGAATAGTAGTTTTCAAAGCCTCGACCCAGAACATTGATGGAACAAATGATTCTAACAAGAGAGTACGTACCACATCAAGAAGATGACGATTTTTGCGTTCGGCTACTCCATTCTGTTGGGGAGTAACAGGACATGAACGTTGATGAATAATACCTTTAGAAGCCAAGAATTTCTGAAACTCAGTAGACAAATATTCACCACCAGAATCTGTGCGTAATGTCTTAATAGTCGCAGAAAATTGATTGTCAACATACGCTAAAAAATTAGTGAAAATACAAAAACCTCAGATTTAGAGTGAAGAAAATAAACCCAAGTAAATCTGCTATAATCATCAATGAAAGTCACATAATATTTAAATTTTTCATGTGAACTAACGGGAGAAGGTCCCCAAACATCACTATGGATAAGATCAAAGCAGTGAGAAGCTCTACTAGCATGTAAAGGAAAGGGAAGAATTTTGCTTTTACCAAGTTTGCAAGAATCACACTTAAGAGATAAAGAAGAACGTTCTTCATTATCAAGAAAACCAGAGTGCAATACATGAGATAAGATCTGAGTATTGGGATGGCCTAAACGACGATGCCACACCATACTCAGATTTGGAACATTATTGCAAGCAAGAGACTTAATAGATGAAACTGGAGAAATTGCTGGGACAGATAAAAATAGTGGAAACAAGCGCCACACTTTAGGTCCCTTCGCAATCAGTTCTCTCGTTACCTGGTCCTGTACAACACAACCATCACCAGAAAAGTTAACAACACAATTGTTATCAACTAATTGACCAACAGAAATAAGATTCGTGGAAAGTTGAGGAGCAAGAAACAGATCAGTGAATTTAGAAGAGGCATCTCCAACAGCAGCGATTGGTAAAGAACTGCCATTGGCAGTCTAAATGGCAGAAGGACCAACATAGGGTCGAACATGACACAGAGCGGTGGGAGTATTCGTCATGTGACTAGAGGCCTCCGAGTCTACGTACCAGAGTTTGGTAGAATTTTTACCTTGAAATGCCATTGCAGATAATGCTGAAATTAGCATCTGTTGCACCATTTCGGGTGTGCAGTAATTCGCTGCAGGAAGTGCCGGAACTGGGGAGGCACTGGAAGAAGAGCCAGGAGCTGCGGAGGGTACAATAACAGAAGTTTGAAATGCTTGAGCCTGACGATTCTGTGGGCGGAGACGACATTCTTTGATGATGTGACCCGTCTTCTTACAATAAGAGCAGTATTTCTTAGGATAATTGACAGCAATATGCCCATATTCCTTACAGCAAAAACACTGCAAGTTTTTAGAATGCATAGGCGGTCTGCATCATTTGGCAGCATAAGCAATAGTTCCTGGACTACCATAAGATTGCTCCAGAGTGGCTTGAGTACTAAGACATTGTTCTTCACAAAGTAACTCACCAAAACAAACATCAAGAGAAGGAACAAGAGATCTATTCAGCAGAGAGAAGCGAATAGATTCATATTCCGGGCGTAGTTTCATAAGAAATTGATCATGCCATCTAGTCTCGTGGAGTTGTTGAATAGTCGAAAGAGTAGCAACAGGAACAACTGCTGTAACAAGATCAGTATAGTCAATCCAAAGAATCAGAAAGGCCGAGTAATAGTCTTGGATGGAAAGACTGCCATGTTGAAAGGTGGTAATTGCATGCTCTAACTGAAAGCAATAAGCATCATTATCTTGATGATAAACCTTCTTCAGATAAGTCCACATGGATTGAGCAGTGCGATGAGTACGCAAGTTGGTGACAATATGTGGCTCCACCGAACCAAGAAGCCAAGACATGATCCGAGCATCAAGCACAGTCCAAGAAGGAGAAGACCCGACATCTTTCGATTGGTCTGTATTGGATGTTTATGCGACATCTGTGCCATCGATATGGCCCCAAAGTTCTTTTTCTTTGAGGAAAATTTCAAACTGAAAGGCCCACGTAGAATAATTTTTGCCCGTAAATTTGACACACACAGGTGCGGAGTCCATTGCAAATAAGTGCAAAAAAAATAGCCCGACCAAAAAAATGCCGAAACCACCCAAAGCAGAAAAAAAAACAAACTGCCAAAGAGATCCGAGAAAAAAAAAACACCGAGAAATCTGAGACCCAAAGCCACAAAACACCTATCTGAAAATAGAGGATGTTGTGAATGCTGAAACTGCTTAAACTAAAAAAATAGGAGGTGCCGACAACACCAACCCAGAAAGAGAAGACCGAAAAACAACAAAAAAAAACTTTCACGTCGGGTTCACCGAGAACAACACAGAACACGCTGAAACACGAAACCGAGAAAAATTACAAGCGAGAGAAGAACCTAAGCAACCGGTTCTGATACCAACTTAGAATTTAAGAGAGTAAAGAGATGTGAGAATTGAAGAGAGTAAAGATATTGTACAAATGCTTACTTGAGTTCTTATTATTGAGAATATAATTAAGAGTATATATAGGTTGTTAAAGGAAAAAAGACATTCCTTAAAACAAGGAAGGAAACATGGTCTAAAGTAAGCCTTAAAACAAGAAAGGAAACATGACCTAAAGTAAGCCTTAAAACAATGATGAATATACGACAAGTGTAGGTGAAGTGGAATAGTTAGTGACCCTAATTAAAGAAAATAATATGGACTTTGCCATCCATTGACACAACTTCACTCTGCACTTCTGCTCCCCATGCCCCTCTACTTCACCTTCACCCTCCAGCTCCACTCCTCCCTCAGCTTCATCCTAGATACAGAAGTTTATCAAAAACGTTTTGCTGGAAGCTACTAATTACGAGACCAACTTTTTTGCCTATTTTTTGTGGTTTACTTTTCAATTAGTAATCACATCACAAAATATGTAGAAAAACAGCACAGTAAATCAAACCCACAACCTCACTCTTAGTGATATAATGCCGGCCCACTGTTTAACAATAATTCGTGTTTTTTTTTCCTTTTCAAATAATCAAGTTTCTTTGAACAGGAAATTCTCTGATTTAGCTTGATGCAGGCAATCGAGTATCCTCAATGACCACAATGTACTTATATACCAAAGCGAAAATCAATAAGCATACATGCAATTCCCAAAACATAATGCCCAGGCGTTTAAAACCTATGCAGATTGCAGAGAATAAAAGACCTAGCATTTGCAGAAAGAAACTGAGTAGCTCGATATACACACACATATATATATATATAGGGGGGATTGGGGGGGAGAGAGAGAGAGAAGAGAAATTACGGAGGCGTAATTGGGTTGAGGGTTGGATTCGTGCTCGGAATAAACTTCTTCTTCTTCTTCTTTGGATTGATCGCCGAAAAGGTTCTGCATCATCTGGTACCTCTTCTCTTCCCTATCTTTCTCTTTCTCTCTGGTGATTTGTTGATTCTTAGGATTCTTTACGTGTTTGGGGGCTCTTTGTGGCTCTTCTCTCAAGAAGAAGAAGGGGGGGGGGGGGGGGGGGGGGGGGGGGGTGGGAGGGGAGGGAGGCAATCAAGCACCAATAAATGCTACTTGTTCCCATCATATCAGCTGCCTGCTGAGCTAGCTCAACCACCATGGCCTCGTCAAAGAACTTGTTAATGTTCACATCTTCACTCATACCCTGAAAATTTCAACAGAGAACACGCATCTAATTAGATGAGGGTAATGTTTTCAAATTACTGTGCAAAAAGCATCCTTTGTGATATTTAGTAAAACAAGAATTTTGCATGAATTTACCACATTTACATAAAGATCTTTCTCAGATAATGTAGTGGGATGCTGCACTTACATGGGCATAAAAAGATTAACAGCCCAACTATTAACAGATTAACCAAACCTTAACGTACAATATAAGCTGGGGTCCATGGCTGAGGAACGTCAGCTGTAAGTCTGTAACATATCCACGCCTGCGAGATAACACCGTGTAGATTGCAGAGACACAATCACTCCTTCAGTAGCATCAACTATCAGCACAACACCATCAGCAAGCCACATGTCCAGGAGTGTCCATGATGTTACACAGGTTTGATTTTGAATTGTTGTCCTCAAGGACAAGCCACATTGGAATTGCCTTGATTGATATATTTCTCCCTTGCTCATCAATCCTTGTATCTATATACTTCATGTGCTTCTCATTGTTTGAATCAAATGTGGATATATTGTGGGTTTGCTCCACTAACAAATCCATAAAAAAGGTCTCTCCATGCTGTAGGTGCTCCGCAAGGCCAACATTCCGAACCAGTGAGGGATTTGACATGAGACAGATAAGAAACTGGCTCGACACAAAAGTTGAAGAACCCTTCACGCCAACCTCAAACTTGATGTTCTTAACAAGTTTAATTATCGGTTGCTCAAGGGGTTGCTCATCTTCGTCCATAACCAACGTTTCAAAATCATCACCATAAACCTCTTCTGCAGTAGGATAATACTTTTTATCCTCAGCGAGAACAATCTGATTATCCATATCAACATCATTAGAACTAGTAACCCACCCATTTGAAGCACAAGGTGCATTCTCGCCATCTGATGCTGCTTCCTCTTCCACAGGCTTATCAGGAAGCTCTTCATCTTCAATATCTACATCACTCTCGATCTTGGTCAGATTCAATTTCCGGGTCAATGTAGTTTCCAAACTCATCATATAAGCTGTCGTCCATTTCCTAAATCTGTCACATTGTATAAGCAATTAGAACTTTGATATAGCCACCCTAATAATATAGGTTACTATAAATATAACAGAGTTGAAGACTAAATTCAACTTGTACTTAAGACTACATAAAGGCATGTGTCTACTGAAATACATGTTAAAACACCAGTACATTAATAATAGATGGGAAGAGGATTTGGGACTGAAGGAATGGGAAGAGCAAACTCCATGTGCCTAAAAAGCATGAAAAATCAAGCAAGAAACAAAAGGAAACCTCAGACCCTCGTCTGCCCATTATTCCATTAATAATAATAGGGGCAGGTGACTTACCTATGCAATGGGTACCCCCGCTACGAATTATACACAACAAAGAAATATTCTACCTGTGGGCCAAAGCCCATGGGTTAGGTGTTTACCCATCTAGACACAATCGAGCAAATTCGGGAATGGTATATAAGCCCATATATGGGCACCAAATGGACAACAAAAACAACAGCAAAAGTTCTTAAATGGTTTATGGTGTAGTTATTGGGTTTTTTTTTTATATAAAAATAACAGTGAACTTATGAACTGTTTAGTACATGGTAAACCAACATAAATAAGTAACAAGATAAGCTTTGATAAAAACAAAAGAAAAAGGTTTTATAAGTAATATTTTTCTTTTCATTGTACTTTCCTTTCTCTTCTCCTCTCGTTCATCTTGAAGAGTTATTTAGGTATCATTTGATTTAGTTGTAGTCTCGATTTATGATTGTCAAAATAGTCTTTGATAAAATAACTGTAAAGCTAAACTTGGCTTAGTCTTTAGTAAGACCGTTCTTTCTAACACAAATTCAACTTTTTTAAAAATTGTTTTTCAACTTTTAATTATTTTTAGAAGCTAATTTGGGTGTTTTAACATACTCTTTTTTTAGTAAAGGATGCAAATGTATATGCTCATAATGTAAATAATATTAGGAATTTCTAGTCTATTGCAAATAGGAAACCTTAGTCTAATTAGAACACTCTGATATACCCTAGTCCTATTAGGACACTTTTTTTGTAAACATCTTATAAATATAAGTTTCTAATACTGCAATATTAAGCAGTCAAAATATACAAACCCTAAATTTCTATTTCAATCTTTTCATAGTATCAGAGTAGTAAGATCCAAAAACCCTAAATACTTGTTTCTCTCCCTCTAAATCCAAAATCATGGAAAACATTGCTCTAATTACCTCTCTCTTCACTGAAATCCCCTACCCTGCTGTTGTCTCCAGTTGCATCACGACTAACGTCACCCATGTGCCTAGCACCGCACATGACTCCTCAGTCCTCTCTGTTCCATCAGCTGGTCCTGTCATAATTATGCCTACACCTACAGCTGGTCCTTCACTTATTAGTACAATCGATCCTTCACTTGTTACTACAACTGATCCTTCAATTGGTTCTTCACTCTCTCTTTCACCTACTAACTGTCCTACTTTCCCTACAACACTTGGTCCCACACTCATCACCTCCCATCAACACACTCTCTCTCACCCGGTCACTCTCCTTCTCACCCACCAATTATTCTCCAGAGACCCATCAATTTTATACAACACCTGGTCCTACACACCTCTTTCCCTACGACGCCACACTACCACAAATACCACAATTTCCTATTTTTCACACCACACCGACCAACATAATGCCTAATACACAATTAATTCTTCCACCGATTTTTGTACCCTCCATCATTGATTCCCCAACTCATCCACTTTTCCCCAATCTCCCTCTATTCTCCGCTCATAGTGTCACCCACATGGTTAATATTAAACCCGATAATTCTAATTATATTCTTTGGCACTCTCAATTTCTCCCAGTCCTTATAAGTTACGACCTGATCGGGTACGTTGATGGTACTTTCCCTATTCCCACCCAGTATTATTATTCCAATGATGGCACCACAACCCTTAACCCTGCTTTCTCACCCTAGCTCCGTATGAACCAATTCCTTCGCTCTTGGATTAATGCAACCCTTACTTCAGATATACTCCAAGATGTCCATGATATTCGTACTTCTCGAGATGTTTGGTTGGCCTTGGAACAACATTGCTTTGATCAGTCTAATGCAAATGAGTTTGACCTTCGCCTGAAGCTTTATCAACGTACTAAAACTGGAAAATCTATGGAACAATATCTTCGGGACCTCAAAGCCATAGTTGATGCTCTTGCTGTCATAAATTCACATCTCTCCAGCAAAGACCTCATCTCCTATGCCTTAGCAGGTCAACCTACCGAGTATGAAAGCTTCATCACCACGATCAACAACATTAATATCGCTCTTACCTTTGACAGTCTGCGCACTAAGCTGCTTCTCCTAGAACAATGCCTGAAGTATCTTCAATAGCTTTCTGACCCTCTTATAGCCTTTGCCACCACCACCACCACTGGCACTTCTCATGGTCGTGGCAGGGTTGTTCTGGTTATAGGGATCTTGGTTGGGAATGTGTCCACAATACTAGTCGTGGTGCCTCCTCCTAGCATGGTTCAGGTATTAATCAGTCATCTCACTTTTCTCCTACATTTAATCGATCTACTGGTATTTTCCCTTACAATCGTGAAAGTTTATTGGGACTGCATCCTGAAGTATCCTCCACGTCATGTCAAATTTGTCACACCACCGGTCACCTTGCCTTAACTTTTCCTTATCGGTTTAATCATGTTGTTGTCTTTCATGACTTGCTAAAATCTTTTGCTACCATATCACTTGGTGAATCTAATGTCGCTTAGTAGTACCCTGATACGGTTGCCTCCGCTCACATGACTCTTCAGTTAGGTATACTTACTAACCTTACACATTATTTTGGAAAAATCAAAATTTTGGTTGGTAATGGACAATTGCTTGATATTAATAATGTTGGTTCTACTTTCTTAAGCACCTTCACCAAACCACTACACCTTAAAAATGTCCTATAGGTTTCACAATTATCTCATATTTTACTTTTTGTTAAAAGTTTATGTTCTGATAGCAACTGTTCCGCTAACATTGATGAATCTTATGTTGTTATTAAGGACAAGAGTACGGGGATAACTCTTCTTAAATCTTCTAGTAATGGTGACTTCTACCCTCTTCCACTCAGCTCAGTCACTTTCTCTTCTCTGGCACTAATCTCTTGTCAAATCTCTGGTGATGTTTGGCATCGTAGACTTGGTCATTTAGGTCCTTATATATTTTCTCTTTTACAAACTCGCAAGAATATTTTATTGTCTTCTAAATATTCTGGTTTTTATTCAGATTGTCAGTTAGACAAGTCTAAACATTTACCTTTTGATTATGTTCAACATTATACTGACCAACTCTTGGCTTTAATACATTCTGATGTTTGGCAATCTCTTATTTTATCAAATTTAGGTTATCGATATTATGTGTTTTTTGTAAATGATTTTTCTTGTTATTCTTGGATTTTTCCTATGCGCAAAAATTTGAAGTATTTCAACACTTTTGTACCTTTAAAGCTCTTGTTGAAAATCAATTTTCTATAAAAACAAAAACTTTTCAAAGTGATGGTGGTAAAGAATTTGATCAAACACCTTTCAAACAATTTTTTGCTCAACATGGTATTACTTTTTGCATGTCTTGCCCGGATACTCTTCAACAAAATGGTGTCGCTGAATGTAAGCATAGACACATTAGTGAAATGGCACGCACCCTCTTAATTCACTCATATCTTCCTGAGTCATTTTGGATCGATGCTACATACACTGCACTTTACATCATTAATCGTCTGCTTATTCCTGTTTTGCAAAATCAAGCTCCTTATACAAAATTGTTGTCTAAAATTTCTGATTACTCCTTTTTTTCTTGTCTTTGGGTGTGCTTGCTATCCCAACCTCACTGCTAATGCACCCCACAATCTTGCACCTCGATCCAAACAATATATCTTCTTAGGTTATGCTCAAAATTAAAAAGGATATAGGTGTCTAGATCCCACCACTGGTCGTGTCTATACCAGTCGTCATGTTGTCTTCCATAAACTATGTTTTCTCTATCCTACTCTCACTGCACCTGTCCTCTCCCCTACACCTAACCACTCATCCATTCCTTTATTTGTTTTTACTATGGCTGAACCACTGCATCAATCTTCTCCCTCCCTTCTATGTCTCCAGTAACTCTTGTTCTTAGTCTCACTGTTCCTAATCTTCATTCTCCACCACCGGCTCCCATTGTCTCGCTGCATCCACCTTCGGTCTCTACCACTGGACCCCTAATTTTCTCTCCCGTCACTCAATCCATGCCACCAATGTCTCTCTCCTTACTATCTCCTCAGCCCTAACCTCAGCTTCTTCCATTCCCATTTTCATTCCCTCTTCTGAACCAACTGCTCATTTTACCTCCACTTTTCCACCACCATCCCACCCTACCCCTTGTCACCCTATGATCACTCGTTCTAAAAATGGAATTCGCAAACCCAAACAATTAATTTCTCTTTCTATTACTATCCAACAAACTGAACCAACTTGTTTTTCTCAAGCAAATAAAGATCCCGAGTGGCTGTCAACTATGTTTGACGAATTTAATGCATTTTTAACTAATCAGACTTGGGATCTGGTTCCATATGATCTAATGAAAAATTTAGTTGGGTGTAAGTGAATTTACAGAATTAAACATCGGGCTGATGGGTTTGTGGAGCGCTACAAAGCGAGGTTGGTCACTTAGGGATTCTATCAACAGCCAGGTATTGACTATCATGAAACTTTTAGTCCTGTTGTTAAACATACTACTATACACACTGTTTTATCCTTGCCAATTTCTTATTCGTGGGTGATTCGGCAATTTGATGTTAAGAATGCATTTATTCATGTTATCTTAATGAAGTGGTGTACATGAAATAACCTCCTGGTTTTGTTGATACCCTTCGTCTCACTCATGTTTGTAAATTACGCAAAGCCATTTATGGTCTGAAACAGGCTCATCGGGCTTGGTTTCACTGCTTTAGTTATTTCCTTCTTACTCTTGGTTTTTTTTGTAGTTGGGCAGACACTTCAATGTTTGTTCTTGCGTCATCCCATGGTCTTCTTATCTTTCTACTATATGTTGATGACATTATTCTCACCGGTAATAATTTTAGTCTTATTTTCCATTTTATTCATACTTTATCTAATTAATTTGCTACGAAGGATCTTGGTGATCTTCATTATTTCCTTGGCATTGAAGCTATTTGCTGTCCCACTGGTTTGTTTCTCTCTCAAACTAAATATACCAACGACTTTCTACTTAAATTTTCTATGTCTTCAGCCAAACCAATTAAAACTCATATACCTTCCCAGACTACACCTTCACTACACCAGGGTGATCTGCTAACAGATCTTTCAGAATTTAGGAGTATGGTTGAAGGTCTTCAGTACTTAACCATGACCCGACCTGATATTGCATATGCTGTTAATCTAGATAGTCAGTTTTTGCATGCTCCCCGCATGACTCATTTTCAGCTTATTAAATGCATTTTTCGCTATTTATGTGGTGCTACTAATCGTGGGTTACTTCTTGCTTTTGCAAAAGATTTTTCTCTTTCATGCTATACAGATGCTGACTAGGTCAGCTGCCCTAACAGTCGTCGATCCACTACAAGTTTTATTGTCTTCCTTGGATCAAATATTATTTCTTGGAAAGTAAAGAAACAACCCACTGTGTCTTGTTCCAGCACTGAATCTGAATACCGATCCCTTACCTATGCTGTAGCTGAGACCTACTGGATTCGCTAGCTTCTATATGACTTACATGTGTTCTTAACTCGTCCAGTTCGAGTGTATTGTGATAACATTGGTGCCACTTATCTTGCTGCTAATCCAGTGTTCCATGCTCGTACTAAGCATATTGAGATAGAATTTCACTTTGTTCGCGAAAAAGTTGCCCAAGGAGATGTTCAGATCCGTTATATTCCTACTGATGCCCAACTTGCAGATATCTTCACAAAAGGATTGTCATCAACTCGGTTTCTTAAATATAAAAGCAATCTCTCTGTGGTTTCACCTCATTCGGATTAAGGTGGTGTGTAAATGTATATACTCCTAATGTAAATAATATTAGGAATTTTTAGTCTATTGTAAATAGGAAACCTTAGTCCTATTAGAATCTCATATTTATAGGGTGTTTACAGATTCTAATATGACTAAGGTTTCCTATTTATAATAGACTAGAAATTTCTAATATCATTTACATTAGGAGTATATACATTTACAAAAAAAAATAGCGTTCAACTAAATCACCGAATAGAGAGCGTCAACAGCAAACACTAGTTAGAGAAAATAAGACGGATCTTGTTTGGCTTAATTGTTGTTTCTTAAAAACAATAACCATTTCATAAACTCTACAAAACAGCACAAAATAAAAGGGTTGAGGGACTATATATGATATTTCACATATAATAAAACAAAATATAATCCTAATCAAGCATTAAGAACCACATTAACTAATTAGTACACTTTGGTAAGGAGGAGATAATTTAAAGATGGAGATGGGTCTTGGATATTGGTGACGGGCTTGATGTATAAGAATTAATTAAGAAGATAGAGAACCGATGTAACTAACCAGGGTTAACAGATGACGAATGGGAACGCGACCCGTGTCCACGCTGTCTCCAACTACAGACCTAGTGACGAGATTTCTTTATCTTTTAGGCCCACAGTGGTAAAGTGATGCGAAAATGATGTATCGCACCCGAGCAACTCAAGAATTTCTCCATTTTACTTGCAACTTTGTTGCTAAATTCAGCTTAAAAACAGATTCTGGTGAAAGCAACCATTAAATCACCTTATCTCTTATACTCAATTAAGCAAAACAAAACAAAACCTGGCCACTAATATACCTTGTTCAATTTTTTTTGTTTGCATGTACCTTTCCTATGCGAAAATGAAATGATTTTATTTTTTTACTAACAAAAACTAAGCAAAATATCCTTAAGAAACAATGTGTATATATATATAAGAAACTAAATTAAATTGTGCTAGAAAAACTGTTTTTACTGCTAACTTTCCTTGACATAAATTCAGGTTTTTAAAAACTATTTTTCAACTTGATTTTTTTATAAATTTTTTTTGGTATTTGACTTAGTTTCTCTTTATAAAAAATAAAAATCATTTCGTAAACTTTTTCAAATAGTATTTTACACTTTTTAGTTTCAATATTGTTGAATTTTATGAAAATGATTTCAAAACATATTTAAAAATCATAAATCGAAAATCGAAACTATTGCTAGGTCAAACCGTAAAACCTTAATCAAAGCTAAATCACAGCCCTAAAAAGGTAATTCCGATTCATTAAATTAGTTGGTAGCCAATTGAGCTGTCATTTTTTGAACCAATGTAACATGTTATATGTTAGCATATTCATCTATGAGATAGTATTACAAAGTTTGGAAGTATTTGCCTTGCAATCTAAATTTCCTTTCAAATGCAAAGAAAATGTTTTTGAAAAATTTAAACTAAAGTAAATCTTTTTTTTTTTTAATTTGCAATGGGTGACTAGACATAATTCAAAAAAGAGTTGTGTACCTAAAAATTGTTTAGCGGGATTTTGATTATGCTGGAGAGAGTGAGGGCAGGGTGATTTGAGTGGAGAATTAAGAGAAGGGCACTATGGTTATTTTGCATTCAATTAACGTGCATGTGTGCTCCCGTAGCAATTTGACTGCAAAATTACATTAGAAGGGTATATTAGAAACCATCCTATAAAGCATAACGTAAATTGATTAATTTTAAAATATAAAAGAGACATCAAAACACTAAACAAAACTCAAAAGTGTTTCGTAATAATAACCCTGAAAATTAATTTATAATGATGAGTTTAACTAATAACCTGAAAATTAATTTATAATGATGAGTTTAACTAATATTATTTTGTGATATCTCAATTCTCAAGTGAATTTGCGCTCAATTTTTTTTTTAATCTTGGAATACATTATGTACCATGAACGCGCTAAGATATATATCTTTATTAATTGAGAGATCAATATCATGATCAATTGATGTCACATCACCTAGCTATAATACTGATAGTATTGGATTAGGATTGGAGAAATTTTTTCTCAAATGTACTATTGGATCGATGAATGCCACATCAACACTATGAACGATGTGACATTCATTCAATGGTGCACTAAAGAAAAATTTTCTCAAAATTACTGGAGAGAATCTTATCCCGTAGTGGATATACCACCCATTGAAATATCAGACCATTAATCCCTCAATTAAATACTTGAGAGAAGCTGACCAACTCACTTACCATCCATTAAATGAACAACTAATTAATTCCTACCATAAACCACATAATGATGATTTAGCTAGCTAGTTAGCAAGATTAATCAATCCTTAATTTATAGTATTAGTTGGTTTTCTACTCAATGCGTTTGATCAAATACATATGTTAATACATTTTAAGATTTGAGCATTAATTATGGATGGAGCTAGCTAGGTATGAACTGAAGAGTCTCGGTACCATGGAACTGGTTCTAGGGGAGTTACCATTGAACCGATTCCGTGGAAGTTATCAGAGAATTGAAAAAAATCTACTAGTAATCATGAGGAAATTGAATAGTAATTATATCAAAAAATTAAAAAGAAAAAATTTAAATATCAAAGTCACTACTCAATTTTCTTATAATTGTTAGTAGATTTTCTCGGTTCAGTGATAACTCTCACGAACCCGAATTTGCGGTATCATGAATTGAAGCCTTCTCATTCAAACTAATTGAGTATTACGCCAAAACTAAATACTCCATATATGACTTGTTGACAAACAAACAAACAAACAATTAACAAAGTTTATTTAGAAGCACAACAACGAAATCCCACCTGTTCTTTTCCAGATATGTTATCTTCGAGATCAAATTTTTCTGTTGTAAAAATTATGAAGTAAAGCATGCAATACGCAGTTTTTGCATATATATTTGGACTCTTTAAATTTTAGACCGTTTCGAAAACTCTCCTAGTAATTATGTGAAAGTCCATTAATAATATTTGTGATAATTTTTTTATTTAATTGTTATTGGGTATGTCACTTTTTGCGTGATCTGGTTTAGATATTTTAGTTTTAGATAGAGTCCAAATAAATTTTTTTCCTAACAATGATATTTTTTTTGCCTAGACTAAATCTTTGTGGTCCGATCGAGTGTATCAACAACATCCATACACTAGTGACAGAAAAAATTTCTATCATTTTGGATGATACTAATGTACTTGGTCCTTCAAAACCCGATTCATACAAAACTTTCTCTTTAATTAACATTTAACAATGACCTTACAATCACACAGCTCTCATTGAACTTTTCTCCAAAGCTATAAAAAAAAAAAGTTCTCATTATCACAAATATACATAATTTACAATCAAACAACTCTTCTTTTTATTTGATTATTTTTTCAAATCACTAACTTAAACATTGAAGAATTTTTTTTAAAACTTTTGTAGCTTTTTTATCGAGATATTTTCAATTATTTAAGAATGTCTGGATGAAAAAAAAAAAAAAAGTTTTAGTAAGACATATAGGAAAGGACGTATTATTAGAATTTGGAAAGATAATTGCTCAGTATATTAAGCCTTGATCACATGTTAATTCCATATGTCAAAACTTGATAGGAAGTACGCGGTATGGATCGTACTCAGTACAGCTTGAGTGTTAGAATTTTTCTTGAAAGTGGAAAGAAAACCAGGTTTTTCTCCGATCTTGATAGGAAGTACGCGGTATGGATCGTACTCAGTACAGCTTGATTGTTATAATTTTTCTTGAAAAGGGGCAAGAAAAGCAGTTTTTTCTCTGATAATTTAAAGATCATTGCTGTAGTTGGTGGATGTCATGTCAGCATAACAACAAAAAGTTGTGAGAAAACCTTTAAACGAAGTTGACACACACGTGCGCGCACATGTTTCCCAGTGTTGATAGAAAGAAGAAGGAAAAGAAGTGCAAGATGACTACACCCAATAACCAGGAAAGAAAATCTTTGTTAGCGACAGCCACAACAAAAATGAAATTCTTGGTATTTCAATAAAAAAGTTATAAACCAGAATGATAAAGGCCATATTAGGTTTACCATTAGGGAGAGAAATTGACTGATAATTACATGATTTGGTAACATACATACCCCATAAACTTATGGCTTATGCAACTGGTCACATGGACATAGATCAAAAAATTTGCCCACCCATGTTATGAAAAAATCCAATATTAGCTTAAATTTCTTAATTTAGGATTAAATGAAGATATTTGAGTTTAGTTTAAAATCAATTTTAAGCTAGAGTTTATTTTTAAAATTTGTCAAAAAATTTAATCAAATTAAATCAAATCTTAATAAATTTCATTAAATAACAATTAAATATAAATTAATTGATGTTTTGATTTGATTTGATTAAGTTTTTGATAAATATTAAAAAAAATAAACTCTAACTTAAAGTTTATTTTAAAATGACACTAGACAATATTTATTTTCGTTGATGTTTTACTAAAAATTAATTCAAAAACTTTTTTATAAACCATAAATCAATTTTTCAACGAAAACGGTATCTTTATTTATTCTTATGAGAATTGGATTCACTTTATTTTATTAGATTTCAAACCTAACTAAGCTAGCAATGGTGATCATTCAAGATCAACCCATGTACTCATTGTATATGGTAGACTCAAATCACATATCAATTGGGATCCACATAATCAAAAAATGAGAAGAAAGATTGGTCAATAAGGGGAGGCTTGAGAGATCTTACACGGGGCCATATTTGCACAAGGCTGCAATACAATGGATTTTTGGGTATCATGTTTTTGGTGCTGATATGCATATTAATTTTTAATATTTAGTTTTATTTTTGGAGATAATATGGACAGAATTGTGGTGGGTACTGAGAAATAATTCCCCACCTATGGCAACCCATACTTTCAACGTTAACAAATAAGTTGGGCCATTCATTTTAACATCTTAATTTGCAAAGCAACAGTTTTGGATTTTAGTAAACAAGTCGTAGAATATAATGTTTTCATATATATATATATATATATATATATAATTTACAATGCACCTAAGCGTTTGAACATGTGTTGATTACACGCATTTTGTATGATTTATTGTTAATTGTCAATTGCGATTGATATTGATAATCCTCTTAAAATCAATATAACACTGTAAAGATGATGCGATTGTAAGTTTAATTAGTTTCATAATTAAGTCATTTCGAATTATCGTCATTTCAATTAAAAGAGAACATAAAAGTGATAAAAGGAATCCATATATACATAAATTCAAGTATCTCATTGCAATCTACTATTACAGATAAGAGATAGATTTGATAAAATAAATCTGCAAATAAGAGAGCATAAATTGATGTTATATGTGTGTGCACCATAAGGGCCCATGTTGATTGATAAGATATTTCACATCAAGGTCTAATCTTGTTTGTTGTGATTAGTTAATTAAGATAATTTAGATATCAACAATTAGGTAGTTAAGTACAACCATATTTATAAATGAAGTTTATTATCGTGACATTTGTTATTATTTCATCTCATACGTACATGTAATGTATGCTCGGTTTCACGCATTTTACGTACATGTATATGTATACTACACGTTAGGTTTAGATACAATCACATTTGTCAATATCTATCAGGCTTAGATTTTCATAATTTTTTTAGTTAAACCCATTCAATTTAAGGATCTCATGTTTTTTGTTTGAGAGATTTGTCAGTCAATATTAATTATAAGTTAACTCTACCAAGTTATAATAATTAAGAAAATATTTTTTTCAAAAAATGATGTGATATTCTTTGATTATACGGGTCTAAAGATATGGTTCTCTTCATCGGGTGTAAAATACATTTTTGTATCGGCGTGAAAACTTAATTAATATTTTTTTAAAATTATTAATTAAATTTTTATCTCGATAAAAAAATTAAATTTTACACTTGATAACATGTCATTCTTGTTTAACTAAAGAATCTATCCTTTTGAAAAGAGCAAAGAAGTGAGATGTGAGTGAGTGATTATCACTAATTAATCACCATGCGGTGGTTTTTGGCTCCAATGGTAAGAAATGGACGACAAGAAGTGACACTGAATGGGTCCCCTCTGGTCGATTATGGAACCAGCCTATCATAGTTCATCCCATCAAGATTCTGGCCACCCTCAACGGTTCTGGGGCCATGCAAATTTCTAGAAAAGCTTGAAAGGTTTTGATTTTCTTTCACTGCATGTGATCCCGTCATCAATTGGGTTGGTGGTCAATAGCACTTGAGCCCCGGCCATCAGGCCCATATACATTAGCTCATCTAGCAAGAACCCTAAGACGATGTTTTTATAGCCATTTTACAATGATTAACTAATTAGCCTATTCTTTATGAGAAATTCTTATCTAAATGATTTAATTTTAAAGTGAAAGAAACTTTACTAATAATTTGTACTAATTTTTTTATTTAATTATTATTAAAACAAAAATTATTTTTGAGTGATTTAGTTTTTAAAATAGTAATAAATATGACCTAAATAAGAATTTCTCATTTTTAATAATTTGTTTAAAAGATATATAATTTCAAATCTTATGCAGTGAATGCTATTCACGGTGAGATAGTATGTTATCTCATTCAAAATTGGATCGATAGTTATTATTAATTAAGTTACATCATCCACTTTAACCAATTAATTAATAAATGTACTACAAATTACTAAAATAAATAATATGACAAAAATATAATCACAGATTTAATATTAAATAGGATAACATGTATATTATGTCACTATGAACATATCATTAATTACAAAATATCTTAATCCTATTTAGTTGTTGGTTAAACTTTTAACCATATCCATCTTGGGCAAAACTTATATATATAAAATTCTTCACGTGAAGTTCCCTTTAAAAGTTTTCATGTTTACTAAAATAAAATAAAAGATCATAACTTATTATCTAAAATATATTAATGAGATTTTCAATTTATAAAAAAATCAATATGTTTTGATAAATTTTAACTTATAATTTAAGTTACAGTTTTTTTACAAAATTTAATATAATTAATTACAAGAATATACACTATCAAATTGTACTTAAAATTAAAAGATTTTGGAGAATTAAAGAACCTTAAAGCCAACTAGCGGTCAGAATTTTTTTTTTTATCTGTTAAAACACAAGTATGGATATGAAAAATAAGATCTATTAAGAAACTCATTATTTTTAATCCATACCCGTTGATCTGTTACTCATAAAACCCAATCAAAATCATAATTTTCTTACTTAAATAAAAAAAATTTATCAATACTATTTTTTTACGCGTATCTCATCAGTTAAAACATAAATATTCACATAAAAAAATAAAATTATTAAAAATTAATTATTTTTAATTCGTAACTATTAATATGCTGTCTATAAAATCCGACATGTACCCCAATCGACCCGCCCGCCACCAACAGAAGCCAAGCCATGACAATGTATTAATGTAATACCATCATTACGTTGTCATGCACACTAGTAGCCTGTGATCTGCTTTTAGTCACCAAAAATGGCTTTTCGGTGGTGCGATTTGCTGCATAACAAAAGCATGACATCTGAAGCGTACAGCCTGTTCCCTCTCGTCTAGAAAATATTTACGTATCTTTTTGTTGCCTTCTGTGGTCTGTGGTCCCCACCCCACTCTTCTTTCCACTGCCACATTTAAGAATTACACGTGTCGACTCATCAACGGATCCAATTATATTTTATTGATTGCTTCGGATTTAAATTTAATTGTTTAGGTTAATTGAAAATTTACACTCCTATGTCTTTGTCAACTCTGCATGGATTCATCTATCAAAACACATTTAAAAATAACTCAAAATGACTAATTTACCCTTCAATTTCTTACATGGGACGTTACAATTCAAAGTTGTACGAAACATCTACCTGTAACATTTGTAGACAATAATTTCCCAAAAGAAGTCTTAATTAATATTCTAGCCCCATTTAAAAGAGTAATTATGCAGCAGCAACATTAGAGCAACCCCTCTCTCTCTCTCTCTGAAAATAATATGTTCTTCTTCTCTGCAAATTTTTTATATCTCAAATAATTCACCATTAATGGAGAGCACCGATTCCTCGACCGGCTCGCCACAGCCCAACCTGCCACCCGGGTTCCGATTCCACCCGACCGATGAGGAGCTAATTGTTCACTACCTCAAGAAAAAGGCTTCCTCAGCTCCTTTACCGGTTGCAATTATATCAGAAGTTAATTTGTACAAGTTTGATCCATGGGAGCTACCAGGTTCAATTCATAGTCTATTTCAATTAATTAATTAATTTATTAGTGCTACCATATTTTTTTTTTTTGAAAATTTATAAGTGATTTGAGGATATTTTGCATGAATTTAAATTTCAGCTAAGGCCACTTTTGGAGAGCAGGAATGGTACTTCTTTAGTCCAAGAGACAGGAAGTACCCGAACGGGGCGAGGCCAAACAGGGCAGCAACTTCAGGGTATTGGAAGGCTACAGGAACTGATAAGCCAGTTTTGAGCTCAGGGGGAACTCAAAAGGTTGGTGTTAAAAAGGCTCTTGTGTTCTATGGAGGAAAGCCTCCAAAAGGGATAAAAACCAATTGGATCATGCATGAATACAGGCTTGCTGAGAATAAAGTTAGTAACAAACCTCCTGGTTGTGACTTGGGCAACAAGAAAAACTCCTTAAGGGTATTAATTAATTAATCTCCCTATTTAATTAATTATATGCTTTTCTGATCGATAACCCTTGTTAATTTTGATTTTATTTTTCCTGTGTTGTTTCTTTTTTCTTTAGCTTGACGATTGGGTTTTATGTCGAATCTACAAGAAAAATAGCAACAATAGAACTGTGGATCATGATAAGGATATTGATTCCATGGAAGATATGATTGGAGCTATACATCCTTCAAATTATGGCACATTGCAGCTGGATTATGGTGACCTAAATTTGTTTGAAGGGATGATAAGCAATAATAATATTAATAATAATCTCGATGGTTCCATTTCACATTTAGCTTCTTCAAGCTGTTCAAGGCCTGCGTCATCAGATCAGATCATGGCTAATTTTCCTCATACTCTCAAAAGGACTCTCCCTTCATTATATTGGGCCGATGAGGACCCCGCCGGCGCATCAATGAGCAAGAGATATCAAGGGGATGATAGTACTCTGCTTAGCCAACTGCCACAAACTCCTCAATCACACCAACAATCAATTTTGGGGTCTTTGGGAGAAGGGATTTTTCGACGGCCTTATCAATTTTCAGGGTTAAATTGGTACTCCTAAAATTACTTATACTTCAATTTCAGGTATTAATTATGTGGTATTATCATTTTATCACTAGCTAGCTCGAAGAAAAAATTGGAGTTGATTTTCAGATAGATTGAAGGTTCTGGATGTTAATATATGTTTGTTGATAAGCTCGTCGGACTGGGTATTCATCATTTTGCTTGGTAGCTAGCTAGAGAAGATATTAGTGAGTAATTATTTGATCAATGATCGGCCTTGAGTTCCTTGGAGGATATATGAACATTGTGGCTGCAAATTAATCTTGTCAGGTGAGGCCATATATATATATATAGATGTAAATTATTTATGTATACATTAATTTTAGTTTGGATGTTTTTTATGTAGAGATGCTTAGGAGATCAGAATGATGATCTTGATGTAGAAAGAAAAAAAAAAGTTGATGAAGGATAGCATTAAAAATCCTGTATAGAAATTAATCCTTTGTGTATCTTCAGATTTTCAAGAATTTATTTGTTTGTATAAATTATGTCTGTTCATCTAAATAATATTTCACTCTGCAGATTTTGTTTTCTAATTCATTTAAATATAGAATTGGTAGTGGTGGCTTTTTTCTTCTTCCTGTCTTTCTATTCACTCTTTATACACTATACATAGCATTCTCTTTTAGGTCACTGCATAAACCCTAGAATGGTAAAAAGAACTTTTATTTCTTTAGAATCATATCTTTCTCTTTTCTTTTCTTTTTTCCTGCAAGGTTTATATGATAATCTAGTATATATATAAACACGAAAAATTAAAATACTTTGTGGTATATAATGATCCAAATCAAATTCATCGTTTGATTTTGATTTTTCTTATATATATATATATATATATATATATATATATATATGTGTGTGTGTATCTAATTTAAAAACTTTGTGTTTGGTTTAGAAATAAACAAACATGTTTTCTGTATTTATTTTCAAATTAAATTGTAATCGAGAGTGAAAATGTGTTAGGTGACTGAAAAAAAAAAACGTTTTTAGAAAATGGACAAAATTTTAGGAAATGATTAAAAAAAAAACTGTTTAAACTGTTTTTCAGTAAATTTGTAAAGGAAGATGAAAACAATTTTCTATGGAATTAAAAAAGTGAAAACAAAAACAGATTTCATTTTTCAAATAAAAAAATGGAAACAGAAAATGTTTTCCAAAAGAGAGAGAATTTGTTTGCATTTTTTTCTCTTCCTGTTTTGAGTTAAGTCTTTATATTTCTAGAAACAAAAGCATCATAATTTACTATTATTCATGAAAGAATAAGTATCATTAGCACTAATAGATATGATCTCATCTCAATAATTGGCCTGAAAACAGAAATATATTCACCAATATGAACAAAACTGGGGCCATATTACTCTATATGATGTGTTTGTTATTATTTCTATGATCATTGATATATTACTTATTGCCAAAACAATTCATTTATTGCCAAAACTTATTTTTTCACTAATATTTATTTGTATAATTTTTTTTGACAAGGTCAGCCACAGTTAGCTTTCTTTGTAATATTGCCTGAACATGTGTATCCTTACAAATTGATTTAATTTTTTTTTAATATTTTAAAAATAAACAGAGGCCCATATTGCATGTTGTATTTTTCATTAAATGTCTTTTTTCTTTGTCTTACCTGAGAGTGATGGATGGACTTTTTTGAAGAATGAGACTACTGAAAAATCTTCCATGAATTAAGTTATTATCCGATCAGACCAAATTGATGTTTTTTTTTTTTTTTTTTTATATTGGGGATGATAAGTCTGGTTTCACAGTATTTGTTAACATAAAAGAAAATTTTTGATACCGAAAAGTTTTCTTATAAAAGTTTTATCGTAAAAATAAACTTATCTCTTGTGAAAATAAACTCACCTGATAAAAAAAGAAAAAAAAAAGTTATTCAATGGTAATGCTAAGAAATATGACTTATGCATGAAACTACAATTTTCCAAATTGCAAACCAATTACTAATAGATGCATATATGCATCTTTGTCATGAAAAGGTTCCCTAATAATCCATAAAGAGATTTCTCCATTTTCTTTAAAATTTTAGATAATTTATCGAAGTGTATAATTCATGTAAGGAGTATACTAACTTCTCCATATCGTTCCAAAGACAATGTGATGGTTTATATTTTTTATAAAAAAAATTAGGTCAAATACTTTTAAAGCAGTTCGTGAAAAAAAATTGACTTTATATAAAATAAAATATTTTCACAATCGTTTTACTAAACATAAAACAATTTTTTAGTTTCATTATTGTTTTACCAAAAATTGTTTCGAAAACTATTTTAATAATTATAAACCGATATTATTGTTAAATGAAAGAGCATATGTTTCCACCTTTTTTGGAGTTATTATATGACGGTAGACATGAAAAGGTCATGCTTTGTACAATAATCACTCTTAATCACCCAGAAAATGGAAATAAAAATAAGAAAAAGGGGTTAAACTGAAATTAAATTAAATGTATTTTCTTTTTAATTTATCTCTCTTTCAAAACCAATTAATATAATATAATTTAATTAATTTTTTGATTTAACTCAAAAAACGAAGGGAAAAGAAAAGGACACCGAGATATTTCAGTGTGGGTGTCATTTTCTTTCCATTGGATTGATTAGACACAGCTAAGTTTCCATGATCTAGAGGTCACAGAAATTGACAATAAAGAGGGTACCTCTCACAAATATATAAATGGCTTTTCTATTTGCTGACCAAAGAACCATTTCAACATCATCAAAAGGAATCATTATCTTCAATCCACACAAATTAAGAACCTTTTTATATACATTCTATTTTGAGAAAAGAGTACAAAACAACTTTTATAAAAAAATCATATCATTAGTGCTTAATTTTGGAATAGATAGATATTATTATGGGCCGATGAATTGCACTATATAATCACAATTCCGTTTTATGTGGATGATGCTTTTACAAACTTTACAAATCCTTGAATATTTATCTGAGTGAAAATTTTATTAATAATTTTAAAGAATTTTATTAATAATAGTTCTATCGTCACTATTAACGTTATTAATAAATTTTCTTAAGAATTACCAATAAAATTTTAGACCTATTACAAAAATAAAGTTTTATTCCAAATCCAAACAAGAATTTCACCTACAAATCTTTTTAAAAAGTGGTGAAATACCTCGTGTGAATATGCTTTGAACGAGATATGTTTGTTGCATTCCATCGGTAATGAATTTTTTTATCGCTGAAATTTGACACTTAAATTTAATACTTTACAAGAAATCAAATACCTCACTCGCTACGATAAGTTTTCCATTATTGATTACAATTATTTTTAAAAGTAAAATAATAAATTATTAGTGAAATTTCTTCACGTGTCACAATGTTACTAATTGTTGGCATTAGATCCAAAATCTAATTAAGCGGTATTGAATGCCCAATTAAAATATGAAGGTTTTGATCGAGTAGAAGTAAATCTGTACTGATGATCGAAGTGTTTGGGGATTTGAGTTGATAGAGGAATTTGTTGAGATGCTCTTAATACCACGTCGGAGAAAAATGTTATTATAAGTAGCTATAGTCTCACATCATTTATGTGTCAAAATGATGTAGGTACTAGTTATTATAAATACAAGTATTAAGAGACGTAGTCTTTCACCACTATTCCTTAACTAGGAATAGTTAGTCGGATGAGAGTGTAACAACCAAATATCAATATAGGGATCCAAAGGTTGAGTAAATATTAGGTCTATTAGGGTTTTGGTTGGTGAGAGTTTTCACACAGTTTTGTCTAGAAAAATTGTGTATTGTAGTGCAGTGAGTTTTAATAGTTTTCCTCCATCCCAAAGTTGCAAAAGTAGTGGAATAAGGATTGGCTCGTGGATGTAAACAAGAAGTGTAGAATCATGTTAAAAATTATTATGTTTTTTTTCTTCTTTACTTTTGTTGTTATGATTGCGTAATTGTTTTGGTGTATTAGTATATGATTTGAATGTTAAAATCAAATGTAAAATAAATAGTTAACATATCAACGCCGTATTGCATTTAAAAAAAAAAAAAACTGGACTTTGTTTTTTGTGATTTTTTTAATAATAATCGTTGTATTTGCCTTGGAAAAAGAAAACACAGTTCAAAATCGGTTGGTGATCTATAATTTTGATAAATTATATTTTTATCATTAAAAAATGATGGAAAAACAAAAATTAATCATTAATTTGACAATATTTTATACATATGCTATGCATATGCCCATCTTATTTATGTCATACATAATTTAATAGCTTTTTATTTTATAAATATTACAAAATACTACCAATAAAATAAATAATCACTTATGAAATAGAGTTTTTTTTTTAATATTAAGATTATAACAATCTTAATCGAAACTGAGACATTGGTAAAGATGCAACTGTTTAATTAAAATCACAAAAATGAAACCTAAAAGGAGTTTATTTCAATCATTTTGGTTTAAATCATCAATGTGTTGCCTTTGGTTTCTCTCAAGCACAATGCACATTGGCCATATCAAAAGTGATTCTGTTATTTCGCCAAAACAAAAACTATCGAAAATCACCTAATTTACGCTCTGCATCCCATAACGTTTATCATGGCTATGGATGCTATCGTGTTAAAGTACCAATGGTGGGTATTACAACAATCGTTTTTTTATATTTAGTTTAGCAATACAGACATTGTGGCAATGAATAGCGACTGTCACACTATAGTCATTACAGACCGTTATACTGTTCATCATGACTACGATGATGAATAGCAGTCGTGACATCTGTATTGCTGCTATATAATGGTCGCTATGTCACGTTGCAGTTACTATTTAAAATCCTTGCCACCATATATATATATATATATCATTTGGTTTGTCTCATGCTTCGTTTAGGAATCTTATTGGTGATGGGATGGAAGATGCTGGCAGCTTCTTGTTTACAATCTTGTGGTTTTCGTCATGTTGGTCGCAATTTTAATAAGTTAGCCCGTGTATTGGCCAGGGAGGCTAGCTAGGGTAGTTTCTTCAATTTTGGAAGTATATATAGTACCCTTGACTTTCCTTTCCTTTCTTTTATGTGGTTACGTATCTTTTTTTTAACTGACGGAATGAAAACCCAAATCAACAAACTTAAGTTGATTTAGGTCATTCATGATTCATGTGTTGTAATAAATCCCATTTTCAACTCAAAAAGAGGAAAAATATTACCCCCATGTAATAGGTTTAATTTGTTTTTGGTTTAAATACATGAAACATGAGTAGGGGTGGACTTGAGTTGAGCCGAGTCTAAATTCTAAGATATTCGAGCTTGGTTTGAATTAAAATGAACAGGTTAGAGTTCGAATGAAGTTTAAAAATTAGGCTCGAACTTGAGTTCAATAGATTTTCTAATGGCTCCAACTCGATAACAAATGAGCTTATTTGAACTTGAACTTTAGATTGTCCATTTGAACTCGAGTTTAAAGTCTAATGTTAATAAATAAAAATATTAATATTAATATAAATATTGACTCAAGCTTGGCTCGATTCAAGCTCGATAATACATTATCAAACTGTTCGAAAGCCTTTCGAGTAAGAGTTTAAGGTATTCGAGTTCGGTTCGATAAGTCAATTGAACCTAGTTTTCATGCTCGAACTCGATCGAGTAAAGTTTTGATTAAACTCGAATTCAAACAACTTGATAAAAACTCAGTTAAAGTCCACTCATATACATGAGCAGACATATAAATGTCACGTAGGGAATAAACGATCTGAGTTTTGGAGGGAATCGCCTAAAAGATCCAATTGAAACCAAGAATAATGTTAAAGACCTCTTTGATAGAATTGAAACATAAAGGGACAAACAGTCAAAACATGAACTCCGTTTAAGTGATTGGGGAATAAAATAATTTAAGGAGATTCAATATTGGATACTCCATAACCGGCCATGACAACTCATGGAAATAAAAAAAGTGGGTTCACCCATGGATAAAAATTATGCCTATTGAACAAAGGCCGGCTATATATCCAGGCGCCTTGTGTTTTCATTTTTCATCAATGAACATATACAACCAAAATGAATGGTGTTTTCGTTGATGAACTGTGTCCAGCTATAACTAAAAATTCTTTACAAAAACTTAGACCCCATAATTGGATTGGAAAGATGTCAACAAACATTTAACACCTTATTTTGAGACTTACCCACAAATTGACAGATGATTCCTGAGCTGTTCCAATCATGATATCATCCATGGACCATAGTGGCTCAGTAGTATTCAAGCCCATAGCCCATATATTTATAGCTAATTTTGGTTGCTAATTAATAGGCTTAAAATATCATGATCCTACTAATTACCATATTTGTTCACATAAAAAAAATTCCATATTTGTCAATATTACTAAAAAATTTAGGAATTTTTTTTATAGATAAAAAAATTGGATCACAAAAAAAAGGCATTGAAGACTTATTAAAAAAAGGGCATTGAAAAATATTTTAAAAAAAACAAAATTATGAAAAAGCTTTACAGCTTCAGAAAGTTGGCAAATGGGGTGGGTTTAGGTCCAACAAGGATCAAGTACTGTGCCAACCATTTAATTGCATAATAAACTAGTCAATTTTGTTTTTTTTAATATAAAAAAACTAGTCAAATTAAAAGTAACATATGTGCAAAATTATTCTAGAAACTCAACTAAAAAGAATTATTAAAATAATTAGCTAAATAGATTTAGGTTATGTGAAGCTAACAACTCAAAAGTCCCTGCCAAATTTCTATAAAATAGATTTATTTTATTGTTAAGATAATAATTGATATCGAAAACAAGACATGTTTTCTTTACGGTAAAAGAAATTAATCGCGGAGTAAAATCTAATATCGATAAATTAATTTGTTAATTTTTTTTATCTGACAGGGCAAATTAGTTAGAATTGATCATTATCGAACATAAATATGCTTAAGTCAGTACCATATAAAGTGATTCAAAATATTTTTATCTGAATTTTAAGTGGTGTTGATTTAAAACATAATAATCTAGCAAATTTATAATGTTATTGAAGTACTGATCCTTTTAATAATTTTGGTTAAAAAATAATAATAATAAATTATGCATTGAAAAAATAGTGATATCACGAAACTAGGTCCGTAAAAGTTATCATAAAATCGAAAAAATTCATTGATAATCATGAAAAAATTGAATGATAATTTTAATATTTAATTTTTTTAATATAATTATTATTATTAATAAATTTTCTCAAATATATGTAATTCCCGACTCGCATTGAAAAGAGAAAAGGTGGGTTAGTCAAATATTATGGCCTGCACTCGCCAAGTCTCAAATAAAAATCATATGTAGTACACCAAATGCCAATTCTTCAAAATTGGTCAAAGTCTTTAAAAGCCTAACCAAATGGAAATCAAAATATAGAAAACAAGCCAGAGTCAATTCATTCCTTCCTCTCTCTCTATATATATATATTTAAAAAAAACAAAACATTTGTATATATTAAAGCTCAAGAATAAGGAAAAATGCAAGTCATGACAACTCAAAATCCACCACCACCTAGAGGAAGGATACGACTTCCGGCGAGGGCATCACCGGCCGGAGACATGACGGAAGGGAATCGGGTTTGCCAGAAAATTTGCGCGGTATCGTCATATTTCTCGAGAAGTGCAACTCCTAGTCGTAGGTCAAGGCTTGCAGCAGCTTGTATGTGCACGAACCACCCAGGTGCAACCAGGTGCAGCAGGCACGGTTACATGGTTCCTAGTAGTGAAAAATTGATGAGAAAGAATATTACTGCAAGCAAAGAAATTTTGAGGAGGGCTTTGACTCCACCTAATCGTAGGTTAAGCCTTAGATGGTGGAATTTCAGGCCAACTCCCAGCCGTCTTTCTAACATGTCCATGGCCTAAATTGAACCCTTTTTTTCTTTTCTTTTTTCTGGGTGGTTGATTTTTGTTATATAGAATAGTATATAGCAACAAGATCTGTAATCAGCATAATAGAATGGGTTAAAGAGAGAGTTTTTAAATTAATGAATTCAAATTTTTGTATTAATCAAATACGATCTGTTTCCTCACATTTGTTTCTCAACCTATATCAGTGATCGATAACGACTTGAATTTATTTGTCGGTTGGGACCTTTATGATGAGGTTTCTTTTTCTTTATTCAATGCTGTTCTTTCTTTCAACAAAATTTTTTTTTGGGTTGGTTAGATGGTGTAAATCGACGGTGAGAAAACAATAGTTTATGTTTGCTTGAACACGTCCACTAACAATCACATGTGATTATAATTGCATGTTCTTAAATCTTGAATGTTGCTTCGATCTTCGTGAGGTGAATTCATCATAACTTCGTCATCGAGAAATTGTTTACAAATGAAGCAGAAACACGATATAATAACCTAAGTTTCTCTTAAACTCTCATTTGTTGGAATCATTATCCATTTTTCATATGCATGAAACAAAACTCTAAAACACTTTTTATAGATAATCAAGAGGTGTATTTGGTGTTCTTTCACAAGAGATATAATACTTGGAAGACTTGTATATTTAACTAAGACACACAACTCCAAGAAAATATGTGTTTTTCTAAGGCACACAACTCATGGCACTTATGGTGTACGGGCATGGGCATGCCCACATGAGTGCACCTAACTCGTACCTATATTTCTTACATCTCCCACTCGCATATGATGGGTATGGCTGTGCCTTCTTCATTTCACCACTTTGATAAATTTTGAGTGTAATTCATACAAAGAAATGGGTCGTGTGACTATCGAATATACCTGCATTTGAGAGCTTAAAACTAGAAACTCGTTATGGCCAGAATGGAGACATCAATTCCAAAAATAAAAGTAAAAATAAACAAATACAGTATATTGTAGTACCCCAAACATATGTAGTTGCACCGAATCAAACACATCCCAATCCCTCAAGAAATCATGCTTGAGTCCACCCTTTCTAACTTCACATATATTCTCAATTATGTCCAATCTTATTAAATTGACAAATTGACTGACTAATGAATACAAATGAGTGGTTTAATTCTAAATCTTCCTTCTTTTCGCCTTCATGTCATTAAGATCCAGGTTAATTGCTTTCTTAGTATTGTCCCAATAGATCGAATCATTCATGACCATAAGTAATGATTACGCCCAAAGAATAATGCGGTAGTTGTAGCACAGCTTTGTGGTGTCGATTCCACAGGGAAACGCGAACTACAAGGAAAGAGTGTAAACCTTAACACGAACGATAAAGATCAAGTGAGAGAATATGGTTTGATAGTGAAATAATGTGAAGGAAATTGCATAATATAATGAAGAATATAAATGAGGAAATAACAAGGTTCCAGGAATCCTCCCTAGGTTCGTTGCCTTATTCCAATCTCGATTCAATTGTTTTTATCTCGATTGTAAGTTTCATATCCCAAACAAGCAATCGGTGTATATTCAATTGAAACACATGTAAACCCTAATGCAATTGCTATGAAGTACTCTTTACTTTTGATTCAAGCACACATGACCTATCCTATAGATTTATCAAGAAACGAAAATATATCTCAATGATAATATCGCAGTAATGGACAAACCTAAAAGATAAATCTCCCGGACTCAATCACATCCAAACAACTTGACATAAGAAGAGCTTGACTAGACTTATATGGAGAAGAAGCATGCAATCACCGGATTAAAAAAATCTAAGATAAGAAGAACATAAACTGCAACTGTCACATGAACCTAAATTCTTCCTGTTTAAAGAGTAAATCATAAACAATGTTTTAACAATAAATCCAAACTACAACTGAATCAAGAATAGAAAATAAGAACAACTACACCTAGAGATTAATTCCTTTGCCTTGCTTGGAGATTAGTTGGCCATGGGGCTCATGCTTGAACACCGTAATGTCGAGCTCTCTCTTCCGTTCTCAGCCTTCATGGATGCCTTCTTATCAAACCCTAAGTGATCTATTTATAATACAAAGGGTCCAAGGGTTTTTTTCCGGGTTTAAACTATCATTAAAACTCTAATTAGGTCATGACTCGAAAACAAAGCATCGCGTTAGCGCCGTGGCTCACATTAATCTAGGTCGTGGCTCAGAATTTTGGGTTTTCTTCTTACTTCTGGAGGTCGCAGCCTAGATTGGTCCAGGCTGCGACTCAGATTGATCCAGGCCATGGTTCAACACTTTAGGCCGCGGCTCAGATTGATCCAAGCCGTGGCTCACACTGATGTCTTCCTTTCTTTTTTGAGCTTGGTTCTGGAGGCCGAGGCTTAGACTTTTCAGGCCGCAGCGCACACTGATGGTCTTTTTGGTTTCTCTTCATTTTGTCCTTCCGCGATCATGCATTCACTCCGGTATGCATTGAATCATCGTGCTTTAAGCTATGTTAGCTTTCAATCTCTTTTGAACTCAAAGTGCCTGAAAATGCACCGAAATAAGTCAATGATCCAAGAATGACACTTTAGAATTGTTAAGGTATAAATGTGTAATTCAACCCTAAAATGCTAACAAATAGTACTTATTAAGATGCACTTTACAACTCTCATCATAACCCCCAACTAGCTTATTGCTAGTCCTTAGCAATTCAAGCGAAAACAAGACAATATGAAATGAATCCTATAATAGAAATCAAAACAAAATAAAACAATGTTAGCATTAGACCAAGAGTAATTCAACTTTTTGTCTAAAAAATCGCACATAACACACAACACATAGAATCATTAAATATCACTCAAGTCCAAAAGTAATCCGAACATCAATCTTAAAATAGTTATCGACATCCATCTTACCACAATCCATTAATCCGAACACCCAGATGATTTTATGCACAACATTCATGAATACAAGTCTTGGCCTCTAAATCTATATTAATTTGCATGACATCAATCACAAAAACAAACTCCATAGGCTCACTCTCCACTATTGTAGAAAAATCACACTACATTGGATCAATAGGTCTTTAATAAGCTTGTAACGTTAGGCTAAGGTAAAGGTCAAGAAAGAACGGGAAGGATTCAACTAGTAAAAGAACTCAGTCTCTTAGTTTTCAAACACAACCACTTTAAGCACTAGATGACCTTACTTCAACACCCAACTCTTTCAACCATCTTTCGAGCATTTCTTTCAATAAATCACCATTTTTTTCCGTCTTTCTTTGCCATAATTCACTTCTTTTTTTTTTCTTTTTTATTTATTTATTTTGGCAAATAACCATTCACGTACTTTTTTCATTCATTTTTTTTACTCTTTTCCATAACCCCTAACTCATCTCCTTTAATGTACTTGGGTTATGGTAGTAATATATATATATTTTTTTTCATATTTCCATCCTTACTTCTCTTGAGTGCTTCTCAACAAATGTGTATAACTAAGTTCTTTTAAAAGAAAGGTAAGGATAAAATATTTTTAGGCTCATAAAGGTAAGTAAATGGGTTATCAAAAGAAACAAGACTCAAATTCTTTTTCAAGAAAAAGGCTCAAACAGGTGACTAGAGATAAATATGGCACGGGTAAGTTTGAAAGGCTCAATCGGTCCAAAAATGGCCTATATCATATCCTAAGTAGTGTGCATTCTAGGATTTCGCCTCAAGTGATTATCAAATAAGTTCTAGAGCTTGTCAAGACCGCAAAAGTATTCACAAAACAATCACACATAAAACTTCTCTATACGTTTTAGACTAATCATGCAATCTTACTGCAAACCAGAGTCTCAAACTAAATGAAGATTGACACTTAAATTATTCTCAAACTGAAGCAAGATTTAACTTATTCTAAACACTATATGCTATCTCAATTAAGCTCATATAATTGACATGTGAATTACTTCCAAGACTAACACAAAGCATGCTAAAAAAAACAAAAAAAGGGAAAGTGACACCAAATAGTTCAATGGAAAAAAAGAAACACATTTCCTCCACCCCCAACTTGAAAATTGTATTGACCTCAATGTAAATGAAAAAGTAAAGGAAACTCCATTTTGTAATCAAAAGTGCACAGAAGCTGAAAATTGTGCACCACCATGTGAACTACATGCGGTTCTCCTTGTCCTTGAAAAAGAAATATGAAGGTACTACTGGAAAACAACAAAATACTAATAATAACAAGAAAAAGAAATATGAAAGACAATAAAAATAAAAGGATATACTGTGGGGTTCCTCCCATGAGTGCTAAGTTTTATGTCTTCAGCCAGACACTGCACCACTCTCACTGTTGGCCTCATTGTGGTGCTGAAGATGAGGCTCCATACTCAGTGGCCTTGATAAGTACTTAAATAGTCATATTTAAGCCCTTTAATTTACACTTGTTATTTATTTATCAATTTCAGTAGATTCTACTTCATTTTCGTGTTTTATGTGTTTTCCACAGGACTTAGACAAAAAGATGATATTTTGGAGCTTTTAGGAGTAAAAGTCATGTTCTGCCATCCAGCGCACCTCCTTTGTGATCAAGCGCATAAGCATACGAGTGCACTTAAAAAAGGCTCGAGTGCACACATGCGCTCAAGCATAACTCGCATATGATCGAGTGCAAACACTCTAAAGGCGGTAGAGCCAGATATGGAAAGAAGTCTTCGAACCTCAATTAGGAAATTAGGGTTTCGAGGCACCCTTAAAACCCTATAAATAGCCCTGTAAAACACATAAACCATAACCTTTTGTTTTTCAGACTTGAAGTAGCTAGCTTAGAAGAGAAATTGACGACTCATCTCCCGAGTCTTCTTCGATTTTATTTTTCTGTTTTTATTTCATAATGCTTAGAATGTTTAGTTTAACTTGCATGTGTAACTAAACTCTCATAGGGCTTCAATCAAGCCCTAGTTATGCTTTTCCACATGTTTATTCATTGATTACCTTTGCTATAGCCTTGTTAGAATGTTTAACTTGATTAATGCCTGTTTGTGTTTAAATTTCTTATATATGTGTGTCGGATCAATGTATGCATGTGGTATGGATTAGTTAGTCGAATCAATTTGGATGACTGAGTCCTGGGTTCGACATTAGTAATAAAAGATATCCATACCGGATTCTCGGGTTAATCAACATGGGAAATCAGGAGCGGACCAAGCCCTAGGTCCCGTGTGGTTTCCGATCTCTACAACCCTTGTGCTCTCTTAAGGAACAACTCAGTATACACCCATGTTGAATCTCTTAAGAGAGAAAAGAGTTATAGTATACACCATGCCTAACTCGTTGCATAGGGAGATCAATAGCCTAAGGTGTGGGCTAAGCCCTTAGGTTGGCAACCATTAAATATTCATGATAAGGTTAGAGCATTGACACCTTACTTAGTGGAAAAGTATAATTAGTGGTGGATATCCTAGTCTTATGTTCTCATTATTATTATCTCACACTCAATAGCTATTTCTCTTTTTACTTAAAAAGAAACTAATTCTAAATTGAAATTCACCAATCCCTGTAGAAATGATCTCGCACTTGCACACTATGCTACCATTGACCTTGTGCACTTGCAAGTAAAACTAGTACGGTTATTTGCATATTTATTTAGGTAGATAATCGTCCCAATAAGTTTTTGGCGCCGTTGACAGGGATTGCGCTAAATTTATTTTTAGAATTAATTTTTGTTTAGTTTAATTATTGTTATTTTTTTTATTCTATTCCATTATTATCTCAAGAAATTTTTGATTTTCTGTTTTTATCTTATTTTTTGTTTCATTAAAACCCTAATCAATTTCTTTTATGTTTTAGGTACTCCAGGAGAGCTTTCTGTGCCACTTGAAATCGAGTGCACCCTCTTGTGTGATCGAGCGCAATTGAGGCAGAGAGTTACCCGAGCAGTAGTGTTTGACTGCTGCCCTTATGTAATTGCCATCGATTCATGCACGGACATCGATCCAAGCATCCGACATTCTTTCCCCTTGATACCGAGCTTGAGTGGACTATCCGAAAAAGGCTTAGAGACAACTCGAAAGAGGTAGAAGGAGGAATTGAGGAAGAAGTACCAATGACAGAACAGATAACCGAGCAGCAACCACCTAAGCAGAGGCTGATGAAGCAATCCTTCATCTCACAGAACCTCGATCAACCATTGTGCATTGCATATCAACCTGAGGTGGAAGGAAACTACTACATATTTCCGCAGATACTCAGTGCACTGACTCACTTTAGGGGTACACTTAGTGAGGATCCACACTTACACCTTCGAGAGTTTTTCGACCTCTGCAAATTCCAGCACATCTGAGGCTTAGACCAAGAAGGAATAAAGTTAATTCTTTTCCTTTTTTCCTTGAAAGATAATGCTAAATTATGGTATAATTCTTTGTTTGTAGTTTCTATCCACACTTGGGAGGAGTTGGCTAGCAAATTCCTAAGGAAGTTCTTCCCAGCCTAAAAGACGAGGCAAATGAGGAAGGAAATTCAATCCTTCCAACAAAAGGATGAAGACCTATTCTTCGAGGCTTTGGGACACTTCAATGAGCTACTACTCAAATGCCCATACCACAGCCTACCCCAAGATGAACTGGTACTAGCTTTCTATGAAGGTTTGAGTGATACTAACAAAAATATTGTGGATTCAGGTTGTGGAGGAGTACTGATGAAGAAAAGCAGCGAAGAAGCGATGAAACTCTTTGAAACCCTAAATGAACACACGCAACAGTTCTCCTCTTGAGGTAGACATATAACCAAGAGTAAGGGTATGTATGAGGTAAGCTTGAATGAAGGATCATCTCCTCAAATAGCTGTTGTGGAGAGGAAGCTAGACCTATTGGTTAAAGCTATGGCTGCTCAGAACACCTCAACTAACCCACCAGCTACACCACTCCAGGTATGTGCTATTTGCTCCCAATTTGATCATAATTCTGATACATGTCCCTTGTATTCATTTGCAGATCATGAGCAAGCAAACTTTGTGGGACCAAATAATTATCCGCCAAAGAACAACCATTATGCAAACACATACAACCCTGGATGATGGAATCACCCAAACTTCTCATGGAACAAAAATCAAAACAGTCAAGGTCAGTAAAAGAACTTTCAAACAGCAACCCGATCTATTCCCGAGACCAAAAAAACGACCTTGAAAGCCTTGTGAGGCAATTGGCATCTCAGCAGCAACAAATCATGACTTCACAAGATTAGTTCATGGTAGAAGAAAGACAATTCCGGATTGAACTAAGGCAAACCATAGCAAACATGAACAAGCCATCCAAAGGCTAGAAGTACAAATGGGATAATTAGCTAAAGATCTAAGTGATAGAAAGCAAAGAGAGATTCCAACTCAACACCCTAGGGGACATCAACAACTAAAAGTTGTCACGACCCTTAGAAATGGTAAGATGATAGGGACCAATGAATCTGCAACAACATCCAAAGAAAATCCATCAGCATCAAAGGTGAGTGAGACAGAAAAGGTGAATGCACAACCCTTCCCACAAAGGTTAGTAAAACAAAAGAAAGAGAATAAATTACTTGATATTTTTGAAACCTTACGGAAAGTTGAAATAAACATTTCTTTGTTAGATGCAATTTAACAGATACCTGCCTATGCTAAATTCCTAAAATATTTTTGCACTCATAAGAGAAAGTTTCAAGAGCATAAGACTGTAGCCTTAACTGAAGAAGTAAGTGCAGTGCTGTTGATAAAACTCCCACAAAAACTAAAAGATCTAGGTAGTTTTACTATTCCCTATAGGATAGGTGATCAGTTATTTGAGCGAGCATTACTAGATTTAGGAGCGGGTGTAAATTTGTTACCATACACAGTATTTGAAACCCTAGGATTGGGGGAGCTACAACCAACTTCCATTACCTTGCAGTTGGCAGATAGAAGTATAAAAAGATCTAGGGGTATTTTTGAGGATATCCTAGTAAAGGTAGGTGAGTTCATTCTACCTGCGAATTTCATTGTGTTAGATATGGAAGAATGTCCTATGCCATTACCCTTGCTCATCATTTTAGGAAGACCCTTCATGAGAACTACCAATACAAAGATTTGTGTAAAAAAGAGTATAGTAAGTATGAAGGTGAATGGGGAGAAAATAGAATTCAAAATATTTGATGCATTAAGATTACTTCAAGATGATAGGGAATGTTTTAATGTATGTATGATACACAATTTTGTTAAGCAAGCCTTTTAGGTCCAACACATTGATCCCTTAGGGACTACTCTTACCCACAGCCTTACAACTGTGGATATTGAGCAAGAACCGAAAGATGTCACTAATGGCATCATGAAAGTTGTCCACCTCCTTGAGGCTTCTCCAAAATGTTCAAGTAAGTATGCTCCTCCATTTGAAACTCTCATGCCTACTAATACTACTATTTTTCCTTCTATTGTCCATGCGCCAACTTTGGAATTAAAACAGCTGCCAGAACATTTAACTTATGCCTACTTGGGAGAGAAAAAAACATTACCTGTGATTGTGGCTACTAATTTGAGTATTGGAGAAGAAGACAAATTATTAAGAGTTCTGAGGGAGCATAGATCTGCTATTGGATGGGCTATTGCTGACATCAAGGGGATAAGTCTAGCCAAGTTCATGCATAGTATCTACCTTGAGGATGAAGCAAGGCCCACTCGAGATGCTCAAAGAATACTTAACCCACACATGAAAGAGGTAATAAAAGCCAAGGTATTAAAATTGTTAGATGTTGGCATTATCTACCCCATCTCAGATAGTAAATGGGTAAGTCTGGTCCAAGTTGTTCCAAAAAAGAGTGGGATTACCGTGGTGAAGAATGAGTACGAGGAACTCATACCTACAAGAAAGACAACTGGTTGGCGAGTATGTATTGACTACCGAAGTTTGAACAAAGTAACCAGAAAAGATCACTTCCCCTTGCTGTTCATTGATCAGATGTTAGAGAGATTAGCTGGCCATAGTTATTACTGCTTCTTGGATGGGTATAGTGGGTACAACCAGATTGTCATAGCACTCGACGATCAAGAAAAGACTACCTTTACATGTCCTTTCGGTACATTTACTTATCGAAGGATGCCATTCGGTTTATGCAATGTGCCAGCCACTTTTCAAAGATGTATGATGAGCATATTTTTCGATATGGTGGAGAAATACATTGAGGTATTCATGGACGACTTCAGTGTCTTTGGTTCCAATTTTGATGAATGCCTAAGTCATTTGGAGAGTGTCCTAAAGTGATGTGAAGAAAGTAACTTAGTGCTGAATTGGGAGAAATGTCACTTCATGGTTCAATAAGGCATTGTGTTGGGTCACTCCATCTCCAACAAAGGTATTGAGGTAGATAAGGCTAAAATAGACATAATTTCAAAGTTACTTCCCCCTCTCACAGTCAAGGGTGTTAGAAGCTTTCTTGGACATGCCAGTTTTTATAGAAGATTCATCAAAGACTTCTCCAAGATCTCAAGACCTCTGTGTGCATTGTTAGCTAAAGATACCAAATTCGAGTGGACTGATAACTGTATGACAGCTTTCAACACACTGAAGGATGTTCTAACCTCTGCCCCAATAATGATGGCACCAGATTGGAGTCTTCCATTCGAATTAATGTGTGATGCTAGTGATTTCGGCTTGGGAGCTATCATAGTTCAAAGAGTCAATAAGGTACCTCATGCTATTTACTATGCTTCTAGAACTTTAAATGATGCTCAGCTTAACTACTCTACTACTGAAAAGGAATTGTTAGCTGTTATTTTTGCTTTAGAGAAGTTTAGATCATATCTTATTGGCCCTAAAGTTATTGTATACACTGACCATGCTGCTTTGAGGTATCTGTTTTCTAAGAAAGATTCAAAGCCTAGGTTAATTAGATGGGTGCCCTTATTGCAAGAATTCGATTTGGAAATCAAAGACAAGAAGGGCAGTGAGAATGTGGTTATAGATCACTTATCAAAACTACCCTATGAGAATGATACAAATGAGCTACTCTTAAATGAGATTTTCCCTGATGAACAATTATTTGCACTAGAGGTAAAACTTCCATGGTATGCTGATATTGTCAATTATCTAACTGCTAAAGTTTTTCCCCAGGTATGACAACACAAGGAAAGAAGTGGTTGGTGTCTATGTCTCGACACTACCATTGGGATGATCCTTACCTTTTCAAATTCTGTCCCGATCAGATCATTCGACGGTGTGTCTCGGAAGAAGAGCATTTAAGCTTATTACAATACTGCCATCAGTTTGCTTGTGGAGGACACTTTGGGGCCAAGAAAACAACACTTAAGGTACTACAATCCGGTTTTTATTGGCCTAATCTATTTAAAGACGCCATCACATTCTTCAACTCATGTGATAGATGCCAACGGACGGTAACGTCTCCTCTCGAAATCAAATACCCCTTCAAAATATCCACATAGTAGAACTTTTTGGTGTATGGGGCATTGATTTCATGGGACCATTCCCTAATTCCTTTGGTAATTTATATATTCTTGTGGGTGTGGATTATATGTTTAAATAGGTCGAGGCTGTCCCCTCAAAAACTAATGATCACAAAGTAGTGTTAAAGTTTCTACAGGATAACATTTTTACACGGTTCGAAACACCAAGAGCAATCATCAGTGATGGAGGCAGCCACTTCCATCATCATTCTTTTGCCGCACTTCTAAGAAAATACGGAATTAACCATAAAGTTGGCACCCTATATCACCCTCAGACTAGTGGGCAAGTGGAGATCAGTAACTGAGAAATTAAAAGCATCCTGGAGAGAACTGTGAATCCTAGTCGGAAGGAATGGTCTTTACGACTCAATGATGCTCTGTGGGCATACATGACAACTTACAAGACACCAATTAGAATGTCCCCTTACCATTTAGTCTTTGGAAAAGCATGCCATCTACCCGTAGAGTTAGAACATCGAGCATATTGGGCAATAAACAATTCAACTTTGATATGAAACAAGCGGGTGAAAAAATGAGGCAGCACTTAAACGAGCTAGAAGAATTACGGTATGACGCTTATAAGAGTGCCAAACTTTACAAGGAAAGGGAAAAGGCCTATCATAAAAAACAACTAGTGCGAAAAGAGTTTCATGTAGGACAAAAGGTGTTACTCTACAATTCTAGATTGAGGCTGTTCCCAGGAAAACTCAAGTCCCGCTGGGCTGGATCGTATGTGGTTACCAAGGTCTTTCCACATGGGGCTTTGGAGATTCATAGCTCCAACAAGCCATACCTCGATCTCACTATACCTCATCGGGATGAGGACTTAACACTTCAAACTGTACAATATATAGCTGATCCTCAGACACCTGAACCATTTGAAATCCCAGTTTTTGTAGCACATAATGTCACTATTTGATGCATTGCGATCGAGCGCATATACCCCTTGCGATTGAGTGCATTTACACCAGAAGCTCCCCTCCTGCACCCGGTACCTCTTCGACTGCACCCACCGATGATCAGCAGTGAGAGGATACCCCGTTTGGCTGAAGATGTAAAACTTAGCACTCATGGGAGGCACCCCAGACATATCCTTTTCATTTTAGTACTTTTCTTTCATTTATGGTTATATTTGCATTATCCTTATTTCTTGTTTTCCGGAACAACATTTATTTTTCTTTGTCAGGTACTTAGTGTGTGCATCCAGTTCAAGTTTGGGGGCATGTTACAAGCAAAACAAGAAACCGAGTTCTCTCTCTCCCAGGTTAGATCTTTCCATGCCACACACACATTGGGGACAATGTGTATTTTAAGTTTGGGGTAGTGGGAGACACTATTACGCACACACTTGAAACACATACACACACAGTCCCAATTTTATTTTTTTTATTTTAGAAAAGATAAATGCATGTTCATTTAGTAATAAAATTTTTGCTTGATTTAAAATATGATAACACTTTATTAGTAAGCTTAAAATCTAGAACATGTAGTCTTGTAATAGGAATTTTACAAAGTTAGTTACCTAACTCAAGGCACCTAAGAATTCATGAGTTTGATCCAGATTTGCACGAACACATTTAGCACGCATTTGTGTGGGGTATGACATATAATTCTTTTGTATATGTTTCCACAACCTAACTGTAATCGGATAACTTGTTAAAAAGAACATTTTGGCATAAGAAAAATAAAGAAAAATGTTCATCATGCAAAAAGAAAATAAAAAAAAGAGCTTCTAATGATCATTAAAAACTTTCCACTGAGTAACTGGGCCTCTTGCTTCAGTAAGTAGTGAGTGTTCACGTCAAAAGGTGGGAAGTAAGCCTTTAATGATCATAATAAAAATTTTCACTGAGTAACTGGGCCTCTTGCCTCAGGAAGCATTGAGTGTTCACGTCAAAAGGTGGGAATTTCATTTAGAAGCATTAAAAACCTGTTAGTTCCGTAGCCTTTTTTACTCGAGTTAGTAAGCCCTTAGGGGTGTCTTTACACCTAATACCCTAAAACCATCTGGTTTGGGAGTCATTGGCTAAACACTCGTTACAAGGGTCAATTAAAAAGCTTAATGAAACTCAACATAGCGAAAGAATCACATGATAAAAGAAAAGGAAACGAAGCAAGCATTTTACCATTTTTGTTCTCTTTGATAAGGAATTCGATAAAGGTTTGGGCACCAAAACACTATACACTAAAATTATGTGGAAGCCCCATCTTATATGTGCTAATTCATCACACACAAATCAAACTTGCGATACCTTAAGCCAACCTTAGGTAAGTAACATGAGCTTTTGAAAATCCTATTTCAATATAAAAATGTGTTTTTATTATAAGCTTACTCATGAACAGTTATCATGATATGCACAACCCAAATTTTTTAGTATCATGAATATGAATTTATCTTTAATTTTGTTTCAACATATTCTTTTGTTTTGTATTGCTAAAGGACTAGCAATATGCAAGTTTGGGGGTGTGATAAGTGCTTAAATAGTCATATTTAAGCCCTTTAATTTATGCTTGTTAGGCTCTTTATTTATCTATTTCAGTAGATTCTACTTCATTTTCGTGTTTTATGTGTTTTCCACAGGACTTGGAAAAAAAATGATATTTTAGAGCTTTTAGGAGTAACAGTCAAGTTCTGCCATCCAGCAAGGTGCGTTCGAGCGCACCTCCTTTGTGATCGAGTGCACTTGAAGAAGGCTCGAGCGCACACATGCACTCAAGCGCAACCCGTATACGATCGAGCGCAAACACTCCAGATGCAGCAGAGCCAAATATGGAAAGAAGTCTCTGAACCTCAATTAGGAAATTAGGGTTTCGAGGCACCCTTAAAGCCCTATAAATAGCCCTGTAAAACACATAAACCACAACCTTTTGTTTTTCAGACTTGAAGTAGCTAGCTTAGGAGAGGAATTGACGACCCGTCTCCCGAGTCTTCTTCGGTTTTATTTTTCTGTTTTTATTTCATTATGTTTAGAATGTTTAGTTTAACTAGCATGTGTAACTAAACTCTTATAGAGCTTGATTGAAGCCCTAGTTATGCTTTTCCACATGTTTATTCATTGATTACCTTTTGTATAGCCTTATTAGAATGTTTAACTTAGTTAATGCCTATTTGTATTTAAATTCTTCATATGTGTGCGTCTGATCAACGTATTCATGTGGCATGGATTAGTTAGTTGAATCAATTTGGATGACCGAGTCCTGGGTTCGACATTAGTAACAAGAGATATCCACACCGGATTCTCGGGTTAATCAACATGGGAAACTGGGAGCGGACCAAGCCCTAGGTCCCGTGTGGTTGTCGATCTCCACAGCCCTTATGCTCTCTTAAGGAACAACTCAGTATACACCCATGCTGAATCTCTTAAGAGAGAAAAGAATTAGAGTATACACCATGCCTAACTCGTTGCATAGGGAGATCAATAGCCTAAGGTGTGGGCCAAGCCCTTAGGTTGGCAACCATTAAATATTCATGATAAGGCTAGAGCATTGGCACCTTACTTAGTGGAAAAGTATAATTAGTGGTGGATATCGTAGTCCTATGTTCTCATTATTATTATCTCACATTCAACAGCTATTTCTCTTTTTACTTAAAAAGAAACTAATTCTAAATTGAAATTCACCAATCCCTGTGGAAATGATCTCGCACTTGCACACTATACTACCATTGACCTTGTGCACTTGCAAGTAAAACTAGTACGGTTATTTGCATATTTATTTAGGTAGATAATCGTCTCAACAAGCCTCAGTGCTAGTCTTTTGGCAAGGAATATTTAAAGTCCACCACGTGTAGCTCAAGTGTTCTTGGTGTTGCCCATTCACTATCAGCAGTAAGGTATTTGATTCCCGCATCCATGTGACTTCTCTCAAGCAACTCCCCAAAGCATGGTTGCCATGATTTCTTAATAAATCCCTGTGACTTATCAAAAACATCAATAACATTAACGGTATGGGGATAAATTAAAGAATCATTAAACTCAAAATTATTAGGAGTGAATTCCGAAAAGTTAAAATTATCTTTAATGTGCTCATCCTCTTCATGTGGCTGCCTTGGGACTCGAAAAACATTTACCTCTAGAGTTATATTTCCAAATGATAATGACATTAGGCCATTCCTACAATTAATGAGGGCATTGGTGGTGGCAAGGAATGGTCTTCCAAGTATCAAAGGAATTTTTGACTTCGTATTCACAGTAGAAACGGTATCTAAAATCAAAAAGTCAACAGGATAATAGAAATTATTAATTTACAACAAAACATCTTCTACAATACCTCATGGTTTTCTTATCAAACTATCTGCTAATTAAAGTACCACGGAGGTTGGTTTGATCTCACATAGACCGAGTTGCAAGTACATAGAGTATGGCATGAGGTTGACACTAGCACCCAAATCTAGCAGTGCTTGGCCATAAGATTTGTTTCCAATTTGGCAAGTCACCGTTGGACAGCCCGGATCTTTATATTTAGGCAGTATCCTGCTGTCAATTACTGCACTTGCTTGCTCCGTTAAGAATGTTGTCTTCTTCACATTGTGCCTTCTCTTGAGTGTGCATAGATCCTTGATGACTTTAGCATAGTTGGGAACCTGTTTTATTACACGAAGAAAAGGGAGGTTAATTTTAACATGCTGAAGTTGTTCAAAAATCTCACCATTTAATGCTGAATTTCTCTCTTTAGGTTTAAGGAGAGCTTTAAGGAAAGGCACTGGTGGAGAATAATCATCATGGGCCTTTTGTTCCTTGGGGGCTTCATCTTTATTGCTCACGGTATTAGGAATCAAGTGTGATGGTAGAGTGGGTCCATCAATTTTCTTACCACTGCGGGCGATTATAGCATTAACCTCTCTAACATTTTGATTTTCAGGTTTGGAGGTTTGTGCCATATGTTGTCCCCTTGGATTAGGTTGTGGCTGTGAAGGAAAACAACCTTGCTCTTGAACGTCAAGAAACTAGTCAACTTGGTGAGTTGACTCTTTATCACATTTTGTTCCTCTTTGATCACTTGTTGCTCCTCTAACACTCGTTGATTTATTTTGCCTTACTCTTCCACACTCTTGGCACGTACCTACATAAATGACTTAAGCATATCTTCCAAAGGTAAAGATTGTTGAGGTGCATTAAATGAGGTTGCTTTTGGTTGCCATTGGGTACTAGAGTGGGGATGAGGTTGTATATCGGATCTCCAATGGGTGCTAGATTGGGCAGAAGGTTGCATATCGGATCTCCAACTAAAATTAGAGTGATTCTTCCAACCGGGATTGTAAGTGTTAGAGTATGGTGAGTCTGGTTTCCTATAGGGTATACCTAAAGCATTACACTCTCCCTTCATCTCAAAATAAGTTGGATAATCCCTAGGAAAATGATCTACCCCATTACATATGAAACAAGGCTTTTGGGACTCTACCCTAGCAACCATTTCAGCGGCTCTAGCATCCTTGGTTTTTAAGGCTTTAATTTTCTTAATTAGGGCCTCTAAACGGGCTTTAAGGTTATCCTCTTCCTTAAGTTGATAAATTCCAGTGGGTTGGTTTCTCCTAGTGCTTTTCATGGCATTTGGTCCTGTCCAAGTGTGAGCTTTTTCTGATAGGTCATCTAGGAAATCTATGGCTTGGTCAGGATCTTTTTGAAGAAAGTCCCCATTGCACATCATTTCTATGAATTTCATTTCCCTATATAGGAGTCCATCATAGAAATAGCTAACTACCCGACAACTCTCATAGCCATGGTGTGGACAAGAATCCAACAAGTCCTTGAAACGTTCCCAAACTTGATATAAGGTTTCGCTCTCCTTTTATGCAAAGTTTGAGATTTGTCTCTTGAGGTTATTGGTCTTATGGGTTGGGAAGTGCTTTTAGAAGAAAACTCGGCTCATCTCATCGCAGCTACCTATAGACCTAAGCCTTAACGAGTACAACCAAACCTTTACTTTTTTCTTAAGTGAAAAAGGGAAAAACCGAAGTTTTACGGTGTCTACCATATCAGCCCTACTGTGAAAGGTTGCTACTACTTCCTCAAATTCGCTAATATGGATATAGAAGTTTTTAAACCCATGGAAGGTTGGTAGCAATTGGCTCATGCCCAGCTTAAACTCAAGTTGTTGAACATTAGAGGGGAACATGATACAAGATGTTGTGGCCGTTCGGCTAGGGTGCAAGTAGTCTTTAAGTGTCCTAGTAATATTTTCATTATGATTTTCGGCCATGTTAACAAAATCCTCTAAATTCTCACTTGGGTTTTCACTATGGCTTGATCTAGGCGAGGTTTCACTAACGGATGTAGAAGGAGAGGGTAACTTTAATTCGAGTTTTTTAATGAATCTACCTCACAAATCTCTTAGTCTATGCATACACCAAAGGAATTAGAGGGAAACAAATAAAACAGAAAAATAAAAATTAGAAAATCAAAACAAAGAGTAAAGAACGATACTATCGTCTTGTCTCAAAGTTGACAATCTTCCTTGTACTTAAGTGCGTCTCCCCGAAAATGACGCCAAAATTCGATTACACCCAAAGAATAATGCGGTAGTTGCAGTACAGCTTTGGGGTGTCGATTCCACAGGGAAACGCGAACTATAAGGAAAAAGTATAAACCTTAACACGAACGATAAAGATCAAGTGAGAGAATCTGAGTTTGATAGTGAAATAATATGAAGGAAATTGCGTAATATAATGAAGAATATAAATGAGGAAACAACATGGTTCCGGGAATCCTCCCTAGGTTTGTTGCCTTATTCCAATCTCAATTAAGTTGTTTTTATCTCGATTGCAAGTTTCACATCCCAAACAAGCAATCAATGTATATTCAATCGAAGCACATGTAAACCTTAATGCAATTGCTATGAAGTACTCTTTACTTTGGATTCAAGCACACATGACCTATCCTATAGATTTATCAAGAAACGACAATATATCTTAATGATAATATCGCAGTAATGGATAAACCTAAAAGATAAATCTGCCGGACTCAATCACATCCAAACTACTTGACATAAGAAGAGCTTGACTAGACTTATATGGAGAAGAAGCATGCAATCATCGGATTAAGAAAATCTAAGATAAGAAGAACATAAAGTGCAGTTGTCATATGAACATAAATTCTTCTTGTTTAAAAGTAAATCATAAACAATGTTTTAACAATAAATCCAAACTACAATTGAATCAATAATGGAAAATAAGAACAACTACACCTAGGGATTTATCCCTTTGCCTTGCTTGGAGATTAGTTGGCCATGGGGCTCATGCTTAAACACCGTAATGTCAAGCTCTCTCTTCCGTTCTCAGCTTTCATGGATGCCCTCTTATCAAACCCTAAGTGATCTACTTATAATACAAAGGGTCCAAGGGTTTTTTTTGGGTTTAAACTATCATTAAAACTCTAATTAGGTCGTGACTCGGAAACAAAGCATCGCGCTCGCGCTGCGCCGCGACTCAGACTTTTGGTTTTTCTTCTTGCTTCTGGAGGCTGCGCCTAGATTGGTCCAAGCCGTGGCTCAGATTGATCTAGGCCGCGGCGCACACTGATTTTTTCCTTGCACTTTTGAGGTTAGTTCTGGAGGCTGAGGCTTAGACTTTTCAGGCCGCAGCGCACACTGATGGTCTTCTTGGTTTCTCTTCATTTTGTCCTTCCGTGATCATGCCTTCACTCTGGTATACATTGAATCATCGTTCTTTAAGCTATGATAGCTTTCCATCTCTTTTGAACTCAAAGTGCCTGAAAATGCACCGAAATAAGTCAATGATCCAAGAATGACACTTTAAAATTGTTAAGGTATAATTGTGTAATTCAACCCTAGATTTACCATAAAATGCTAACAAATAGTACTTATTAAGATGCACTTTACGACTCTCATCAAGTAACATACCAGAGTAGCCAACACTAACTCTTCACTTTATGACATAGTCAAAAGTCATATAGGGTATTATTGAGATAAATCTCTTGATCTCTTGGACTCACACAGTGAAGAAGTATTGATACATTCTCTCATTTCCTAAACAGTTGTTAAGAATATGCAATATGAAATGCATGCCACGATGGAGAAATTCTACCATGTAGAATCTATGTCCTTTCTCCTAACAGTGTATAGATTTTTGTTCAGTCACATGTTGAGTGCCTAACTTGAGTCTTGTATTTGCTCGCTGTCAATAGTGCCAGAATAAGATCTCACACCTAGCTTTATGTAGGCTTCAAGGATGGTGGAGAAACATCTATATTGACCTTTAACCATGTAAAGAGTCTCATCTTGGTTCCTACCAAGGCGGCTTCTCAAAGCAATTAAAACTAAGATCGCTTACTTAGCGCCAAAGTCAATTGAACTAAACTCACTCTCTCAACCTAATAGTTCTAATGAACTAAGCTCACTCTCTTAGCTTTAAAGTTCAAATCAACTAAGGTCGCTCTCTCTTAGTGCCATAGTTTAATAATGTCTCATCTATGCTCGCTCTGTAAGAGCCAAAGGCGATTGCTTGTGTAAGTGAACCAATCTTAGCCTATCAACATACCTATCTAGTTGTGCTAATCAAATCATAAAACTTACAATTGTATCCTTCGTATCACGATCTTTTAACATAATATTATCTCACTTCTCCATTTCTACATTTGGTAGGATTCTAAAATCATTTGTGTGATATTGACTAGAACGAGGTGAATCGAGGCAAACCTAACAACTTGTATGTGAGAAGGTTTCCTTATAATCAATTCTCTCATTTTGAATATTATCGTTTTCCACAAGGTGAACCTTATACCTTTCAAAGAACACATCAACCTTGCGTTTGATCTTTAGAACCCATTTGTTTCTAAATGTATTACACCTAGATGGAAGGTAAACCAAGTCCGAGACTTGATTTTCTTTCATTGACATCATCTATTCCTACATTGTTTCAACTCATTCCTTAGAAAGTGATCATGTGTTGAACTTTTTTAGGCTATTTATCATCTTATGGACCTATCATAAAGATTTCTCCATCGATCTCAAAATGACGACGAGGAATCTACCACGATTACTTTTGAGTGGTTGAGATTCTTCATGATCGTTTTCCATTGTATCCAATTCACGAGATGTGTCGCTACCACTTGCAGTAGTATGTTGAGGAATTTCTTTTTGTTCTTCAATTGATTGATTAGGCGCCAAGATGCATCCCATGACTCTATTTTTACTATACTTCCATCAGTTTCCTCTTTGATGAACACGCAACCCTTGGAGTGCTCATGGTATCTTATAAAGACACATTTTTCCCTCTTGGGTTTAACTTATCATATTTATAAGAGGTAGAACGAAGGAAGCTACAGATCCGCATGGTCATATATTAACTAACTCAGGTTTTTTTGTCTATCCACAACTTAATTAGCTTCATTCAATTAATATTGCATCGCCCTTGGGGTGGAAACTACTAATTTGAGGCTGGGCACACAATTAAGGATGCAAGCTCTAGTTAATATTGCATCGCCCCAAAAGGAAATAAGTAGCTTCATTCATCATCAATCTAACCATGTCTTGAAGGACTCCATTACTTTTCTCTATAACACCATTTGTTGAGGAGTTCCAAGAACAGTTAATTTACTAACTAGTTCTTTTTTCATTACACAGTTCTCTTAATTGCTAAGGTAGATACTCACAACTGCACGATCTGTTCTAAGAGCCTTCACACTCTTGTCTAAGTAATCTTCAACCAATTTTAAATAACATCTAAAGCATTCCATCAATGCTTCTGACTTTTGAGATATTAAACAGACATTATAAGGTGTGAAATCATCTATGATAGTGATGAAACATAAGACACCCATGCCTTGCCCTCATAGTTTTTGTGCAATAGATTTTTTGAATAAGTCGTGTGAGTGTTAATGGTTTTAGTTGCTTCTAAGATTCGTTTAAAATCTTTCAGCATATCTTACAACTCTCAAAGATACTAAGTTTATGATGTTGGTGATGTTTGGGTAGTGCTTAAAGCACCACCCAAACATGGTCATTATACATTGTAAGTCCTATTTACTTACTTACCCACCTTGGCAAACAGAGCACGTTCTCTCTGGGCACAAGTTAAAGGGCTATCGTGCGCCGAATGCTCTCTTAACTTTTGCTGACCGTTGCAGCAGTGCGTCGAGTTTCTTTCACCTTTTTTCGACTGTTACAGCTGTGCTTTCCGTGTCCGATGACCATTGGCTGCCAATCCTATCTATTTTCTGGTCACAACTTCAGTGGTTTTTTCAGGCATCTCTTCGTACGACTTCATTCTGAGAGATGATATAGGTTTGACACGAGATCACAACGCTTGGTGGGTGCGTAAAAAACATTTTGTTCATTACAGGAGAAGAAGATTTGAGTAGCAGTGGAGATCGTCATCAACAACAGCAACAACTAAAGCTGACCCAGTGACAGGAAAAAGGTGGGTTCTCTCTGGGTGCAAGCTAGAGGGCTATCGTGCGCTGAGTGCTCTTTCATCGACTGTTACAACAGTGCGCCGACTTTTCGATTGTTGCAGCTGTGCCTTCCGTGTCCGATGTCTATTGCCTGCCAATCCTATTTTTTTTTTTTCCAGTCACTAGTTCAGTGTTTTTTTTAGGCATCTCTTCGTACAGTAACCACGACCTCTATTTTTTAGACAGGAGAAGAGGTTGTCCTGTGCGAGTAAGCAGTTGATTCTCTGGAGTTTCTAGCTCCAACTACTTGCTCTCCGCTCAGCCACCTTCAGCATCCACCTAAAAGATCATCAGATCCACGCCTCTGTATCACCATAGCAGGTCCTCGCTACTTCTGAACAGGTTAGCTCTAAGCACTGTGCCTGTAATTTTTGAAAAATATCAAATCTGGTGTTGTTGGCGGCTTGGTTTGGGTCTAAAATTTTGCTTACATTAAGGTTTTCATATCCAACTATTTTGAGCCCCAAGATTCTATGAGTTTCCATTTTGAGAATCTTTTTCACTTTCAACGTTTGAGTTCGCTAATGGCAGCGCCCACACCCCCACTGTGTCATCTACGCCATCGGGGGGGCTTAGATGATAGAGATCATAATTTGAAATCGTTTGCGCAAGTAGTCATGAGGCAGACTACGTTGTCCTTCAAGCTTGCTATGCGGTATCCGGTGGACGTGAATGGGGAACCAAGTTTCATTTTTACAGAGTTTGAAATGACAAAAGTAGCGGAGGATTTTTGTTTTGCACTGGTGTTAAAATTCTCTCGTTATAGGCCATCTAATGATAAGATTAGGTTGAACTTAATTAAGCCATGGGGTTTATTGGAGGTGCCACTTATCAGCTTTATGGATGAATATTATGTGCTCCTACAATTGTAATCCGAGAGGGATCTCGTGCATGCCTGGGCGAGAGAGGGTCATGTGATTGATGGGTGTGTGTTCAGGTTATTCAGATGAACAAAGGAGTTTGATCTCCATGTTGAATCCTCGTTGGTGCCCCAGTGGATATTCCTACCAGGTTTGCCTCTACATATGTACAGAGTTGTTTGCCTACAAATCTTAGCCACGAGATTTGGTCGAAACTTGGACACAGATAATGCAACACTGAACAAAAAGAGGGCTACGGGGGCATGTTTATGTGTAGAAGTGGATCTAAAGGAGGAACCAATCAAAGGATTTCTGATTGTCGTGTCGGTAAACAGAACAATTTGGCAGGAAGCATGGTATGAAAAAAGTGGTTTTTACTGCACTAAATGTTGTAGACAAGGGCATACAAAAGTGGTTTGTCGTATGGGGGAGATGCAGCACAAGATAGGAGGTGGGACTAATAACCGTGGGCAGATCAAGAACCAGCGAGTGAGAAAGAAAAAACCAGTGAGAATGAGGGAGAGAATGAGCAAGTTGTCTTGGTGGCAGATGGGGTTGAGAAGAACGGAGAAAAAGAGCATGTGATGGACAAAATGATGGCCTTGGTTGCGGATGGAATTGTAGATGAAGTTGTGAAGGAGGGGAAGAAAGAGAATGTGACGGAACAACAGATGGACTTGGTTGCGGATGGGGCAGTGGAGATGCAGGGCAATGACATGATTACGCTAAAGCAAACAGAACCGACGTGCATGATAAGTGTACTTGGGCACACAGACTTAGCCATGAAGGAATACTCGGTTAAAGAGGTCTTTGATGAACCCGTGACCATACATGACCCAGTTATTACGCATGCAAAAAAGGGTGAGAGCCATGCAGTGCAGGTTGATGTAGGGAGTACTACGGTTGAGTTTTTAGGTATGGAAGAGGGTCTGCGCAGAGGTTTTTTCGAGGGGGTATACAGATTTGGTCTCCAAAATACTAGAGTCAGAATGCAGCACTTAAATACCATTTGACAATATTGTTTTTGTAGGGGAGGAACAAACAGATTCACTTTCAGATCCAGATGATGCAGGTGCTCTTGGTGCATTGGTTCGACAAAAGCACTACAATTCGGATCCTGAGAGTAGCCAACCCAGCCCCATGACTGAAGCAAAGAAAACTGCAGTAAGACGATCACAACTGGTTTTATTTCGACTCTCCAAACTCAATTTATGATTGATAAAATTTTGGTGTGGAATTTGCGAGGGTTAGGCAGATCCTGAAATCGTTTAAAAGAAGTATGGTGCGTGTATTGTCGGGATTTTGGAACATTTTGCTGAGGTTGACAAAATGAATCGCATGGCTTGTATGATGGGGCTACCGAATTTTTGTCGTAATGCGGAAGTTGACGGTAAAATTTGGATTTTTTGGAGTGACGATTGTGAGTGGGAGGTATTGTCTATGACTAATTAATTAGTCTCTGGGTGGTTTCAGTTGGGTAAAGAAAAGATACTCATCACTTTTATATCCGTGAAATGTAATAGCATGAAACGTAGAAAGTTATGGCAAAGTTTAGAGGTGGTTGATGCCAATGAGTCCCCTTGGCTTTTGGTAGGGGATTTCAATATTATCCGAAAAGATAGTGAAATAGTGGGTGGTCACCCAAGGCTGCTAGCTTCCATGGCAGATTTTAATAATTGTATTGATCATTGTGGTTTATTAGACCTTCAGGTTGTGGGTCGTCGACTATCATGGTGTAATGGTTATGAGGAGCAGAGTCGTAGCTGGGCAAGGCTTGATAGAGCTATGATGAATACTCACTTTGCAAATAGGTTTACTTCAGCTTTCTTAGAACATCTTCAACGGAAGACTTCGGATCATTGTCCTATGATCTTTCACTCCCAAAAACCTGTGGTAACCTGCGGCCCTCATCCTTTTCGATTTCAAAATATGTGGGTAACTCATGCAGATTTCATGCGATATGTGGAAGAAGTATGTAAGGCTCCTACCACTTCGGTGGGTCTTGTAAAGTTGGCGGAAAAATTGAAAAAAACAAAGCTTGCATTACGAGCTTGGAATAAACAGGTTTTTGGGCATGTGGAGCAGACCATTAAAGAATTGGAAGAGAGATTGGAGGTTTTAGAGAGTCGGTTACAAGGTGGCTATGATAATGAGGTAGAATGTGATTTCTTGGTGACTAAACTTGAACTGGATATATGGGAACAACATGAAGAATCCAAACTCTCTCAACTGGTAAAAAAGAAGTGGCTTTTAGAGGGCGACCAGAATGGAAAATACTTCCATGCAGTTGTTAACCAACGGAGAAAAAATAAAGTCATATAGAACATGCGGCTAGAGAATGGAGTCATTTTGAACTCTCCGGAACAGATCCATCAAAAAGCTTTAAATTATTTTCAAAACTTGCTTTCAAACGATTCTATTGTTGAATAGGTGGATCTCGCACCTCTTATACAGTGCTCTTTATCAGAGGAAAATAACTTGGCTCTTGCTATAGCCCCGTCTGAGACTGAGATTTTGGTTGCGTTGAAATCAATTCTTAAAGAGAGCTCACCTAGACCGGATGGGTTTGGCTCGGGTTTCTATTTAAGTTGTTGGGATTTGATCAAAGAGGATGTTGTTGAGGTAGCCAAAGAGTTCTTTTCGGGTTCTCCTTTACCTAGATTTTACACGGCGTCTTATCTGGTGTTGGTTCCGAAGGTAGAGGACCCCAAGAGTTTTGACAAGTTCCGTCCTATCAGTCTTTGTTCTGTTGCGTATAATATTTTTTCTAAGGTTTTCGTGCGAAGGTTGACATCTCATTTATCTCAGTTGATTTCTCATGAACAAGGAGTATTTATTCCTTGCTGTAGCATATTTGAAAACATCACTCTGGCTCAGGAATTGGTTCACTCTCTGAATAAAAAAACAACGGGCGGAAACTTTACGGTGAAGATTGACATGAAGAAAGTCTATGATCGCGTAAATTAGCAATTTTTGTTGAATGTGTTAACATCTTTTGGCTTTTCTCATCAGGTTTGTAATCTTGTTAGGGAGTGTGTTCAGTCCCCTTGGTTCTCCATTATGATGAATGGGACTTTCAAGGGTTTCTTTCACCCGGCTCAGGGTCTTAGACAAGGTGATCCGTTATCTCCATATTTATTTATTATTATGGAGGAGGTGTTGTCAAGATTACTTCGCAAGAACTTTGAAGAGGGTCGAATTGGATGTTTTTCTCATCCTATGGGTGCACCTCTTGTCTTACATTTATTGTATGCAGATGATCTGTTAGTTTTTGCGAATGGTGGCAAGCACTCGGTTCATAGGCTCACAAAAACCTTGGAGGTATATGAAAAGTGGTCTGGGAAATTAATCAATAAGGAAAAATTGGCTCTCTTCTTCTCAAAGACTATTACTTCTGTGCAGCGTCGTTTTCTCATAAGATCAACCAGTTTTATGGAAGGAAAGTTCCCAGTAACATACTTGGGGGTCCCTCTAGTTGAAGGACGTCTTACATTTATTGTATGCAGATGATCTTTTAGTTTTTGCGAATGGTGGCAAGCACTCGGTTCATAGGCTCACAAAAACCTTGGAGGTATATGAAAAGTGGTATGGGAAATTAATCAATAAGGAAAAATCGGCTCTCTTCTTCTCAAAGACTATTACTTCTGTGCAGCGTCGTATTCTCATAAGATCAACCAGTTTTATGGAAGGAAAGTTCCCAGTAACATACTTGGGGGTCCCTCTAGTTGAAGGACGTCTTACATTTATTGTATGCAGATGATCTTTTAGTTTTTGCGAATGGTGGCAAGCGCTCGGTTCATAGGCTCACAAAAACCTTGGAGGTATTTGAAAAGTGGTCTGGGCAATTAATCAATAAGGAAAAATCGACTCTCTTCTTCTCAAAGACTATTACTTCTGTGCAGCGTCGTATTCTCATGAGATCAACCAGTTTTATGGAAGGAAAGTTCCCAGTAACATACTTGGGGGTCCCTCTAGTTGAAGGACATCTTACATCAAGAGATTTGGAACCACTTATTGAGAAGATTCGGAGGAAAATAGCGGGTTGGAAAGTGCATCTTCTATCTCAAGGTGGGAGGCTTACGCTCATGAAACATGTTTTATCATGCATGGCTACACACCTTTTGGCGGTTTTAAATGTGCCTATAAAGGTTTTTAAAAATTCAACTCTCTGATTTCTTCATTTTTTGGGGGAAATCTAAATGGAAAACCGAGAATGAAATGGTGTGCTTGGGATCGAATATGCAAACCTTACAAGGAAGAGGGACTTGGTATAAGAAACTTCCATGAACTGCAGAGGTCTCTTCATATGAAATTTGCATGGAGATTGTTAACAGTTGATAATCTATAGACCAAGTTTTTCTGAGCGAAATATGTAAAACACGGCCACATTTACCTTGCGGAGGCTAGAAGAAATTCCTCTCGTTTCTGGAAGTCCATTATGAAGAATTTTCTTAAGGTTGCAGAGAACGTTATAGTGAAAGTGAGAGAGGGCAATTCTTTGTTTTGGTTTGATTGGTGGTTGGCAAGTGGGTCGTTGTGTGTAAATAGGGATGCTGGGCAGTCTGAGATTAAAATAAAAGAGGTATGGGTTGAGGAAACCTGGGATGAGAACCGTTTTATGGATCTAGTCGGTTTGGAAAAAACAGAGGAAATTATGCACGACATTGTGGCTGTTAAGGTGGACAATGATATTACCGTTTGGAAATCTGCAACTAAGGGTGAGTTTACATCGGCCTCAGCATGGGACCTAATTCGTGTCAGAGGAACGGACCAGCTGGGCATGGATAGGATTTGGCATCACCTTCTTCCGAAAAAAAATTTTGTGTGCATGTGGAAAGCCCGTTTTAATGGGCTAGCGTTGGACTCTCGGGTGCAAACTCTCGGAATACCGTTGGCCTCTCAGTGTAACTACTGCACCCAAGGTCACTCAGAAGATTTAAATCTTGTTCTTTGTATTGGGAGTATTGCTGCAGATGTATGGAAAACTGAAACTATTACGCTGGGCATTAACCATGCTCCTGGCATGTCATGGTGGGCGACAGTGATGCAGTGGCTCAGTGCGTCTAAGAAGTCGAGTCACAGGGGGATTCTTCTAGACATTATCCTGTCTATTATTACTTGGCGTCTTTGGATGCGTAGATGCAAGGCTCGAATGGAAAACTCCTTTGAATCGGCATCGGATGTTTGGTTGGTAGTTAAAGTTTGGATACGGAAAACTTCATCTATTATGGTGAAACAATGGCCTATTTCTGCTAGAGACGAGGCTATCCTTCAGGCTCTTGAAGTTCCATATGTTATTCGTGCAAGGCTTATTCCGAAACTGGTCTATTGGAGGAAACCGACTGAAGGATGGATTAAATTGAATATAGATGGCTGTTGCCGGGGCAACCCGGGTAATTGAGGAAAAGGAGGGGTCATTCGCGATGAGAGAGGTAATTTCAAAAGTGCTTTCTCTGCTTATTTTGGTCATGGTACAAACAATGAGGTTGAGTTAAGGGCATTAATAGCTGGTATAACGTTGTGTAAAGAGTTGGGTTTTAATCAGATAATTATTGAGAGCGACTCCAATTTGATTGTTACTTGGTTGCATAGTCGAAAGTGCACGACATGGTATTTATGGGATTATTGGGATGAACTGTTGATTCTGTTAAGAGAAGTGAATTTCAACATTAATCATCAGTTTCGAGAAGGAAATTATGCGGTAGATTTCCTCCCTCGAAGGGGCGAAGAAGGTTATAGTAGCACTTGTTATGATTTAATTTCTTTGGCACGTAAGTTGAAAGGCATGCTTAGGTTGGATAAGGCGGGATTGTCGCATGTTAGATTGTATCACTTATTTTATTTGGTTTTTGGGTTTTGTTTGGGTTTTTGTCTGGTTGTGTTGTTGCTTTGATTTTCGAATTTGTAAGGTATTTCTCCGCCATAAGTGAGGTCACCTTTTAATAAAGTCCCGGAGGTACCGCCCTCCTTTAAAAAAAAAAAAGAAGTCCTATTTACTTAAATAGGACACTCTAATTGAGATAATTATTGCAATCATAATTAAATATTATATTGTAAATATTTTTTGAATTAATCAATGTTAATATGACACTTATTATAAAATCGAAAATAAATGTAGTACACAACCATCTCCCATAATCAAGATAAATTATTATTAATTAATTCAATAATGTACAAAATCTAGGAATTAGGTGAGAATTTTCCTTAACAGTCCTGCCAGCCTAAAATCTCCCACTTAATTTTACACTCAAAATCAAAAGAAAATTCTTCCACAAATTTGAACTCCTCTCGCTTGATATATCATTATCATTAGGAAGTAAGGGAAAAATCATTTTGTTAATTCTACCGACCTAAAAATTTCAACTTGATATATCCTTTTAACATTATGTGTAAAACTTCATCTCACAAACCAAAACTATTCTCAAGTGCATAAAACAAAGACATTACAGCCATTGGGAGCCCAATGTGGCTGCCACCAATGCTTACTCTTATGTCTTCAACCTTGTCCTGCACAGAAGATTCAAGCAACACTACTCACAGAGTCCAGTATATATGCTGCTGTAAAAAACAATGCCAAATTCTTATTGAGACGTCAAGAACCATGAGGCAGGACCATTATGTTGCCACAGTGGTTCGTTATTTGCGATCAAAATCACTGTTACATTTGGTATTTTTTTGGCCAAAAAAAGGCAAAGATTAAAAACGTTCATAGAAATCATGAATGCTCCCACTTGCTTCTTGAAATCAACCATCAAAGGAAGAGATTTATTTTTTTCCTTAAAGAACATCAATAGACAAAGATTTATATTCGATCTAAAAGAAGTAATGCTTGGTTTATGACAAGTACACAGACACCAAATATTCATTAGCTAAAAAACCATCATTCACTCGTGTGTTACACTAGTTTTAATGAAATCAAAGAAGGGACTCATCACCAAATGTGATGTCTTCTCTTTCACCAAACGGCATCATTGCCAGAATCATTTGACGTTTCATTTTAAACGCAAAACCTTCGTCATTTTTCGTTGGTATGATTCAAGCCATTCTTCTCCTTCTCTCTTAAGGAACAAAATGGTGACCATGGTTCCTTGACCTTTAGAGACAGTATATAATAAATTTCATTAAAGACTATCTATGATACCATAAATAATTGCCTCTTCACATCATGTTAACATAAACTAAACATGATGTGTGCAACATTTTAAGAACCTTTAGAGCAGACGAAAACTAATTCAGTGTCTCTGATACTAATGCAAATCGATGTACATAAAAACGGAAGCGATTAACGATAGTTTATCTGTTGTCTAAACAAGTCTACGCGAATTCACAAATGAAATGGAAACACAATATCACAATCCAAGTGGTTCTCTCAAACTCATTGGTTGGGATCATTATTCATTTTTCATATGCATGCAATGAAACTCTAAAGTCCTGTTTATAGGTAACCAAGAGGTGCATATTTGATGTCCTTTTACAAGAGACAATATGTGAAAGAGTTGTGTCTTTAACTAAGACAACCTCAAGAAAAGACGTGTACTTCTAAGGTACACAGCTCTTGGCATAGAGTTGCATCATTTGAACGGATCCATATAGCGTTTGGGCATAGAAATGCCCACACAAGCGTCCGACCTATACCCATATTTCTTATAGATGGGCTACATAAGGGGAGAAGCCATTTCCCGTCCCTCATTCCGATTTGAGTGGAATTCGATCTTAAAAATAATTTTACCATAAGTTACATGGTACTCGAATGAGTTTCAATTTTAAGGCAAGTTCACATCATATTTTGAACATATGAATATATTATGTTTGAAAAGACAAAAAATAGGAGAATTTATTTCAAAATGAATTCATTATTGAATTGAGTTAACTTGTTACAAATTTTATCAAAATTGATGAAATTTATAAATAAATTCCACAAAATGAAAAATAAAAAAGATATGTTGATCAAAATACTCTCTTTCTCTCCATTCTTGCCTCACTCTCCCTCCTCCCTCCCCCTCTATTTCTCATCTTTTGAATTTTTTCAAATATTTTAAATATGATAATTCAAATGAATTTTACAATTTAACATAAAAAACCAAATATAAAAATTCATTTTTGAATGATTTTTTTTCAACTTAATTTTTTTAAAATACATTACATTTTTATTTTATTCCAAACGGGCTCTCAATGAAAACACGAATAATTGTTTATATTGATTACATTTTCCATTTTTCGATTGTGCAATTGAAGAATGAATAGTTTACTTAACTTGTACAATAGAACTGACAATGTTAATTCGATCAATTGGGGCATATTCAGTCGAAGAAATATTTTTAGTTTTCCAGACATTTCTTTTAAAAGTGCTTTCTAGACGCAAAATTTTTTTTTATAAAAAAAAAAGCTAGATTTTTTTTACAACTAAATATACCCTTACATGACAAAATGAATACAGCTTTATCTAGCAAAATTAAGGCTAGAAAAAAGTTTCCATTCCCATATTCTGACCAATCTTTCCAGTGGTGAGAGCACTCTTACTGCAATAGTAAATGAAGGCATCCTATTTGACTTGATAATAGGATAAATTATGAAAGACTAATATATTCTTCTCAAAATTTGGAGCACTGTCAATGTTATTTTTACAATTAGTAGGTATATCTAAAAACGTATTACTCCCTTCATCCCATTTTGATTGTCACCTTTGAAAATCCACAAACTTTACAAACATAATTTATTTTTCCATAGTACCTTTTATTTATGAACGAACCATTTAAAAGATTAAAGGTATTCTGAAGAATGATTGTGATTTATATTTTACTTTAGAAATTGTACAAACAATTTGAGGATTTCAGTGTGACAAACAAAATGAGATGGAGTGAGGAAAAAAAAATATATCATACAGAAAAATCATGTGTTACATAAGAATACACGTGGAAACCTTCGAGATGTGTGTATAATATATACGACTATCAGCCTGTCCAGCAACCTGTACCACCCGTATTTCGTACAAGTCATGATTATCACACAATACGAATCCTAATCTCAATTTGCTCATACCAGATCTCCTCTTCTTTTTCTACTCCCATTTCTGGTATTCACTTGTTTACTCCTGTTACAGGGAACAAATTTGAAAAAGAAAAAGAAAACATATCATATCAGAATTGAGTTCTGCAGTTCTTGTATATTCATCGGCATATATTGCTTACTTTATGTACCTCAGGAGAATCCATGGATGGAGAACTTATGGCAGCTTCTACTGGTGCTTCAGAGACTCTTGCTTCTGATTTTTCGTTCGAGTAACTACCAAAAGGGAAAAAAATCAATGCTATATATATGCCTTAGCCAAATAATAACAAAACAATGTCAAAGAAACATCGGTCTGGCAATAGTTCGGCAAACATTACACAGAAAAATATAACCTTACTCATCCACATGATGCACATGCAGAAAAGTTGACAGTTCAATTTAAACATCCCTAGAGTTTTTAACATCACCAAATTCCATTCAAGACAAACAAAAAGAAGCAAGGGAAAAAGAAAATGCAATAATGGGAACAAGAAACAACCGAACAGCACCCGGAGCAGTAAACAGACCAAAAATTTTGTTGCTAATCCTAAACTAACAGAATTTGCAGAACTGTATTTTTTATACTCCATTCTTCACCACAAATATTTTCGGCAGAGGACACATAATAGGACCAAGAAGTTTTCATCTACCAAACATTTTAGTGTTTTGTCTCCACTATTTTTTTATTTCAAAATATCAAATATATATATAGGATGGAGGATTTTCCTCATGGAAAAAGGACAAAACAAATGAAGATAATAGATGATTTTAGCTTTAGCCGATGAAGACCTTAGATTCCTTTGGTTCTTACCCACAAAATTTACATAAAAATACACTTCAAATATGCCCAAAAAAAATTGAGAATTCTAAAATATTCTTAAGAAGTATCTATAATGGTATTTGAAAACTAAAGACCACTTAAATAACATAAATGTTTTCGAAACCAGAATCTTCTTGAGAAAAAGTGAGGATAATAAGCTCTATGCATAAAGGAAATCAGATCCAATTTTCAACTAATTAAGTGTCTATGTTACTTACTTATCAGATAAAACATAAAAATGAGCATGTATAACTTTTTCTTTTCAATATCAGTAGTATGATTATATATCTAAGCATCAATTATATCAAAACAATCAAAGCTTTAATATTTCATAACTAGATCATTTTCCTGGAGGCTGTCACTAGTAACAAATTCATCAATATTTAGTACCCAATATTTGACAATTTAAAGAAAATGCATATTAGATATGTACGTTGAGAGTATTGTCACCCAAATGAGTTCCACACAGTCCACCCAGAGAAGTCTTTGTTCTACTGGAACCACACCATAGGTAATCAGATGAGCAAAAGGCCAAAGCTTCCATCCTGCCTGCATATAAACCATACACAATAATACATTTAGATATGACAGAAGTGCATATATTATCAGCCTCAGTGCCATGGATGTAAACTGAGTTTCATGAAAAGTTGTAAGAAAGAAGACAGTTACAAAAACTAGATGAGCTTTTTCTTATTTGAATAATACAAGAAGAGATATATATATATATATATATATATATATCTCGAACTGACCCAATAGTTCTTTTAACTGCTGGATGAATCAAAATGCCTTTTTGACAGCTGCTTGAAGAAAAGACAAACATGTATCGCAGCACAAACTTTAAAAAAGAAAATTCAACCTGACTATATACTCAAGATTTTCAAGTACATCTCAAAACCATTAGCAGTACTCTCTAAAGGGAATCAAGTTCAAAGTTCAGCTATAAACATCGAGAGAGGAATTCAAAAGTATGTTATAAAGAGAGGAGATTTTCTTACAGTCAGCATGGGCCAGAATGTTGCCTTCAACTCATTAAAAATATTGATTGGAGATTCAAGACGCAAGAATCCCAAAACTACATAATAAATGCTGTTCCAAGCTGCTGCCCATGCAGTTTGGTCAAAGGCTACTTTGGCAGGAACCACCCACCAATCGTGGGAAGGAAAAAGCTCCTGGAAAACAGAGGAAATTATTTCAGTAAACCATAGAAATAATATAATTATCAAGCACAATAAATACAGTGTAAGAAATTTAAAGCACACGATCACCTCACAAAACTGGTAGTAGTAATGAGAAAGGGAACCATGCAAAGTAAAGCCAACAAGGCCTGATCTGAACATTCGGGTGCGGTCAAACTCAAAGAGAGGTTTGCCTTCGAAGCACTGCAAATTTTAAAAATATAAGCAAGATATAAACTACGAAAATAGAAATTCAATCCAAAAGCAATATTTAAAAATGTGTGTTGAACAATAGCAACTAACCTGCGCAATCCAATCTCCTAGAGAATATACAACTCCACTTATCAGCATTTTAGCTAGAACTGGGTTTGTCTTCAGAGCTTCCTCATAAGCAGCCCAGTTATGTTGAGGAGCATATCTTAGTATCTCATAAATGGTCCAACCCTAAGAGCAACGAGAAAAGGAGTTCAAGTAGGTAGCAAGTCAAATTGATCAACAACTATGAATGTTATGCAGCATGAAAGCAGATCAAATATATAAATTCTGCAATGAACACGGAAATCTAAAGTTAAATTCTATGCTGAGAGTATGTTTTAGATTTAAAACATATATCATGGATGTTTTAAATGAAAGAATTTAACTTCCCACCATGCAATCTCATATTTGCAATGGATCTTCCCCTCAAGCGACTACTGACTATTTGACAGGACTGAAATTTATTCCTAGACCATGAATCTGTTGAGCAATGTGTCTGCAGATTACTTCTTTTACTATGTCAACAGTTCAACCATATTGATCACTCTTTCTTTGCATTTATAAACTATTTTTCCTTAAATAACTAACCCTAGATGTAACTATTAAGCCTTCTACCTGATTTCATCTCTAATATATCTCGTCCAGAATTGTGCGTTGTCCATCTGAAAAACCGTCTCCTACTTGAGCTTATTCTGACGACATCTAGCTACTACACTGGAGTCCACTTGTTCTAAGAATTTGTGTACTTCAATTTAATAAGCGCAAGTCAATGATGAAACCATCCAAATCCAGCTCTAACTCTCACTCATTCAGCTTTAACTAGATAAAAACCATTTCTCACTGTCTACCTCTTTATGGATGATAAAATTAAGATAAAATCAGCATTCCACGCACCACATCACTGTGATGCCATATAATCAAAATTGAAGATTTGGAGTATCTCATAATGATCCCCCCCGGCCCCTAAGGACATAAATCCTATCAGTCATATCTATCAGAATTATGCCATCACTTAGCCAGAAAATTAAAGGGAGCGAAGAAAGTAAAAAAGAACAACAAAGTAGTTCAAACAATAATAATAGTAAATATTATAACATAGCAAAAGAAGACATTTAATTACTCCATTAAAAAAAGAAAAAACACACACAATGAACTTTTTAAATGAATAGAACACGAAGAAAAGCAGGAATTTTTTTTCTTTGAAAAGGTTTCAGAGAGAAACCAGAAAATTAATAAAATCGAGAACATTCAGTGAGAGCAAAAGTGAATAACAGAAATGGAGAAATTCTTAGACATCCGAGCAGAACCTGAAACAAAATTAATGATAGGAATTTAAAAATAAGAAATAAAAGAAGTCAAAAAACGAAACCATTATAAACTCAGTCCAAACAATTAACATCTGTAGCATCTTAATCTATAAACAAAACCAACATACATATTAAACCTATTCATAGAACTATTATAGAGTTATAGACACTTACATGCCAATAATCACTATCAATGGTAAGCAACTTGGTGATGCCGAAAGTACCAGCAGCAAGAACAATAGTTGCATTGATAGTCCTATCAATCAGCCTCTCGAATTCCTCGTTCTCTCTCCTCATCTCTTCTCCATCATCAATTGAAGAAGAAGAAGCAGCAGAAGAATAGAACCCTTCAAAAGACAACCTTCCCTCACTCGTTGCACCAAATCCACCCACCTGATTCACCAACTCGTTCCCTTCCCTCTCTACCTGACTCACCACAACCCCTTCTTGCTGGTCCGTAGAGTCCCCACTCTGCACTGGGATCACGTCGAACTCTTCTTGCACCGAAGAGTTCAAGACCCAGCTTTCCCTTCGTTTGTTTCTCGACAAAATTTGTTTCTGGGAAAGTTCCGAGCCGGGAAAAGTGGAGTTAGAGATGGGTTTCGACGTAGGTTTCCTGGGTTTTGAAAGAGAAAGTAGGCTTTGGGTAGAGATGGTCGTGTGGAGAGTGACCATCGCTAATCTGGGAGGAACTGAGTTCAGTCCCGAGTCGACTTGCTGTCAATTAAAGACCGTACCGTGTTTTTGTTTCTCCGAGTTGGAAAAATTGAGAGAGAGGCTTTTATAACGGGGTAGGGTGAGGTGATTCGGTGTGTTAAGGTTTATGGTTTTAAAGTTATAAAATTTGTAATTTACGGTGGTGATAATATGTTTGATTTTGTTTTTAGATGTGGGGCCCTTTTAGATGATGATTGGTTTTGGATAATGAGTGTGTGGACTACCGAGGAAAGTTGTTACGTAAAGTATCTTTCATTCGTGAGCAGTTTGAGGACGAAATCGGATGAAGAATGCAGTCCACATAACAAAAGTACAGTAGTCCATGGTAAGGTGTTCAAACGGTGGAACGTTCTGGGTCGGTTAAAAAATTAATTTTGTTAGTATAAAATATTTTGTTATGATTTGATGGATTTTATTAATATATTTTAATTTTTTTTAAGATCTATTTAAAATCGGTTAATATATTTATAATTATTAATATGTAATATGTTAATTTTTTTTATATTTTTAATTATTAAAAATTGAATTTATTAAATAAATTAAAGTTGCTTATTCGATCGGTTTGGGTACCTAACTTTTCGATTTACGAATTCGAAATATTCGAGTTTTCCTATTTGATCGATTTAACTTAACTGTGTTTATTTAACCGGTTTGTCGAAATTATCTGACTAATGCATAACCTTAATTTCTCTATTAAAACGGATATAAAAAATGTGAAAACGACAACACTCTTCTATTCGGTATTTAAATTAACTTATTTTTGTAAATTAATGCTTAAATGAAGATTGCATTTTAGCAAAATTATGCATAATCATTTTTTTTTGGTGATAATGCAACTGAAAATTTAAAATTATAAAAGTAGTAAAGTGAAATAATGTATATAAGTATATAAATTGAACTCCTATGTTGTACATGTTTATAAATTTGTGGATACAGAGTATAAATATTAACTTCGTCTTTAAGATTTTATTTGTGCTCACTTGATTGCTGTGAGTTTTGAGTTTTGTTAAATAGTCCTTCAAAATATTTAAAGTCTCTAAAAAATTTTAAAAGTAAAATCAAAAGTTCTTCTTTGAGTTATCTTTTGAAACAATGAAAAAAAATTGGGTGTATAATTTTCAGAAAAAGAAGATATTTTGAAAAAATAAAGTAATTTATTTAGGAAGATATTAGTAGTATTTATAATGTTTATTTGAACTTTCAACGGTCAAAAAGTGAAAAGTAATTATCTAAAGATATAGCTCTCGAAGAAAAACCATAATTCTTTTAAAAAAATATAGTTGTTGGAATCAGAATTTCAAAAGTAACAAACATCTAACCTATTGAATTAACATCTCAAGAGGAAGATTGTATCAGGTGTTGGACATCCAGTCGATTAGTCATTGTTGGACACTGTTTCTAGTCGATTGGAAAAAATAATAAAAATTTTCTATCCAAACATCTAATTGATTGGACAATTTATTCCATCGACTGCATCCTGTTTTTTTTATCAAAACTCTAATATTACCGTAGTGGTAATGACATCACTTCTACATATAAGAGAACAGGAGTTCAAATGAGTTTCTTAGTCTAATTAGTATCTCTAAATTTTTCATATAAAAAAAATCGAGATCAATCATTTTTTACTAAATGTTTTAAAAAAATTCACAAATGTACTTTAAGAAGTTGATATCTGTTTAAAAGATTGTTGAAGGTAAAATTAAAGAATTTCTCCATTCACCCAAAAAAAAAAACCAAGGATATCCAAATTAATATATTTTTTTAAACAAAGTGGCCTGGTTCATCATTGTGCAGCCTTATAATAACTCCATGTTGGAGAACTGGTTCCTATTTGGCTAGAACTGGCACTCCCCATTGGAAGTTCACGCATCACATACTGAGTCAATGGGCCCATTGACTGGCTCACATATCTTGTGGGCTAGAAAGAAGAAAACTACATTTGTGATATAGATGGTACTATCATACTTCGGCCGCAAATTCCATTAGCCATACGAAATTCCATGGTCATAAATGACTGACATTTGTATACTTTTGGTTTGTATCCAAGAACAATAGTGAAATTCTTGTTTGGAATAGGGTAATTCGTTGTTTGGTATTGGTATTGGTATTGGTATTGGTATTGGGTGTAAAATTTTTTGGATAACTTTTAAATAGCTTCTTTGGTAATGTGAAAAGTGATGATAGCAATGATTTTTTTTTAAAAATTATCAATAAAGTTTTTATTCGATGTAAAAATAAAATTTTACACTCAGTACAGATAAGTATTTCTAAAAAAATATGATACTAAAGTTTCATATAATGTGATTGTCAATTAACTAAATTGAAAAAACTGCTGCACAAAATATTTGTGATTAAATTTTATTTATAACAGAACTTAAAATATAAAAAAGAGAGGACTAAATCTCTTTTATATGGTTCATAATTAAGATAAGCCCAATATCCTTAAAAATAAACCAAAAAATGAAAAGAAAAAAAAAAGAAGCTTGATATAAAGTTTTCTACTATATCTAAAGTTATGGACAATTTCGTTTTTAAAATATAATTAAACTGAAACTAATTCTATGGTATTTTTAACAACAAAAATTTTATTTGCTTTATCTTTATATTGTGCGTAAAATACATACATTTGATGATAAATCAATTTTAATGGAGAAAAACAAAAATATTAAGGGTAAATGCAAAAAAAAAAAACCATTTTATTATTAAATATGTTGTTCAATCAAATCAGATAAGCATAAAGTGAACAATAGAAGTACAAGGTTGATTGAAGGCCAACAGTTTTAGAATGTGCTCGCTTGGCAAGAAAATCAACACAGGAATTATCTTCCATGCATGAGAGAGTAGTCCTCTGACTGACTCAAAAGGATCTTACAATCATGAATAAGAGATCCATTAGGATGAAAATGAGCATCATCATTTCGAAATCAGATGGATAACAAGTTTATCATTTTCAACATCTACTTGATTAGTTCATTCGTTATGAAGCCATTTCCAAAATCCGCATTTGTTCTAAAATTTTCTAACAGAGAAATTGGGACGGATGTGATCGTGCAACTGATTACCGAAGCTTCTCTTTCAATTCTGCCTTCCCAAATCTTATTTACTTTTCATACGAAATATGCTATTCTTTATGGTCTCTGAAGACCAAGGCTTCGTTGTGAAAAGCGCACAAGAATCTGCTACTTTACTACTGTATTGAAAACATGGCGTGTGAAGTGCTTGATGAAATGCTTGACCACTAAAACAGTGATAACCCATCTTCACTCTTCATTTCTCTCTTAGTAGATTTTATTTAATGGCTAATTCCATGATATTTTTCCACCATCAATTGGCTCCATGTTGTGAAAAAAAAAAACTTTTTTCTATTATTAGGGTTTGTTCTTATTCAATTGAAGTTGCAGACACGATTATGAGCCCTAGTTACGGCTTAAAAATTATAGGCCATTGAGGAAAATTTGAGTATTTACAAGTAGATGCTTTGCTTTCCTTTCATGTATCCATCATTATATTTTTTTTCTTTACGGTTGCTGATGGAGGTAGGATCTGAATTACAGGGGAAATTTAGGAATTTGTAATGGAAAATGAAGAAAATAAATGAGATTCTTGTTTTGAGAATAAGAGAATCTCCAAAATGAGAGAGAAAATAAGAGTTCTGTTATTAATTCTTTCTTACAATCAACCAGAATGAAGACTATATTTATAGCTTCAATCCTTTTGTTACAAGTATTCAACCAACTTTTACAACTTCAAGAATTACTAACTAATCACTAATTGAATCCTAACTGCCTAACTGTTTTTTTTAAATTCCTTCTTGGCACCTCTTTTTACTCTTCTTGTAGCTTTACTCTCTTATGCTTTCCGAACCTAGCTGGCCTCCTTATATTTGTCTTGTTACTTAGCCGTCTTCGCTCTTTCTTTTGTTTTCTCTCTTCAGTTCCCTCTACCATCTGTTGAAGGCGCGTATCATTATTGCTCCCATTTGACAACCACCTTGTCCTCAAGGTGAAGATCTGGAAATAAGTGCTGGAATGCTTAAGCATCTTTCCAAGAAGTATCTTCTAGAGATAACTATTCCCATTGTACCAAGTATTGGTACACCCATTGGCCTTGAGGTAGTACCTCTCTTTCTCCAGTAATAGCAAAAAGGTGATATATAGTGTGATAAGTAGAACAATCCATAAGAAGAGAGCTTGGCTGGACGGTGGAACCTTTAAAAGGTTTTAAGGGGAGACATGAAACATAGGAAGCAACCTACAACCTTTTGGTAGCTACAATTTGTGGGTCACTTTTCCTATCTTTTTCGTAATGGTAAAAGGCCCAAAGCACCTCCTTCCCAGCTTTTGTATAAGGTTGTAGTTTAACTAAAATTAATTCACCAACTTCAAATTACTTGTCAGATCTGTGTTTGTCAGCTTGTTGTTTCATTCTCTACTAGCTCTATACAATTGAGTCTTGACTTGTTGTAAAATATCCTCCCTATTACTCAACTCACTGTCAACAACCTCAATGGTTAAAGATCCTATGCAATATGCTGGAATGGCTGGTTGAATTCTTCCAAATACAACTTGAAATGGGGTCATCCCTAAGGAAGAATGAAAGCTAGTGCTGTAATGGTATTCTGCACAAGCCAAATACTTGGACAGCTGATGAGTTTGATTTGCAACGGATCTCAGGAATTGCTCAAGGCATCAGTTAACAACTTTTGTCTGGCCATTAGTTTGAGGATGGTAAAAGGTGTTCATCATCAGTTGAGCGCCTTGTAGTTTGAATAACTCTCTCCAGAATTTATTAGTAAAAATTGTCTCTATCATTGACAATTGGCTTTGGCATACCATGCAACTTATAAACTATGTCCATGAACATTGCAACAACTTTACTAGCCGTGAAATTATGAGAGGTCCAAAATGGGCAAATTTGCTAAACCTGTCAACTACCACTAATATAGCAGTTAAACCATGAGAGTTTGGTAGTTGGGTGATAAAATCCATGGAGATATCCTCCCGTATATGTTCAGCTTGACATTGAGCACTTTCATTTGTTGACAAGTGACACATTGTGATATAAATTGAGCCGCATCCTTCCTCATCCTTTCCCGTAAAAGTTAGCAGATAATCTGAGATATGTTCTCAAAATCCGAGCATGACCACCTAATGGAGTGGCATGGCATTCAGTCATGAAGAGATGCTTCAATTTGGAATCATTTCTTACAAAAAATTTCCCTTGATAATATAAAAGGCCCTCCTTCATAGTCCATCCTCTATGCTTCTGAGGGTTAGTATTAGAAGCTAATTTCAAGCCTCAATTTCACTGTCTTCGTTATACTCATTCTTTAATACATCCAAGAAGGCAAAAATTGGCATGGAGACAGCCAAGCATGTTGCAATTTCATTTTCACTGGGGGATAAGACATCTACCACTACATTATTCTTCCTTGGATTATATAATATCTCATAATAGCATCCTAATAACTTTTTCAAATAATGTTTATGTTTAAGAGTATGTATTGTTTGTTCCATCAAATACTTGTGGCTTATATGATCTGTTTTGATAAAGAACTTGGCTCCTAAGAGATATTGCCTCCACTTTTTGACAGATGCAGTGATAGCATATGATTCTTTGATATATGCTGATTGGGATTGCATTCTTGTACCCATTTTCTTGCTATAGAAGGCAATGGGGTGAGGGGGTTGCAAGAAAACTGGCCTTATACCAGAACCATTGGCATCAGTCTCCACTGTAATTGGTTTGGAGAAATCAGGTAAGCTGAGGACGGAGTTGTTGTCATAGCTTGTTTTAAAGAGAAGAAAGCTTGCTAAGTCTCATTGTTCCAATGAAAGTTGTCCCTTTTCAATAAGCCAGTCAATAACTATTCAATTTCTTCATGATTACTAGTAAACTTTCCCAGTTCCGTGATAACTCCCACAGAACCGGGTCCATGGGATTATCACAACATGAAAGATATCATGGTTGACAAGAGAGTATATCAATTCTCATTCAAGAGCAACTGCTCATTTTCAATATCTATTGTAGGATCAGAAGTAATTATCAATTGAACATTTAATAGAACAACATACTAATAGGTTCATTCTTATGATTTACTGTAGAATCAAAAATTTCCATGACAATTTTGGTGATATTTTTCTACCTTGAACTGTCTCCATGTTGGGAAAAAGCTCTATTCTATGAGAAGTTCTTGTCTAGCACTCGTCCATGAAAGATACATGGCACAAATGCCAATTTCACCATTTAATGGCATGAGAAGAAAAAAAGATAATTTATTTTCATTAAAGGGTGAGATGGGCTCTTGTACCACATATCTTTCATGAATTCGGGCTAGACAAGAATTTTTCGTACTCTATTACGTAGGAATTCAATTGATTGGAATTGATAATGTTATTCCAACATTACAAGAAATTAATCTTGTTTGGCTCCATAACCCATACTATAATCTCTTTGTTCTTCCTTTCTTTTTCCTTCTCTTTTCTCTCTTCTCACCCGATGATCAAGTTACATTTATTTTTTTAATTTATCAAATAATATAAATTAGCCTCACATTCACTTCCAATTTTAAATGGTTTAAATTATCCAAATGATTTTGGTTATTAGATGTTTATATTGAATTTCATTATAATTCTGGTGATATTTTTCTACTTTAAACTGTCTCATTGTTAAACCGATTATAAGGCTCTGAATTATTAAACGTTCATTGTGTTAGAGGTTCCTTGATATATGCTGTCTATAATAAGCTGTAAATACTTTCCTTAGTTAAGTCAATAATCTCGCTATGTAATCCCATTGTTCAAAAGCACAAACTTTCCTTTCCTTTCAAGTATGCTTCCTTATATTCTTTCCTTTATATATGGTTACTTTATCCCATTGTTCAAAATCAGTGTTCGAGGTGTGAGGAAGCAGCAGCCAATCTTATAAACCAGGTACAGTACCTTCCCTTTCTATACTCGTCATCTGTTAGTTTTCATTCAATATAATGTAAATATATTTGATCTTAAGCTTGCTTTGATCAGCTTTATCTCAGTTTGTTCAAACAAATTAAGAGCCATAACATGTTATGTATTCTCTTCCCTGGATTTGTCTAATTTCTTGCAATATAATGCTTGTGAAAATTATCATAGCATGCGTGCTGAAATAAAACATTGGAGGGATTTTCATTTAAAAAAAAAAAAAAAACCAGGCAGACAAGACAAGAAATTAAATTGACATTCCAATAAACTCCAAGAACCATTTGTATCTCATCCTCCCTTTTTTTTCGTAATTTTACACTGGCATGGTTTTTTTTTTTTATAACTTTTCAATTGTTTTAAGGTAGACAATAAAACTAAATATTTCTAATACTAAAGAAGTTTTAGATTTTTTTTCGTTGTATATTACAATTTTATTTACATATATTCAAAATATCATGCCTAAATTATTTCTATTTTTTAATTATAAAACTATTTAATTGATAAATGGTGTTTGAAATGTTATATTGCAATAAATTGAAAGTTTCTGATTACTCTTTGCAATCGTTGTTTTTGATATTTCATAGTTTCCTCTATAAAGAAAAGAAAGTTAATTATGGGTTGATTATTGAATTTGGAAATTAATCAAGCGTTTAGTTGATTAAGGTTGACTAAAAGGGCCTATAGTTTTAAGGTGGGTTAATGCAATTTTTCCTAAATAATTTGATGGATAGTAAATTTATATGCATATTATTTGTGATATGTAATAAAATAGCCTTGAATTAAGTTATCTAAAATAATTAAAATCGATTAACCAATAAAGATAATTTTACTTTGTACTTATAAAAAAATAAATATATATTTACTTGATTTCCCTCCCAAAGATTATTCATTAGATATAATTAGAAGCCTTAAAACGTAATACTATCTAAGAGTTTAAGGTTTAGGTAAACATTATAAACATATAGAAAACTTTTATCCAAGAGAGTTGTCGTTTTGAAGATTTAATCCCAATACCTCAAAGCACTATAGTATCATTGACTTGAAACCGTAACCAATTAATGAGTCAATTGATGTTGGTTAACATTCTCATGTTTTCTAAGCAAATGAGAAAAATCATACAAAATCTCCCCAAGGAATTTTAATCTTAGGTTCAGTTAAAGCTCTTAAACTCAAGAATTTTGTAAACCAAAGAATGAATATTTTTATAACAATAAACATAATTTTGTTATAGAATGTTTTAGAGAAGTCTCCGAAAAAAAAAATTGTCAATTTATTGTTGGTCTCATAACTCCTCTCTTGAATTAAATATTATGATCATTTGAGTTAGAATTCGTATTTAACAAACTAAAAAATTATTATGGATATTCTTAATTATTTCTATGTTTCATAGCTACTAAAGTGTTTTTAAACATTATGGATATTCTTATGCTGGTCATAGCTACTAATACAATAATACTACTCTATGCAGGGACTTGCCAATGGATCAGTTAGGGTCGACAATCTTTAACGTTCTAAATTTCATAGGGCCATCAGTTTGTAAATATCTGCAATATCACAGAAAACTCAACGAATATATGAGTACTCTCAGAAGAACTAGAGATGAGTTAAATAGTCGAAAGGAAGATGTTGATCTAAGATTGAAGGGGCAGCTTCGTTTAGAGAAGATACCAATGAAGGAAGTCCAAAATTGGTTGAAAAATGTGGAGGAGACACTTAGTAGTACAAAAAGTATTGAGGATAAAGTGAACAAAGGGAAATATCTCTCACGTGCTGGCTTAGGAAAACTTGTCGATGAAAAGATTCAAGAAATGCAAAAGCTCTACGAGAAAGCAGGTAGTTTCCCTGATAGTTTGGTAGTGGAAGCGCCTTCGACTTCTGGAATAACATTGCCAGCACCAGAATTAGTTGGTGAGACTATCATAAAAGAAAAAATCTGGGGGTACTTGATGGATGATAAGTTTACGAAGATTGGAGTGTGTGGAATGGGAGGGGTTGGGAAAACTACCATCATGAAGCACATCCATAACGAGCTCTTGAGAGAAAATAGATTTGATAAGGTGATATGGGTCACTGTTTCAAAGGAGTTTAATATTCTAAAACTACAAGAAGACATTGCAAAACAAATGAAGGAAAAATTTTCAAGAGATGGGGATGATCAAGTGACACGATCAAGAAAGTTAATGGAGATGTTGAAAGGGAAGAGATACGTGCTGATTTTAGATGATGTGTGGGATCAGTTTTCTCTTGAAGACGTTGGAATCCTGGAACCCACAGTAAGTAACGGATGCAAACTAGTACTAACCAGTAGATCATTTGATGTGGGTAGATTTATGGATTGTGAGTTGGTCAAAGTGTTACCTCTTTCGAAAGAAAAGGCATTGGACTTGTTCTTATCTAAGGTTGGACATGATATCTTATTTCATGCTCCAACTTTAGAATCAACCCTGAAAATGGTTGTGGAGCAATGTGCGGGTCTACCGCTCGCGATTGTCACAGTAGCAGGCAGTATGAAGGGTGTCCATGACATTCATGTATGGAGGAATGCACTTAATGAATTGAGAAAACGGACAACAGGTCTTGTGGGAATGGAGAATGAGGTATTTGGACGATTGAAATTCAGTTATGATCGTTTGGAGGATAAAAAGGTGCAGCAATGTTTTCTATTTTGCTCATTATACCCCGAAGATTTTGAGATTCCAAAGGATAAGCTAATAGAATATTGGATTGCGGAGGGACTTGTAGCGGATGAAATGGATAATATGAGTATGGAAGCAGAGTATGATAGGGGTTATGCTATTCTACATAAACTTGAAAGTAATTGTTTATTGGAGAGTGCTCGTGATGCTACTTGCGTGAAGATGCATGACCTTGTCAGAGACATGGCATTGCGTATCATATGGTGAAAGCTGGAATGCAATTGAAAGATTTACCAGCTGAACAAGAATGGAAAAAAGATGTCGAGAAGGTGTCATTGATGGAAAATAAAATACCAAAATTTCGTGTGGACATGTCACCTAACTGTCCAATGCTTTCAACCTTGTTGCTGCGATCCAATAGATTTGAGAGGATCTCAGAAGCCTTCTTTGTGCACATGCATGGGTTACAGGTTCTTGATCTTTCTAACTGTTGGTCGATTAGGATTTTGCCAGGTTCAGTTAGTGAGTTAGAGAATCTCACTGCATTGTTGCTTTCTGGTTGTATTAAATTAAGGTACGTGCCTAGTTTATCAAAGCTTGGAAAATTGAAGAGGCTGGATCTAGGTTGGACAAGAATCAAAGAGGTTCCTAAAGGTATGGAAATGTTGGTGAATCTCAGATATCTCAATCTTGATTGTAAATTCAGCCTACTGGAGATGCCTGCTGGGATATTACCAAAGATGTCTCGTCTTCAGTACTTGAGACTGCATGGAAGGTCAGAAACTGTGAAAATAGATGGAAAGGAGTTAATGGGTCTGAGGAAGTTGGAATGTTTCAAAGGGCAACTCTTTGATTTGCAAGATTTCTGTATGTATGTGAAATTTCTTCAAGGTGGAAGAAGGCTTCGTGAGTACTGGCTTCAAGTGGGAAGTCCAACCTTGTATCCTGAAATGAAAAAAGCTGTAGGATTAAGCCAATATGACAGCATATGTGGAGAAGATCCTGTTGATTTTCCTACCGACGTTCAGGAGCTCCGTATTGTATGGTGCGAAGACATGACCAGCTTAAATGATTTTCCTTCCTTAAAAGACGCCGCTGACTTGAGAAAGTGTAGTATTGAGGGGTGTAAAGGGGTAGAGAGCTTGGTGGCATTATCTTCGCACTACAGCTTTCTTGATTCCCTCAAGTTTCTCTACCTTGAAAGATTGGAGAATTTGAGTGCAGTGTTGAGTATGTCTGCATCTGCACCTCCCTGTGGCACATTTTCTCATCTTAAAAGTCTTTCAATAAGATTTTGTCCAACACTAAAGAAGCTGTTTTGGCCTGGGTTGCTTCCAAACCTCCAAAACCTGAAGGAGATTTATGTTCGTAACTGTAAGCAGATGGAGGAAATAATAACATCAGAGGAACAAAGTGGAAATCATGAGGAAAAAGGAAGGGATACCTTCACTCTTCCCAAATTAGAACATCTGCGGTTGTGGGATCTACCAGAATTGAAGAGTATATGCGGTGCAAGTGGAGTCATGGTCTGTGACTCTCTAGAGGATATTGTTGTAACGGGATGTCCAAAACTAAAGAGGATACCTCTGTCTCTTCCCCTGCTTGAAAATGGGCAACCATCTCCTCCTCTTTCTCTCCATGAAATCATAGTAGATTCAGAAGAACAATGGGAATAGATGGAGTGGGACCATCTAGACGCCAAGAATGTTCTTCGGCCCTTGCAGCGTCTACCTTAAGAGTTCTAATAATATCTCGCTGGATGAAATGCCTTTTTATTCCGTTCATTTATTTTTCAACACTTTTCACCCGTAAGCAGTTCATCTTAATTCTCTCGTTTCATTTATCATATTTAATTCTCTCTCTCTTCGTTCCTCTTACTACTATATCATATTACGTACTACTATATTATATTTTGAAGCTTTATTGCTGTTTTGCTCTTGTATAGGCAGGACTTAATTTTACAATGCCAAAGCCAAGTCTGTTGCATATTTCTAGGGCATAGATGGAGGAAGAATGCTCACTCAGTGGATAGCTGTTATTATTATTATTTATAGCTTTGATTTTCTTCCGTATAATAATGTTTGTTTCATTGTGTAATTTGTTTCCATGTATACATGTACAATTGATACTCTTCGCAGTGTTTTTACTTGTTCAGTTTCTGTAAGTCATAGTATTTGAAGGTTGTGTATTAATTCAACTATCTTTTCAGGTTGCTGTGATTCATATATCTTTGAGGAAAATCTTTTTCAAACACATTGATTTACTCTCACCTTTACTAATTAAGGGACTTAATTTGAAAACCTTGCCTATGATTTAGATTTTCAGGCAATTGTCGTCTAACAGAGCAAGTTAAGAAGATTTCCAATTGTTACTTTCTCAACTTTTATTAGTAAGTGTTGATTGGAAAGCCAACAATTGAACTTATCAGTAAGAAACTATGAATACTTTGTTTTTGTTTTTTGGGGACATGAATAATTAGGAAAATTTACCTTCTATTGGCTTCATGGTCAGAAAGAGGTTTTCTTTTGTTAGGTACCGTGGCTATTAGATAAAGACTACAACCTTTGTGTTCCTGCATTCTCAAAATATTTTTGTGCTAAGATAGTTTCGCATGGGTCCCCCCGTGCTTTGGCGCATTATTGAGACATCCCTGTTGGTGTAAACTAAACTCAATTAATACATGTTGCTTTCGCAATAAAGGATGGTTTTAACTTACAAAACAGGTGTTGGAGAACGACAAATCCTTCGTTAATTAATATTATTTTATTTTTTATATATTATGGAAAAAGAATGAAACAGAGAAATGAACGTTGATTTTAGAGCTATTTTTCGAAAAATTATGTCAAAAAACACTTATTTTGGGTTTTGGGTTTTTAGAAAACAGTTTTTGAAAACAGTTTTAGAAAATTACTTCTTAAAACTGCTTGCTAAACATGGAATGCAGTTTTTGAAAACTGATTTTAGTTTTTGGAAACTGAAAACAGTTTTTGAAAAACACATCCAAACATGCCATAACCCTCCTAAGCCAGCCTATAAAACAAGAGAATAACAGTGTGACATAATTTGGGTAGGATGAACTAAATACATAGTAACAAATGAAGAAGGAGAAAAAGAGAAGAACAAAAATACAATGAAAAGTAATTTGTTTTAGCTTCCATTCTTCATCATCTCAATTTGAGTAAATTGTGATTTATTTATGTTGGAAGAAAACACCAATCATCCCACACTTATTCTCTCTCTTCTTTCCAATCAAATGATAGAAAAATCATTCTGTTTTTCCTCTCATTCCTTCCTCTCACTTATCTTATATGGCAAAATGAATACACCTTTATCCGGCAAAAGAGTTTCCATTCCCATATTCTGACCAATCTTTCCAGTGGTGATTGCAGTCTTACTGCAATAGTAAATGAAGGCATCCTATTTGACTTGATAATAGGATAAACCGTATTCATATAAATTATGAAAGACTAATATATTCTTTTGCAAATTTGGAGCACTGTCAATGTTATTTTTACAATTAGTAGGTATATCGGAAAATATGTTACTCCCTTCACCCCTTTTTGACTGTCACCCTTGAAAATCCACAAACTTTACGAACATAGTTTATTTTTTCATGATACCTTTTATTTACCAACGACCATTTAAAAGATTAAAGGTATTCTCAAAAAATGATTGTGATTTATATTTTACTTTAGAAATTGTACAAACAATTTGAGGATTTCAGTGTGACAAACAAAATGAGATGGAGTGAGAGAAAAAAATATATCATACAGAAAAATCATGTTACATATGAATACACTTGTAAACCTCCGAGATGTGTGTATAATATATACAACTATCAGCCTGTCCAGCAACCTGTACCACCCGTGTTTCGTACAAGTCATGATTATCACACAATACGAATGCTAATCTCCATTTGCTCATACCAGATCTCTTCTTTTTCTGCTCTCATTTCTGATATTCACTTATTTACTCCTGTTACAGGGAACAAATTTGAAAAAAAAAAGAAGAAAACATATCATATCAGAATTGAGTTCTGCAGCTCTTGTATATTCATCGGCATATATTGCTTACTTTATGTACCTCAGGAGAATCCATGGATGGAGAACTTAAGGCAGCTTCTGCTGGTGCTTCGGAGACTCTTGCTTCTGATTTTTCGTTCGAGTAACTACCAAAAGGGAAAAAAATCAATGCTATATATATGCCTTGGCCAAATAAAAACAAAACGATGTCAAAGAAACATTGGTCTGGCAATAGTTCGGCAAACATTACACAGAAAAACATAGCCTTATTCATCCACATGGTGCACATGCAGAAAAGTTGACAGTTCAATTTAAACCTCCCTAGAGTTTTTAACATCTCCAAATTCCATTCAAGACAAACCAAAAGAAGCAAGGGAAAAAGAAAATGCAATAATGGGAACAAGAAACAACCGAACAGCACCCGGAGCAGTAAACAGACCAAAAATTTTGTTGCTAATCCTAAACTAACAGAATTTGCAGAACTGTATTTTTTATACTCCATTCTTCACCACAAATATTTTTTGGCAGAGGACACATAATAGGACCAAGAAGTTTTCATCTACCAAACATTTTAGTGTTTTGTCTCCACTATTTTTTTATTTCAAAATATCAAATATATATATAGGATGGAGGATTTTCCTCATGGAAAAAGGACAAAACAAATGAAGATAATAGATGATTTTGGCTTTACCCGATGAAGACCTTAGATTCTTTTGGTTCTTACCCACAAAATTTACATAAAAATACACTTCAAATATGCCAAAAAAAATTGAGAACTCTAAAATATTCTTAAGCAGTATCTATGATGGTATTTGATAACTAAAGACCACTTAAATAACATAAATGCAATCATATATCTAATTTTTCGAAACCAGAATCTTCTTGAGAAAAAGTGAGGATTATAAGCTCTATGCACGAAGGAAATCAGATCCAATTTTCAACTAATGTAACGAAGTGTATATGTTATTTATCAGACAAAACATAAAAATGAGCATGTATAACTTTTTCTTTTCAATATCAGTAGCATGATTATATATCTGAGCATCAATTATATCAAAACAATCAAAGCTTTAATATTTCATAACTAGATCATTTTCCTGGGGGAAAGCTGTCACTAGTAACAAATTCTTCAATATTTAGTACCCAATATTAGACAATTTAAAGAAAATGCATATTAGATACGTACGTTGAGAGTATTGTCACCCAAATGAGTTCCACACAGTCCACCCAGAGAAGTCTTTGTTCTACTGGAACCACACCATAGGTAATCAGATGAGCAAAAGGCCAAAGCTTCCATCCTGCCTGCATGTAAACCATACACAATAATACATTTAGATTTGACAGAAGTGCATATATTATCAGCCTCAGTGCCATGGATGTAAACCGAGTTTCATGAAAAGTTGTAAGAAAGAAGACATATTTACAAAAACTAGATAAGCTTTTTCTTACTTGAATAATACAGGAAAAGATATATATATATATATATATATATATATATATATATATATATATATATATATATATATCTCGAACTGAGCCAATAGTTCTTTAACTGCTGGATGAATCTAAATGCCTTTTTGACGGCTGCTTGAAGAAAAGACAAACATGTATCGCAGCATAAACTTTAAAAAAGAAAATTCAACCTGACCATATACTCAAGATTTTCAAGTAAATCTCAAAACCATTAGTAGTACTCTCTAAAGGAAATCATTTAGGTAGGAAAGTTCAAAGTTCAGCTATAAACATCGAGAGAGGAATTCAAAAGTATGTTATAAAGAGAGGAGATTTTCTTACAGTCAGCAAGGGCCAGAATGTTGCCTTCAACTCATTAAAAATATCGATTGGAGATTCAAGACGCAAGAATCCCAAAACTATATAATAAAATGCTGTTCCAAGCTGCTGCCCATGCAGTTTGGTCAAAGGCTACTTTGACAGGAACCACCCACCAATCTTGCGAAGGAAAAAGATCCTGGAAAACAGAGGAAATTATTTCAGTAAACCATAGAAATAATATAATTATCAAGCAAAATAAATACAGTGTGGAAGAAATGTAAAGCACATGATCACCTCATAAAACTGATGGTAGTAATGAGAAAGGGAACCAGGCAAAGTAAAGCCAACAAGGCCTGATCTGAACATTCGGGTGCGGTCAAACTCAAAGAGAGGTTTGCCTTCGAAGCACTGCAAATTTTAAAAATATAAGCAAGATATAAACTACGCAAATAGAAATTCAATCCAAAAACAATATTTAAAAATGAGTGTTGAACAATAGCAACTAACCTGCGCAATCCAATCCCCAATATACAACTCCACTTATCACCATTTTAGCTAGAACTGGATTTGTCTTCAGAGCTTCCTCATAAGCAGTCCAGTTATGTTGAGGAGCATATCTTAGTATCTCATAAATGGTCCAACCCTAAGAGCAACGAGAAAAGGAGTTCAAGCAGGTAGCAAGTCAAATTGATCAACAACTATGAATGTTATGCAGCATGAAAGCAGATCAAATATATAAATTCTGCAATGAACACCGAAATCTAAAGTTAAATTCTATTCTGAGAGTATGTTTTAGATTTAAAACATATATCATGGATGTTTTAAATGAAAGAATTTAACTTCCCACCATGCAATCTCATATTTGCAATGGATCTTCCCCACAAGCAACTACTGACTATTTGACAGGACTGAAGTTTATTCCCAGACCATGAATCTGTTGAGCAATGTGTCTGCAGATTACTTCTTTTACTATGTCAACAGTTCAACCACATTGATCACTCTTTCTTTGCATTTATAAACTATTTTTCCTTAAATAACCAACCCTAGATGTAACCATTAAGCCTTCTACCTGATTTCATCTATAATATATCTCGTCCAGAATTGTGAGTTGTCCATCTGAAAAACCATCTCCTACTCGAGCTTATTCTGATGACATCTAGCTACTACACTGGAGTCCACTTGTTCTAAGAATTTGTGTACTTCAATTTAACAAGCGCAAGTCAATGATGAAACCATCCAAATCCAGCTCTAACTCTCACTCATTCAGCTTTAACTATATAAAAACCATTTCTCGCTGTCTACCTCCTTATAGATGATAAAACTAAGATAAAATCAGCATTGCACCACATCGCTGTGATGCCATATAATCAAAATTGATGATTTGGAGTATCTCATAATGATCTTAACTTCTCTTGACCCCCCGGCCCCTAAGGACATAAATCCTATTAGTCATATCTATCAGAATTATGCCATCACTTAGCCAGATAATAACAGGTGATATTTTCATCTATATGCCGAGTAGGTTCTGCCACACTGAAGTCACTACTACTCTCACAGCTTATATTACAGGGAGCGAAAAAAGAAAAAAAGAACAACAAAGTAGTTCAAACAATAATAATAGTAAATATTATAAGATTGGCAAAAGAAGAGATTTAATTACTCCATTAACAAAAGAAAAAACACACAATGAACTTTTTAAATGGATAGAACACGAAGAAAAGCAGGAATTTTTTTTCTTTGAAAAGGTTTCAGAGAGAAACCAGAAAATTAATGAAATCGAGAACATTCAGTGAGAGCAAAAGTGAATAACAGAAATGGAGAAATTCTTAGACATCCAGGCAGAACCTGAAACAAAATTAATGATAGGAATTTAAAAATAAGAAATAAAAGAAGGCAAAAAACGAAACCATTACAAACTCACTCCAAACAATTAACATCTGTAGCATCTTAATCTATAAACAAAACCAACATACAACTATTATAGAGTTATAGACACTTACATGCCAATAATCACTATCAATGGTAAGCAAATTGGTGATGCCGAAAGTACCAACAGCAAGAACAATAGTTGCATTGATAGTCCTATCAATCAGCCTCTCGAATTCCTCGTTCTCTCCTCCTCTCTTCTCCATCATCAATTGAAGAAGAGGAAGCAGCAGAAGAATAGAACCCTTCAAAAGACAACCTTCCCTCACTCGTTGCACCAAATCCACCCACCTGATTCACCAACTCGTTTCCTTCCCTCTCTACCTGACTCACCACAACCCCTTCTTGCTGGTCCGTAGAGTCCCCACTCTGCACTGGGATGGGTTTCGACGTAGGTTTCCTGGGTTTTGAAAGAGAAAGTAGGCTTTGGGTAGAGATGGTCGTGTGGAGAGTGGCCATCGCTAATCTGGGAGGAACTGAGTTCAGTCCCGAGTCGACTTGCGGTCAATTAAAGACCGTACCGTGTTTTTGTTTCTCCGAGTTGGAAAATTTGAGAGGGAGGCTTTTATAACGGGGTAGGGTGAGGTGATTCGGTGTGTTAAGGTGTATGGTTTTAAAGTTATAAAATTTGTGATTTACGGTGGTGATAATATGTTTGATTTTGTTTTCAGATGTGGGGCCCTTTTAGATGATGATTGGTTTTGGATAATGAGTGTGTGGGCTACTGAGGAAAGTTGTTACGTAGAGTATCTTTCATTCGTGAGCCGTTTGAGGACGAAATCGGATGAGGAATGCAGTCCACATAACAAAAGTGCAGTAGTCCATGGTGGGTAAGAACTTTTTTGCACCTGATTTTTCGACTTACGAATTCGAGATATTCGAGTTCTACTATTTGATCGATTTAATTAAACCGAGTTTGGTTAATAGTTTTATCAGAATTATCTAACCAATGCACAATCTTAATTTTTCTATTAAGATGGATATAACAAATGTGAAAACAGCAACATTTTTCTATTGAGTATTTAAATTAATTTATTTTTGTAAACTAATACTTAAATAAAGACTGCATTTTAGCCAAATTGAGCATAATCATATTTTTTATTTATTATGTAATTGAAATTTTAAAATTATAAAAGTAGTAAAGTGAAATAATGTATATAAGTATATAAATTGAACTCCTATATATGTTGCATCTGTCGATAAATTTGTGGATATGAAGTATAAGTATTACAAAAAATTGATGACTTTAAGACACGTATTAACGTTGTCTTTGAGTTATCTTTTGAGTCTCCCAAAATACTCAAAGCCTCTAAGAATCTTTAAGAGTAAAATCAAAGGTTTTTCTTTGAGTTATCTTTTGAAACAATGAAATAATTTATTTAGAAAGATATTAGTAATATTTATAGTGTTTATTTGAACTTTCAATAATCAGAAATTGAAGAGTAATTATCTAAAGACATAGCTATCGAAGAAAGAACATAATTTTTTGAAAAAAAATATAGTTATTAGAATTCGAAATTTTAAAAGTGACGAACATCTAATCGATTAAATTAACGTCTCACGAGAAAGATAGTTTCAGGTGTTGGGCATCTAATCGATTAGTCACTGTTGGACGCTGTTTCTAGTCGATTGAGAAAACTAATAGAAATTTTCTATCCCAACGTCTAGTCGACTGAACAATTTATTTTTTTTTAACAAAACTTTAATATTACCGCAATGGTAGAGACATCACTTCTTCATACAAGAGAACATGGTTCGAATAAGTTTTTTCGCCTAATGATTATCTTTATATTTTTCATATAAGAAAATCGAGTTCAATCAATTTTTACTAAATGTTTTTAAAAAATTCACAAATGTACTTTAAATGACTGGCATTTGTATACTTTTGGTTTGTGCCCAAGAACAATAGTGAAATTCTTGTTTGGAAGAATGTTTTGGGTGTAAATTTTTTGGTAACGGTTAAATAACTTCATTAGTAATATGAAAAGTGACGATATGAATGTTAACAATGATTTTTTTTATATAAATTATCAATAAAATGTTCATTCGATATAAAAATAAAGTTTTTCATCTCAAGTATTTCCCAAAACAATATAAAACTAAAGTTTCATATAACGAGATTGTCAATTAACTCAATTGAAAAAACTGATGCACAAAAGATTTGTGATTAAATTTTATTTAGAACAGAACTTAAAAAAAGGACTAAATCTCTTATATATAGATCATAAGATAAGCCCAATATCCTTAAAAATAAACCAAAAAAATGAAGAAAAAAAAAACTTGATGTAAAGTTTTCTAACTATATCTAAAGTTATGGACAATTTCATTTTAAAATATCCCTAAACTGAAACTAATTCTATGGTATTTTTAACAAAAAAAAATTAATTTGCTTTATCTTTATATTGTGCGTAAAATACATACATTTGATGATAAATCAATTTTAATGGAGAAAAACAAAAATATTAAGGGTAAATGCAAAAAAAAATAACTATTTTATTATTAAATATGTGGTTCTAATATATATATATATATATATATATATATTCTTTCAAAACACCCGGCTAGTCAGTACGTTTATCTCTTCAATACTTTACTAGCATTACTCGCAACTAACTATTAAGATGCACGGGTGCATTACCTCTACTCATGCGCGCCCACCCGCCCGCCCGCCCATCCTAACGGTCTCAACTTACGCTAGCAATACCCTTAAACAAAACTAAGTAACAAAAGATGTCCAACAAGGAACACAGGTTCAATCAAATCAGATAAGCATAAATTGAAAAATAGAAGTATGAGGTTGATTCAAGGCCAACAGTTTTAGAATGTGCTCGCTTGGCAAGAAAATCAACACAGGAATTATCTTCCATGCCTGAGAGAGTAGTCCTCTGACTGACTCCAAAGGATCTTACAATCATGAACAAGAGATCCATTAGGATGAAAATGAGCATCAACATTTCAAAATCAGATGGATAACAAGTTAATCAATTTCAACGTCTACTTGATTAGTTCATCCGTTATGAAGCCATCTCCAAAATCCACATTTGTTCTAAATTTTTGTAACAGAGAAATTGGGACGGATGTGATCATGTAACTGATTACCGAAGCTTCTCTTTCAATTCTACCTTCCCTGATCTTATTCACTTTTTATATGAAATATGATGTTCTTTATGGTCTCTAAAGACCAAGGCTTCGTTGTGAAAAGCGCACAAGAATATGCTACTTTACTACTGGGATTGAAGACATGGCGCGTGAAATGCTTGATGAAATGCCTGACCACTAAAACAGTGATAACCCATCTTCACTCGTCATTTCTCTCTTAGTAGAATTTATTTAATGGCTAATAACATTACATGGTAATAGGTCCTTCCTTATGATCTACCATAGGATCTGCAAATTCCATGATATTTTTCTACCATCAATTGGCTTCATGTTGTGAAAAAAACTTTGTTCTATTATTAGGGTCTGTTCTTATTCAATTGAAGTTGCAGACACGATTATGAGCCCTAGTTACGGCCTAAAAATTATAGGCCATTGAGGAAAATTGGAGTATTTACAAGCAGACGCTTTGCTTCCCTTTCATGTATCCATCATTATATTCTTTCCTTTACGGTTGCTGATGGAGGTAAGATCTGAATTACAGGGCAAATTTAGGAATTTGTAATGGAAAAATGAAGAAGAAGAAATGAGATTCTTGTTTTGAGAATAAGAGAATCTCCTTAATGAGAGAGAAAATAAGAGTTATGTTATTAATTCTTTCTTACAATCAACCAGAATGAAGACTATATTTATAGCTTCAATCCTTTTGTTACAAGTATTCAACCAACTTTTACAACTTCAAGAATTACTAACTAATCACTAATTGAATCCTAACTGCCTAACTGTTTTTTTAAATTCCTTCTTGGTACATTTTTTTACTCTTCTTGCAGCTTTACTCTCTTATGCTTTCCGAACCTTGCTGGCCTCTTTATATTTGTTTTGTTACTTAGCCATCTTCCTTCTTTCTCCTGTTTTCTCCCTTCAGTTCCCTCTACCATCTGTTGAAGGTGCGTATCATTATTGTTCCCATTTGACAACCACCTTGTCCTCAAGGTGAAGATCTGGAAATAAATGTTGGAATGCTTAAGCATCTTTCCAAGAAGTATCTTCTAGAGATAACTATTCCTATTGTACCAAGTATTGGTACACCCATTGGCCTTGAGGTGGTACCTCTCTTTCTCCAATAATAGCAAAAGGGTGATATATATTGTGATAAGTGAACAATCCACAAGAAGAGAACTTGGCTGGACTGTGGAACCTTTAAAAGGTTTTAAAGGGAGACATGAAACATAGGATAACCTTTTGGCAGCTGCAATTTGTGGGTCACTTTTCTTATCTTTTTCGTAATGGTAAAAGGCCCAAAGCACATCCTTCCCACCTTTTTTGTAAGACTGTAGTTTAACTAAAATTAATTCACCAACTTCAAATTACTTGTCAGATCTATGTTTGTCAGTTTGCTGTTTCATTCTCTGCTAGCTCTATACAATTGAGTCTTGACTTGTTGTAAAATATCCTCCCTATTACTCAACTCACTGTCAACAACCTCAATGGTTGAAGATCCTATGCAATATGCTGGAATGGCTGGTGGAATTCTTCCAAATACAACTTGAAATGGGGTCATCCCTAAGGAAGAATGAAAGCTAGTGCTGTAATGGTATTTTGCACAAGCCAAATACTTGGACAGCTGATGAGTTTGATTTGCAACGGATCTCAGGAATTGCTCAAGGCATCAGTTAACAACTTTTGTCTGGCTATTAGTTTGAGGATGGTAAAAGGTGTTCATCATCAGTTGAGCGCCTTGTAGTTTGAATAACTCTCTCCAGAATTTATTAGTAAAAATTGTCTCTATCATTGACAATTGGCTTTGGCATACCATGCAATTTATAAACTATGTCCATGAACATTGCAACAACTTTACTAGCTGTGAAATTAGGAGAGGTGCAAAATGGGCAAATTTGCTAAACCTGTCAACTACCACTAATATAGCAGTGAAACCATCAGAATTTGGTAGTTGGGTGATAAAATCCATGGAGATATCCTCCCGTATATGTTCAGCTTGACATTGAGCACTTTCATTTGTTGACAAGTGACACATTGTGATATAAATTGAGCCGCATCCTTCCTCATCCTTTCCCGTAAAAGTTAGCAGATAATCTGAGATATGTTCTCAAAATCCGAGCATGACCACCTAATGGAGTGGCATGGCATTCAGTCATGAAGAGATGCTTCAATTTGGAATCATTTCTTACAAAAAATTTCCCTTGATAATATAAAAGGCCCTCCTTCATAGTCCATCCTCTATGCTTCTGAGGTTAGTATTAGAAGCTAGTTTCAAGCCTCAATTTCACTGTCTTCGTTATACTCATTCCTTAATACATCCAAGAAGGCAAAAATTGGCATGGAGACAGCCAAGCATGTTGCAATTTCATTTTCACTGGGGGATAAGACATCTACCACTACATTATTCTTCCTTGGATTATATAGTATCTCATAATAGAATCCTAATAACTTTTTCAAATAATGTTTATGCTTAAGAGTATGTATTGTTTGTTCCATCAAATACTTGCGGCTTATATGATCTGTCTTGATAAAAAACTTGGGTCCTAGGAGATATTGCCTCCACTTTTGGACAGATGCAGTGATAGCATATGATTCTTTGATATATGCTGATTGGGATTGCATTCTTGTACCCATCTTCTTGCTATAGAAGGCGATGGGGTGAGGGGGTTGCAAGAAAACTGGCCTTATACCAGAACCATTGGCATCAGTCTCCACTGTAATTGGTTTGGAGAAATCAGGTAAGCTGAGGACGGAGTTGTTGTCATAGCTTGTTTTAAAGAGAAGAAAGCTTGCTGAGCCTCATTGTTCCAATGAAAGTTGTCCCTTTTCAATAAGCCAGTCAATTACTATTCAATTTCTCCATGATTACTAGTAAACTTTCCCAGTTCCGTGATAACTCCCACAGAACCAGGTCCATAGGATTATCACAACATGAAAGATATCCTGGTTGACAAGAGAGTATATCAATTCTCATTCAAGAGCAACTGCTCATTTTCAATATCTATTGTAGGATCAGAAGTAATTATCAATTTAACATTTAATAGAACAACATACTAATAGGTTCATTCTTATGATTTACTATAGAATCAGAAATTTCCATGACAATTTTGGTGATATTTTTCTACCTTGAACTGTCTCCATGTAGAGAAAAAGCTCTATTCTATGAGAAGTTCTTGTCTAGCTCTCGTCCATGAAAGAAACATGGCACAAATGCCAATTTCACCATTTAATAGCATGAGAAGAAAAAAAGATAATTTATTTTCATTAAAGGGTGAGATGGGCTCTTGTGCCATGTATCTTTCATAAATTCGGGTTAGACAAGAATTTTTCCTACTCTATTACGTAGGAATTCAATTGATTGGAATTGATAATGTTATTCCAACATTACAAGAAATTAATCTTGTTTGGCTCCATAACCCATACTATAATCTCTTTGTTCTTCCTTTCTTTTCCCTTCTCTTTTCTCTCTTCTCACCCGTTGATCAAGTTACATTTATTTTTTAATTTATTAAATAATATAAATTAGCCTCACAATCACTTCCAATTTTAAATGGTTTAAATTATCCAAATGATTTTGGTTATTAGATGTTTATATTGAATTTCATTATAATTCTGGTGATATTTTTCTACTTTAAACTGTCTCATTGTTAAACCGATTATAAGGCTCTGAATTATTAAACGTTCATTGTGTTAGAGGTTCCTTGATATATGCTGTCTATAATAAGCTGTAAATACTTTCCTTAGTTAAGTCAATAATCTCGCTATGTAATCCCATTGTTCAAAAGCACAAACTTTCCTTTCCTTTCAAGTATGCTTCCTTATATTCTTTCCTTTATATATGGTTACTTTATCCCATTGTTCAAAATCAGTGTTCGAGGTGTGAGGAAGCAGCAGCCAATCTTATAAACCAGGCACAGTACCTTCCCTTTCTATACTCGTCATCTGTTAGTTTTCATTCAATATAATGTAAATATATTTGATCTTAAGCTTGCTTTGATCAGCTTTATCTCAGTCTGTTCAAACAAATTAAGAGCCATAACATGTTATGTATTCTCTTCCCTGGATTTGTCTAATGCTTGGTATTTTGTTATGGGAATGGCTTTCTTTAGTTGATTTGCCTAATTTCTTGCAATATAATGCTTGTGAAAATTATCATAGCTTGTGTGCTATGAAAATTATCATTGGAGGGATTTTCATTAAAAAAAAAAAAACAAAAAAAAACCAGGCAGACAAGATAATACTAGCTATTGTTGTAAGTATCACACATGAATAGTTGTTTTATCTTTTTTTTAATATGTAATGAATAATAAAAGTAAATAACATATATATATATATATATATATGGTCTCAAAATTTTATAATATTATTATTTCAAAAATATTTATCGTTAACAAAAACCAATATAATGATGAGTTTATTAATGCAATAAAAATCTAATCAAATATTTTTATAGATAACAATATTTCAAATTTAAATGTTATCAATGTATTTTATAATTTAATGGATTTAGTTACATAATAATGAATTTTTTGTTGAAAGTTTGTTTATATAAAGTAATGAATGTTTTTTCTAAAATATTTTTCATTTATAAAAATTAAACTTTTTTTTGTAAATAACATACATATATGGAGTCTAAAAAATTATAATATATATATAAAGAAACATTAATATTGTTCAAATATAAACAATCAAATAGAATGATGAGTTTATTAATGCAATAAAACTCTAAACAAATACTTATATAGATAAAAACATATTTTACACTTAAATTTTTGTCAATGTTTTATTTTTGTGAAATTAATATATTTAATTACATGGTAATAAATTGTTTATAGAAAAATTGTAGCAGCATAATAATTTAATTGCTTGTAGAAAAAATTTACAGAGAATAAAGAATTGCTTATATAAAGTAAAACAAAATATTCCCTCCATATCGTATTTTTAGTCCGATTTTGACTTTTTGGGGCGCTTTGACTCATTTTTTTCTCGATATTTAGTCGATTTAAAATTATGAAAAAAATTAACTTTTAGAAACTTGTGAACTATGTAAAGATATGTTTTTAAAAAATTTAGAAACTTCATTAATGTGACATTAACAAAAAAAAAAAAGTTTATCATTTGATTAAATAAATAGTGAATTTATACAACAAAATACGGGACAAATGAAGAAATTACTAGGTAAAAGAATTTACTTGATTTCCCTCCCAAAGATTATTCATTAGATATAATTAGAAGCCTTAAAACGTAATACTATCTAAGAGTTTAAGGTTTAGGTAAACATTATAAATATGTAGAAAACTTTTATATAAGAGAGTTGTGGTTTTGAAGAATTAATCCCAATACCTCAAAGCACTATGGTATCATTGAATTGAAACAGTAATCAATTAATGAGTCAATCGATGTTGTGGTTAATGTTCTAATGTTTCCTAAGCAAATGAGAAAATTCATACAAAATTTGACAATCTCCTCAAAAAATTTTAATTTAAAGTTCAAAGAAACAAAATCTTAAATCGTCTCAAAATAAGATAATGAAACTCAAACTCAAAAATTTCGTAAACCAAGAATAAATGTTTTAGAGAAGTTTTTTGAATTAAATATTACGACCATTTGAGTTAAAATTCGTATTTAACGAACCAAAAAATTAATATGAAAATCCGTTTTTTTATTAACTAACTTATTTAATTATTTTTATGTTTCATATATACGATTTTTTCCACCTAAAGTGTTTTTAAACATTAAATTTTTCCAGCTTGCTGGTCATAGCTACCAATATAATAATACTACTATATGCAGGGACTTGCCAATGGATCAGTTAGGGTCGACAATCTTTAACATTCTAAATTTCATAGGGCCATCAGTTTGTAAATATCTGCAATATCACAGAAAACTCAACGAATATATGAGTACTCTCAGAAGAACTAGAGATGAGTTAAATAGTCGAAAGGAAGATGTTGACCTAAGATTGAAGGGGCAGCTTCGTTTAGAGAAGATACCAATGAAGGAAGTCCAAAATTGGTTGAAAAATGTGGAGGAGACACTTAGTAGTACAAAAATTATTGAGGATAAAGTGAACAAAGGGAAATATCTCTCACGTGCTGGCTTAGGAAAACTTGTCGATGAAAAGATTCAAGAAATGCAAAAGCTCTACGAGAAAGCAGGTAGTTTCCCTGATAGTTTGGTAGTGGAAGCGCCTTCGACTTCTGGAATAACATTGCCAGCACCAGAATTAGTTGGTGAGACTATCATAAAAGAAAAAATCTGGGGGTACTTGATGGATGATAAGGTTACGAAGATTGTGTGGAATGGGAGGGGTTGGGAAAACTACCATCATGAAGCACATCCATAACGAGCTCTTGAGAGAAAATAGATTTGATAAGGTGATATGGGTCACTGTTTCAAAGGAGTTTAATATTCTAAAACTACAAGTAGACATTGGAAAACAAATAGACGACAAATTTTCAATAGATGGGGATGATCAAGTGACACGATCAAGAAAGTTAATGGAGATGTTGAAAGGAAAGAGATACGTGCTGATTTTAGATGATGTGTGGGATAAGTTTTCTCTTGAAGACGTTGGAATCCTGAAACTCACAGTAAGTAACGGATGCAAACTAGTACTAACCAGTAGATCATTTGATGTGGGTAGATTTATGGATTGTGAGTTGGTCAAAGTGTTACCTCTTTCGAAAGAAAAGGCATTGGACTTGTTCTTATCTAAGGTTGGACATGATATCTTATTTCATGCTCCAACTAAGGTTGGACATGATATCTTATTTCATGCTCCAACTTTAGAATCAACCCTGAAAATGGTTGTGGAGCAATGTGCGGGTCTACCGCTCGTGATTGTCACGGTAGCAGGCAGTATGAAGGGTGTCCATGACATTCATGTATGGAGGAATGCACTTAATGATTTGAGAGAACGGAAAGAAGGTGTTGTGGGAATGGAGAATGAGGTATTTGAACGATTGAAATTCAGTTATGATCGTTTGAAGGATACAAAGGTGCAGCGTTGTTTTCTATTTTACTCATTATACCCCGAAGATTATGAGATTGATAAGGATGAGCTAATAAAATATTGGATCGCAGAGGGACTTGTAGCGGATGGAATGGATAATATGAGTATGGAAGCAGAGTATGATAGGGGTTATGCTATTCTACATAAACTTGAAAGTAACTGTTTATTGGAGAGTGCTCGTTATTCTTATCGCGTGAAGATGCATGACCTTGTCAGAGACATGGCATTGCGTATCACAGATCATCGATATATGGTGCAAGCTGGAATGCAATTGCAAGAGTTACCAATGGAACAAGAATGGAAAAAAGATGTCGAGAAGGTGTCATTGATGGAAAATAATATATCAGAAGTTCCTGTGGACATGTCACCTAACTGTCCAATGCTTTCAACCTTGTTGCTGCGATCCAATAGATTTAAGATGATCTCAGAAGCCTTCTTTGTGCACATGCATGGGTTACAGGTTCTTGATCTTTCTCGCTGTTGCCAGATTACGATTTTGCCAGGTTCAGTTAGTGAGTTAGAGAATCTAACTGCATTGTTGCTTTCTAAATGTGAGCAATTAAGGTACGTGCCTAGTTTATCAAAGCTTGGAAAATTGAAGAGGCTGGATCTAAGTGAGACAGGAATCAAAGAGGTTCCTCAAGGTATGGAAATGTTGGTGAATCTCAGATATCTCGATCTTTATGGTACAATCAGCCTATTGGAGATGGCTGCTGGGATATTACCAAAGATGTCTCGTCTTCAGTAATTGAGAATGGATGCTCGGTCAGAAACTGTGAAAATAAAAGGAGAGGAGTTAATGGATCTGAAGAAGTTGGAATGTTTCAAAGGGCAACTGTTTGATTTGCAAGATTTTTGTATGTATGTGAAATTTATTCAAGGTGGAAGAAGGCTTCGTGAGTACTGCCTTCAAGTGGGAAGTCCAACCGACATTCATGATCTTGAAATGGGAAAAGCTGTACTATTAAGCAAATGTGACGGTATATGTGGAGAAGATCCTGTTGATTTTCCTACCGACGTTCAGGAGCTCAATATTGAATGGTGCAACGACATGACCAGCCTAAGTGATTTTCCTTCCTTAAAAGGCGCTGACTTGAGATACTGTCGTATTAAGGGGTGTAAAGGGGTAGAGAGCTTGGTGGCATTATCTTTGCACTACAGCCTTCTTGATTCCGTCAAGCATCTCTACCTTTACGAATTGGATAATATGAGTGCAGTGTTGAGTATGTCTGCATCTGCACCTCCCTGTGGCACATTTTCTCATCTTATATTTCTTTCAATAATAACTTTGTCCAAAAATAACGAAGCTGTTCTCGCCTGGGTTACTGCCAAACCTCCAAAACCTGAAGGTGATTAATGTTGGAGATTGTGAGCGGATGGAGGAGATAATAGCATCAGAGGAACAAAGTGGAAATCATGATGAAAAAGGAAGGGATACCTTCACTCTTCCCAAATTAATATATCTGTCGTTGGAGAATCTACCAGAATTGAAGACTATATGTAGTGCAAGTGGAGTCATGGTCTGTGACTCTCTAGAGTTTATTGGTGTAAGGGGATGTCCAAAACTACAGAGGATACCTCTGTATCTTCCCTTGCTTGAAAATGGGCAACCATCTCCTCATCCTTCTCTCCTTGTAATCGAAGTAGATTCAGAAGAACAATGGGAAACGATGGAGTGGGTCCATCCAGACGCCAAGAATGTTCTTCGGCCCTTGCAACTTCTACATTAAGAGTTCTAACATTATCTTGCTGGATGAAATGCTTTTTTACTCCGTTCATTTATTTTTCAACACTTCTCACCCGTAAGCAGTTCATCTTAATTCTCTCGATTCATTTATCATATTTAATTCTCTCTCTCTCTTCGTTTCTCTTACTACTATATCATATTACGTACTACTATTTTATATTTTGAAGCTTTTTTGTTGTTTTGCTCTTATATATGCAGGACTTAATTTTACTATGCTAAAGCCAAGTCTGTTGCATATTTCAAGGGCATAGATGAAGGAAGAATGCTCACTCAGTTGGATAGCTGTTATTATTATAATTTATAGCTTTGATTTTCTTCTGTATAATAATGTTTGTTTCATTGTGTAATTTGTTTCCATGTATATATGTACAACTGATACTCTTCGCAGTGTTTTTACTTGTTCAGTTGCTGTGAGTAGTGTATTAATTCAACTATCTTTTCAGGTTGCTGTGATTCATATATCTTTGAGGAAAATCTTTTTCAAAGACATTGATTTACTCTCACCCTTACTAATTAAGGGACTTAATTTGAACAGCATTTGAAAACCTTGCCTATGATTTAGATTTTCTTTACCGATGTATACTTTGTTTTTTGGGGACATGAATAATTAGGAAAATTTACCTTCTATTGGCTTCATGTTCAGAAAAAGGGTTTCCTCTGTTAGGTACCGTGGCTATTAGATAAAGACTACAACCTTTTGTGTTCCTGCATTCTCAAAATATTTTTGTGTTAAGATAGTTTCGCATAGGTCTCCCCACGCTTTGGCAAGTTATTGAGACATCCCTGTTGGTGTAAACTAAACTCAATTAATACATGCTGCTTTCGCAATAAATAATGGTTTTAACTTACAAAACAGACGCTAGAAAATGATAAATCCTTCATCAAGAAAATGATGCTGATATAATATAAACAAAATGCAAAAGAAAGAAAATGAAGATATCCTGGTTTGGCAAGAAAGCATTATCAATTCTCATTTGGCAGTACAAGACGATCCTGACCCTCCACTAGCTTGGCTGATCTAATCACGTCACCGCTTTTGATCTGTGGCAGAATGTCTCTTCCAATAGTAGTGTATCTGTGAATTCGAATACCATACAAAAAGAAATATATTGCTATTCAATACAAATATCTTATGCGATAATCACTGCTGAAAATATAGTAGAGTTTAAAGACGTACCCAAAAACTGAAAATTGCCCTTCATCAAAAGATAACCCTCCTAAGCCAGCCTATAAAACAGGGGAATCACAGTATGACATAATTCGGGTAGGCTCAACTAAATACATAGTAACAAATGAAGGGGGACAAAAGGAGAAGAACAGTTAACTAAGGTTTTGATTGGTAGAGAGAGAATGAAAAGGGAGAGGATGAAAGAATGAGATGATTGATGTCTTCCACACTCTGTTTGGTAAAAATGATGGAAAATGAGAGGAAAGAAGAAAAATACAATGAAAAGTAGTTTCTTTTAGCTTCAACTCTCCAATCATCCCAATTTGGGAGAATTGTGATTTATTCATATGAGACGAAAACACCAATCATCCCACACTTATTTTCTCTCTCTTCTTTCCAATTAGATGATAGAGAGGTCACTCTTTTCTCCTCTCATTCCTTTCTCTCACTTATCCTCTACCAATCATGGGCTAAAAGATGGAAAATCTATGAGATAACTAATGAAATTCAGACATCTAGTGTGCGTTTAGTCGTAGAAAATGTTTTTCATTTTCTATCTCCATTTTTCTTAACACTTTCCCCAAACAATTTTCACAATTTTAATATAATTTAGAAAACAACACTTCTCTTTTCAACATCATATTGAAAAAATGGAAAACAAAAAAAAGTTGTTTTCTAAGTTATGCTGAAAGGATGGAAATGAAAAATATTTTCCATAACTAAACGCACCCTTACTTTCCCTCACCAATCTAGACTAAAACAAAAAACTACTAACACCACAGATCCATCCCCCATAAGTGCTAGCTCAAGTTGCTTTTGGGTTCATGAGGCCTCAAATACTAAGATCTTTCCCATTGCACTACCTAGGATGTGGGGTGTCACAACTAACACCAAGTTTCTAATAAAGATTCAAACAGAATAGTTGAATAAACTTACATTTCTTTTATCATATAGATAGAAGAAAAATTGATATGGTGATGAGTACTCCTCAGAGTCTTCACTATGCGCCATAGCAACAGCTCCATAAACAGACAGCGGAAGAACTGGCAATTCCCCATCCTTCCATGCAAAAATTAAAGAAATAATTACTGGATGGGAAAAGAGTGTCATTAGTTGTAAGTGCTTAATACGTATACAGATAAATGTAGGCATGTACCTGCACATTTAAGGTTGTTCTGTACAAAGGTTCAAATTGCCCAGATGGCATTATCTCTAAGGGAACCTTATAACCGCCATTCTTATCAATCCCCTCTGTGAGAACAGCTTGGTCGGTACAACCAAGCTTGGTTCCATCATATGCTCCATCAATTACCTGAAAGACTGTGTAATGATTTTGGATGCCCTTTCAGGATAGCATGTACAAAGAAATAATTTCAAGCATTCTCATTCAGGAAAATTCCCCCAACAGGAGGCTTGCAAGACTTCAACCAAAGAGTCAAAACACCAGAATTGATGATAAAAGTGGCTATACATTATAATTTGTTCCGTAATTTTAATTTCCTCGATAAAAAGGTGCAATGCAAGTCAACAAAGCTTCATTCCGGCCACCTTTGGTTCAGTTAAATGTAACCTTAACCATGATTAATTGACCATCGAAGGCCAACTCGTCTCTAAATTACTGATACAATAGTCCTTCTCACAAAGCACCTTTATCTTGAAAAAAATACAGCTCAATTTGCACTTACTGGAGTTTGTTACAAGAACCATATTCACAGATTATTCTGTCTTTTACGCTGCTGATGCTATGGCCCCAACTAAATCGTGACCGTGTTAGTGTAATTTTTTTTTTTTTTTTCTCGTGCCATGGTCCCAGCACAATTTCTTCAATTCAGAAGTTTGATATTTTCATGCATCAAGAAACCTCTATTGCTTTATTCATAGCCAATACAAGTAATTAGGTGCTTGATGTTTCCCTGTGATGTAACAATATCATGATGCGAAATAAACTTGCTTTCTTTCCATTTGTTCTCACAAGTTCATCATACATGTCCGTATATGTATTTGATTTTCCTTTGTCTACTCAGAAATCACCAACCATGGCTACTCAGCAAAGAGGTAACAGAATTATCAATTCAAATTCTGATGCAGCTAACTGATTGTCAACTCTCTTAAGTTCTTTATGTCAGTTTTTATCAATATTCTAAATTGTAATATTTCTACATTTATTATGAAATTTTAAATTTTTTTCCTATTTACCACGACAGTCCTCAATTTGCATGTTCGCAAGCAGTAACATTGATGAGATATTCAGGTTTTGAAAAGATCCATTGTTGCTATTATGTTAATGTCTTCTAATACCATCAATGTATAATTTCCCCCATAAGCTTGTCTTATGCACTTATATGATCAGCCTCTCAGATAAAGTGTCCTTAATAATAACTTTTCTTTCTAAAATCTTGCTATTTTTTAATCTATTCAGGTGATGAACGCGATTTCCATTGATTCTCTACTAATCTTATTTACATTGAGTGTAATTGAGTTATGTTCCAAGCCAACCATAGCTCCAAGAAAAGTAAAATGCTTTTTATATAACATAGCTATGCGAGACCAAACCTTAAAATGTAAAATATGATAGAAATAAAATTTGAAAAATAACCCGCAAAAGATCAAGATTAAGCAATAGCCATGTACAAAGTGCATATAAATTCCCAAGGCTTAAGTGAGGTTCAACTACCTTACCAGTTTTGCAATATTTCCTGCTGTCAATGGTGCTGAATATCCATCTAAAACAACCTGAATCCAAAAGATAATGATCAGTCTATAGAATGATGAATGTAAAAATCAATATCTTGATTTATGACAGTGATACAGCAAAGATAACGGACTCCAAAAGTCAATGATTATATTGTTGAAAATCCTAATAGGATTCTTAATGAGTGTCCTAGTCCTATTAAAACTTAGTATCTATAAGTTTATATATTGGGTCAATTGTATTATTTTCAATTAATCAATAAGATATTTTCAGTTGTTATTTTTCAACATGGTATCAAAGCAATTTGTTCTCTAGGATGCTACATAATTTTTCTTCTTTTTTTTTAAAAAAAAAAGTCACTGTTCACACGCCGCCACCACTGTGCCACCGTCTTCTCCGACATCACCTGAGCACACCACCGGGATCAGATTTGTCAATCTACTCCGTTATGACCATCACGCGCCATAACTCCACCGGCAACCAAAAGCCTCCAAAGCCTCGTACACCACCGCGACCATCAATCTCCCTCCGATCTCTCTCTTTCCGACACTGAACGTTGGATCGAGCCCACCACTAGAACCCGCGACCCCGACAACCATTTCCATCACTTTTTCCGACACGATCTCTTCTCCAGTACAACTCTGCTTCTTTCGGCAAGGTTCCTTATCCTCATGATAGTCGGAGACCACCCCGGGGGTCGCCCTGCTCCACCAAACAAAACCCTTGTGTCTGCAGTCAAATCCAGCCACGAGTAGCCATCAATCCTACCGCGACCTGACTGCAACTGCATTTAACCCAGATCTGTTTGATTACTTGGACATCACTTGTTTGGTTCCTTGGCTTCCTTGGCTCTGTTTGGTCACCGTGAGATCTATGCCCGACTCGGATCTTTGACCAGACCCGATTCCATCAAGTTCTTTAAAAAAAAAACGACAAACAACGGAATCCAAGACTATCTTCGATGTGTCTCCTCATCTAAGTCATCATATTAGCACTTCAATTGGTCGTGGTGGTAATGTTGTTCCTGCCATCGTTCCGGGTATACTTGGGAGACGTGTTGGAAGTTAGTTGGTCGTACTCGAGGTAATGTACGTACTGCCATCGTTCCAGGCATACTCGAGAGACATGTTGGAAGTTAGTTGGTCGTCCCATGGTTGCTAATGATATGACTTCTGCTTCTATTGCATATGGACTTACATCAAATTCCGTGCCTACAACTTCTATGATGATTTCCAAAGATGAGTATGATGAGTTCTTACAATATAAGACAACCAACCGGACACTTCCTCGACTGCTCTTTCCACCCAAAAAGGTACACTAAAAAGTTGTATATCATCTAGTAATTCTTCATCTAGACCTTGGATTTAAAAACACTACTAGTGGCATTGGCACTGTACACCCTAATTTTTCTCTGTCTTTATCATCGGTCCTTTATGCTCCATTTTCTCAGTATAATTTGATATTTGTTAGTCAGCTTTCAAAATGTCTTAACCGTTCTGTTACCTTTCTTTTTGATTTTGTTCTTATCCAGGATTTAAAAACAAGGAAGACAATTGGTGGAGGACATGAATCAAACAGCCTGTGTTACTTTAATCCTATCCTATCACTCATTGTTTGCTCGATTGACGTGTCCCCACTTCAGGTACATTGTCGTTTTGGTCATTTGTCCTTAGAGAAGCTAAAAAAGTTAGTTCCTACTTTGAGTCAAGTTTCGTCTTTAGAATGTATCGTGTCAATTGGGTAAGCATCATTGTGTGTTATTTCCTTCCCGAATTAATAATCGTGTGTCTAAGCATTTTATGTTAGTACATTCTAATATTTGGTGTCCAAGTCACGTGACTTCTAAACTTGGATTTAGGTATTTCATTACATTTGTGGATGATTATTCTTGAATTTATTTAATGAAAGACTGTTCTGAGTTGTTTTCTATTTTTTGTGTCTTTTGTGCTGAGATAAAAACTTAATTTGACTTATCTGTTTAGATTCTCTGTAGTGACAATGCTCGTGAGTCTTTTTTTGAGCCTTTTACAATTTTTATGACTAAGTCTGGTATTATTCATCAATCGTCTTGCTCTCATACATCTCAACAAAATGGAGATGTGGAGTGAAAAAATTGTCATCTTATGGATACTGCTCGTACTATCTCATTTCATATGCAAGTCCCCAAATTATTTTGGAGTGAGCCCGTTATGACTATATGTTACTTAATCAACTGTACGCCATCCTCTATTCTTGATGGTCAAACCACCCTCTCCATACTCTTTCCTAGAGATGTTACATTCCACTTACCTCCTCGTGTTTTTGGATCTACTTGTTTTGTTCATCAGCTTCGTCCAGGAGTTGACAAACTTGATCTCCACTCTATAAAGTGTACTTTCTTAAGCTACTCTCGTACACAGAAAGGTTATCGGTGTTATAGTCCCTCATTACAAAGGTATTTTATTTGTGTTGATGTTACATTCTTTGAGTCTGCCCTATATTACTCGGGGTCTCATTCTATCTTAAATCTGGCTGATTCGTTTCCTTGCCCATTACTTATTCCAATGCCCCTTACACAGTCACAGTCAGGTCCTCCTCTTTCTTCATCCTCTCCTCCCTCTGTTGCAAGTTTACTCCCGTCGTCTGTGATCTTCCGCTCCTACTGCTCCACCAATTGCTCCCTTGTTGATAGATCTCGATTCTTCTTTCACTTCATCTTCTCATAATGATCGTCCTATTGCCCTTCGTAAAGGTAAACGTTTATGTATTGCTCATTTGATTATTAATTTTGTGTCTTACGATTCTTTATCTCCTTCATATGCTTCGTTTGTTGTTTTGGTCTCTTTTTATCTCTACTCCTAAATCAATTACAGAAATTTTGTCTCATCCTGTGTGGAAATGAGCTATGGATGAAGAAATACATGCCTTGAAAACATGGGACTTGGTTCCTCTACCATATAGAAAATCTATTGTTGGTTGTTGTTGGGTCTATAATGTAAAGGTTCATTCTGATGGTACTATTGACAGATTAAAAGCTTACCTAATAGCAAAAAGGTATACACAGGTATATGGTATTGATTATGCTAAGATATTCTCTCCAGTGGCTAGGATTACGTTTGTTCATGTGTTTCTCTCTCTAGTAGCTACTTTTAATTGGCCCCTAAATCAGTTAGATGTGAAAAAAAAACATTTCTAAATGGTGATTTGTAAGAAGTATATATAGAGAAACCATCCGGATTTGTTGCTCAAGGGGAGTCTGAGGTAGTATGTCGATTAAAAGAGGCTCTATATGGATTGAAACAATCTTCTCGAGCGTGGTTTGGTCGGTTCAATGAAGTAGTGATTAATTTTGGCTTCAGCAAATGTGGTGTAGATCATTTTGTATTTTATAAACATAGTGAGGCAGGTAGGATATTGTTAATTGTATATGTGGATGATATTGTCATAAGAGATGACAAAGAAGGAAATCTAGGACTGAAACAATTCTTAAGTACTAAATTTCAAACAAAGAATTTTGGGTAATTGAAATACTTCTAAGGTATCAAGGTTGCTAGATCCCGTCATGGTGTTTCTTTATCTCAGCGAAAATATGTTTTTGATTTGTTGACTGATAATGAAATGTTAAGGTGTAAGCCTATAAATAGTCATATGGATCCCAACACAAAACTCACAGCTGATCAAAGTGACTTCTTATCTGATCCTGAGCCAAATAGGCGTTTGGTTGAAAAATTGAATTATTTAATTGTTACTAAGCCTGATATTTCATTTGCAACCAATGTAGTCAGTCAATTTCTCGATGCTCCACAAACTAGTTGATACTACCAAAATATGTCACTCCAATAGGAGGAGGACACGTGGATTATCGTGAGCCCTGAATTCAAAGAGACACGCGGACAGTTCAGGCCCAGACAGTTGGATCTCCAGGTCATGACCGCCCTTCAGGGCATCATTGCCTCCAGCTGGGCCTCCAGGTCATGACCGCCCTCAGGAACATCTTGGCTCCAGCTGGGCCTCCACGTCACCACCGCCCTCCGGATCATCATTACCAACCAAGTTGGGGCGTCAGACTTAAACACCGTCTTACGCATAGACGGCTCTGGAATAAGCCAACAAGGCAAAAGCCCTACTGAACGGTTCTCAGCTTCTTAGCTGGGCCTCATAGGCATCATTACCCTACCAGTTGGGGTATCCTGTCACAGCTGCCCCGACCCATCACCGCCTCCGGAACTCTATAAAAGGATTTGGTAAGCGGTCCAAGAGAAAGAAGGCTTTTCAGCTTTAAACACATACAACCTTAAACTTTTGCTAACTTAAGCATCGGAGCATCCTCGGAGGCATCCCCTCCGTCGACCCCAATAGCTAATCTCCCTTTCTCTGTGCAGGTATTTCTACAGAACAACCATCCAGCTCAGCAACACTCATTTTTTGGCATCAACGGATTGGCGCCGTCTGTGGGAAACCACATCTCTCGCTGACAGTAACAGCGAAGAAGTCAAAAGAACTCATCTGTTAGCATGCCTCCAAAAACACCCGCCAGAGATCTAGGCGCTCGCGCGCTACGGTCGGGAGACAGTTCTTCAGCCGAACCCGACGTTCACCCGAATGAAGGCACGCTCCAGGCGCAATTCACAGAGCTTGCACACCTGGTGGCCGATCTGGCTGCCGAAGTTCGTAGGAGACCTCAGCAGACGCTGCCACTCCCATCGCTGGAACCAGGTCACGGTGTTTCCACTGACCGCCGCCCACCAGCGGATGTCTGCTCAGCGACCCACTCACCTCCCCCAGCTAAGTTCAGAGAGAGTCCCGTGCCCAATAACAGCGAAGGGTTTGGCAAACGGATCGAGGACATAGAGGGACGCATCAATGAAGCGTTTAAAGAACGCGGCCACAATATTAGCGATGATCTCGACGTACAGGACCCACCTTTCATACAAGAAGTCCTTGACGCCCCTCTCCCCCAGAATTTTCGTATGCCACAAATCAAACTTTATGATGGATCCACAGATCCCTTAGATCACCTCCAGCACTACCGAAACACAATGACCCTCCATAGACATTCGGACCCTATAATGTGCAGAGCGTTTCCATTAACCCTAGAGAAAGCGGCTGGGACGTGGTATTCCCGCTTGAAACCGGGGGGTATTCGCACCTTCAAAGACCTAAGTTATGCCTTCGCCTCACATTTCATCAGCAGCAAAGGACCCAAGAAAACTTCGGAGTCTCTGTTTAACATTGTCCAGTCAAAAGGAGAGAAGCTTCGCGCCTATATTTCCAGATTCAACACTGCAGCTTGGGAGATTCCAAACCTTGATCCCAATGTTCAGCTCCTGGCATTCAAAAATGGATTAAGATCCGGACTCTTCAGCTCAAAACTCATCAGACGTCCGCCTATGGACATGAATGAGGTCTTGGCCCGAGCCGAAAAATACATGCTAGCAGAAGATGATCAAGCATTCCGAAGAGAACGCGAAGGAGATACGGAAAAGAGGAAGAGAGGCCCCACTAGTCCCAGCCTTGAACCCTCTAAGCGGCCGTTCCGCGAGGAGAAACCCAGAACCCTCAGGCCTTTCGAGGATAGGTCCCGAACTCTTGCAACCTATGGAACCAGAGCCAGAACTCCGAGGCAAATCCACAGCTATGCACCACTGAATGCCTCCAGGACCAACATTCTGATGCAGATTCATGATAGGGACCTCTTGCAATGGCCTCCAAGGCCGCCAAACCTCAACCCGGATCGCAATACTTGGTGTAGGTTTCACAAAAACTTCGGCCATGATACGGAAGACTGTAAGGCCTTAAAAAATCAGATCGAGGCCCTCATCAATCGAGGGTATCTAAAAGAATATGTCGGGCCACGACAAGAGAAATATGATGAACGATCGCGCAGAGGCCCTGAACGTTCTTGTGAACGAAACAGACCTACAAGGGTAGCCCAGAAGAGCCCGAGGCCAAGTTATAGAGAGCCCAGCCAGAAAAAACCGGAGGTCCCCGTGGCGGAGATTATCAAAACCATTTACGGAGGACTCGTTGCTGGAGGGGGATCCCGTGCTCGCAGTAGGTCTTATGCTAGGTCAATAGCCTCTGTTGCTGGATCTCAGAAAAGACCTAGGACCGGAGAGATTATTTCTTTTTCGGACGAAGACTTGGAAGGAGTGCAGATCCCACACGACGATGCTGTCGTAATTTCACTCCTTGTGGCTAACCATGAGATAAGACGAGTCCTAGTCGACAACGGGAGCTCGGCCGACATCCTCTTTTATGATGCCTTTCACCAAATGCAGTTGGGCGATGCACATCTGGAGCTGGTTTCCACCCCACTCTATGGCTTCTCAGGGGGACCGGTCTTTACAGAAGGCAGCATAACTCTCCCGGTAACTGCGGGAACGGCACCTCAAACAACAACAGTACATTCCACTTTGTTAATCGTCCGACAACCCTCTTCCTACAATATGATACTCGGACGACCCACACTGAATAAACTCCGAGCTGTTGTCTCTACCTATCATCTCAAAATCAAATTCCCCACGACAGACGAAGTAGGCGAGATCAAAGGAGATCAACAAACCGCCAGATCCTGTTATCTCAGTGCAATAAAAGGTAAAAAGACGGAAGCCCTACCACTCGAACTGGATGACCTTAGGGATGAAGCAAGCAACCTACGAGGTAGGCCCGAAGAAGATGTACTCACAATCCCCCTTGGCGAAGATAGCACCAAAACTGTGCAAATTGGTTCCAACCTGTCCAGCACTTCCCAAGAATCTTTATTAGCCCTTCTCCGGGCAAACCAAGATCTATTCGCCTGGATTGCTGCAGATATGCCAGGAATCAGCCCTGACGTCATCGTACATCGCCTGAGTGTCGACCCGACCCACAAACCGGTTATTCAGAAGAAAAGGTCGTTTGCTTCCGAGCGACAGGCAGTTGTTCGGGCAGAAGTTGAGAAATTACGTTCGGCTGACTTCATCCGAGAGGTGAGCTATCCGGATTGGGTATCTAATGTTGTAATGGTAAAAAAGGCCAATGGCAAATGGCGAATCTGTATAGACTTTTCTGATCTAAATAAAGCCTGTCCAAAAGACAGTTTTCCTTTGCCTCGGATTGATCAACTCGTGGACGCAACATCCGGCCATGAGCTGATAACATTCATGGATGCTTACTCCGGGTATAATCAAATCCTCATGCACCCGCCCGACCAAGAAAATACAGCATTTATCACAGAACAAGGCCTCTATTGTTATAGGGTCATGCCATTCGGTTTGAAAAATGCCGGGGCCACTTATCAGAGGTTAGTAAACAAAATATTCAAAGAGCAGATTGGTCGTAATATGGAAGTATATGTGGACGACATGCTGGTTAAAAGCGTCAAGGCAAAAACCCACGAGGCTGATCTCCAAGAAGCTTTTATTATCCTTCGTCATTATCATATGAAATTGAATCCTACAAAGTGTGCCTTTGGAGTTACTGGGGGGAAGTTCCTCGGCTTCTTAGTCACCCATAGGGGCATCGAAGCCAACCCAGAAAAGATTGACGCCATTCTTCGTATGAGTCCGCCTCGGACCGTGAAAGAAGTCCAGCGACTTACTGGAAAAATCGCGGCCCTCAGTCGGTTTATGTCAAAATCAAGCCAAGAAGTGCCTGCCCTTTTTTAAAGCCATTCGTCGGACGCAGAACTTCGTGTGGAACGAAGCTTGCCAAGAAGCATTCAGGACGCTGAAAATATATTTGGGGACACCACCCGTGCTTACCAAACCAGTAGTCGGAGAAGAACTTTTCTTGTATCTTTCGACTGGGCCCGAAGTGGTAGCCTCTGTGTTAATACGAGAAGAAGAGGGCGCGCAGAAGCCGGTGTATTATGTCAGCAAAGTACTCCATGATGCTGAGACAAGATATCCCCCGGCAGAAAAAATGGCGTATGCTCTGTTAACTTCGGCCCGGAAGCTTCGACCTTATTTTCAAGCCCATACCATCACTGTTCTCACCAACCAGCCTCTTCGACAAATACTTCACAAGCCAGACGTTTCTGGTAGAATGGTTAAATGGTCGATAGAGTTGGGAGAGTTCGACATCCGTTATCGGCCTCGGACTGCTATCAAAGCACAAGCCCTAGCTGATTTTGTCATGGAAGCTATTTTACCGGAGGAAGACTCTCCACAGGATGTTAGTCAATCGAATTCCTTTCTGCATTGGACTCTTCATGTGGATGGGTCCTCTACTGACTCTGGAAGTGGAGCCGGGCTCATTCTAAGCGGTCCTGACAACTTCTCCATTGAATACGCCCTGAGATTTAAGTTTCCAGCGTCAAACAACGAAGCCGAGTATGAGGCTCTACTCGCCGGCATGAAATTGGCCAAGGTAATATCTGTACAAAACTTACATGTATATAGCGATTCCCAACTGGTGGTGAACCAGGTGAACGGCGAATTCGAGGCCCGAGGAGAAAAAATCGCTCGCTACCTAGCAGCAGCAAAGGCATTAGCCGGGCAGTTTGAAGTCTTTTCTCTAAACCAGATTCCACGGGCAGAAAATGCGAAGGCCGACTCATTGGCCCGACTTGCTTCGTCTCGCCAGCTCGAGTCCAGGCGAGCAGTTTACCTCGAAACCCTAGCCGTGCCGAGTATCGACGAAATAATGGTCTTACCCGTGGTTGGTGAGAGAACATGGATGAGTCCTATCCTGGAATATCTACGTGATGGTATTCTTCCCGATGATAAGGGCGAAGCCCGAAAGATTGTGTCTCGAGCCGCCCGATACGCTATTCTGGATGATCACCTGTATAAGCGGGGGTTGACAACGCCCTTCTTAAAGTGTCTTGATCCGACCGAAGTTAACTACGCCCTTCGAGAAGTCCACGAAGGTATATGTGGAAATCACCTCGGAGGACGTGCCTTGGCATTCAAAATCCTCCGTCAAGGATACTATTGGCCGAAGATGAGGGAAGCAGCCATGGAGTTGGTGACCAAATGCCAAAGCTGTCAACGGTATGCCATTGTGCCACGACAACCAGCGAACCTTTTGACACCAATAGTCAGTCCACTTCCTTTCGCTATGTGGGGAATGGACCTTCTCGGGCCCTTTCCCGGAGCGACCGGCCAGAGAAGATACCTCATAGTTGCCATAGATTATTTTACAAAATGGGTAGAAGCCGAACCCTTGGCCAGCATCACGGACTTCCAAGCCCGAGCTTTCGTATGGAAATCAATCGTGTGTCGGTTTGGAGTACCACAAGTATTAGTAACAGACAACGGCAAACAGTTTGACAGCGTTCGGTTCAAAGCATTTTGCGATGAATTACACATTGACCATCGTTTCTCTTCGGTTGGATATCCGCAAGCAAATGGACAAGCCGAAGTTACCAACCGAACGATCTTGCAAGGCATTAAAAGGCGAATAGACCAAGCAGAGAAGCAGTGGGCAGACCATTTGCCCAACATACTTTGGGCATATCGAACCACGACTCGAGCACCTACCGGGGAAACCCCTTTTCTTCATGACTTATGGGTCCGAGGCAGTCATCCCCTTGGAAATAGGAATACCTTCCTTACGAGTTCAGAATTTCGAGGAACGAAGCAATGAGGAAGCCCTTCGCACGAACGCTGATCTTTTCGACGAAGCCCGAGACAAAGCCCAAATTCGACTCGCCGTTTACCAGCAGCGAGCCACCAGGTACTTCAACTCAAGAGTAAAAGTAAGACGTTTCTGTCTTCACGACCTCGTCTTGCGAAAAAATGCAGTATCTAGGCCCCGAGATTCAGGCAAATTAGTCCCTAATTGGGAAGGGCCTTATCGAATCAAAAAGGTATGCCGCCCCGGTTCTTTTGAACTCGAAGAGTTGAACGGAAAAGCCCTTCCTCGTACTTGGAATGCGGCACATCTTCGACGTTTTTATCAATAAATAAGTGTTACACATATGTAAGTACTCTTGTTTTATATATATGAAAAGATTTACTTACATCATTTCGTCCAATACGAAACAAAAACCTTAAAACCAAAATTAAGTAGGGCGCTAGCGGCCTCAAAATACAACCCTAACGCACAGACCGGGTCAAAACAACAAAAAAGGGCTACAATGGATCGCCCTCAACCTAAACCCTACTGATCTCCAATGGCAGGAGATCCAGTGCCCGAGCGCCCGTCACAATCCTGTCCGTCAGCAGCCTCGTCATCCGAAGCTGGCAGCTCCTCATCCTCCGGCCCAAGCAGGTCCAACGCGGAGAAATCAAGCTCTGGATACATGGACTCGGCCTTCTCCTTGGCCTCCATGAACCCCGTAAGGTACTGCTGGCCGCCCTCAGACACCACGGCTAGGCGATAGGCCTCCGAGCTTTGGAAGGATGCCAAGGCCTCCTCCACGGCAACCCTAGTATGGACCTCAGCCTCCTCTGTAACGGCTCGAAGACGAGCCTCGGCCTCCTCCGCTGCGGCTCCAAGGCGAGCCTCGACCCCCTCGACGGCTGCCCGAGCAGTGGCTTCAGCCTCGGCTTTGGCCCGGACAGCAGATTCTAAAGAAGCCTGCAGCCGGCAAACAGCCTCGTTCCTCTCCTCCAGCTGGCGTTGGGTTCGCCCAAGGAGCTCCGCTGTCTCCATGCACCGACGAGTGGCCGCGCCCACCAAAACACCCATCTGATACCAGAAGCCAAGTATGAAACAAAAGTCGATGAAAACAACGTAAAGTTAAGCGAAAGCGAAATCTGACCTGGGAAGCAAGAGCTTCAGTCGCCGCACATAGAGACTCCGTGGTCTTTCGACCCAACTCAGCGAGATCACGAGGGGGAGTTCCCTTAAACAGATGTTCTCTCGCCACCCGAGGATGTGCAAAGACGGAGTCGTCTGTCCGGATGGCCCAATTGGGCATAAAGATCGAGGCTTCCGAAGCCACCCCTTGGCTAGGGCCCGAGATAATGGGAGTCCCTGCAGTCGCTGGGATCGGAGCCGGGGCGCTGCTTGCCGGAGGTGTCTCTGACTGGGTCGGTGGCCTCGGAGAAGTCCCTAAGTCAATCGGAGCCGGGGCGCTGCTTGCCGGAGGTGTCTCTGACTGGGTCGGTGGCCTCGGAGGAGTCCCTAAGTCAATCGGAGCCGGAGATGGGGCTCGAGGCCTCTTCTTCGGCCGCGAAGTCGAAGCCGATTGCTTTTCAGACCGAGCCGATCTTCTCTGCTCCATCGCCAATTTCTTGGCATGCTCACGAGCACGGGCAGCCGCTTCCATCTCTGAGCAAAGCACACAAACAAATAAAGGAAATGGCGTCAAGTATAAATTGCAGGATAACAATGCAAAATGAGAATAAAAAGAAGGTAAACTAAAGCCTTTACCGCTCTCTAGCGAAGGCTCGGGGCACGAAGAACAAAGACCTCGCCGGGCCAGTTCTTCATTGTCATATAGGACCCCAACGTCCAAAGGCGAGGCCAGCATGGCATTCACTGTCTCTTGCTCATACGGAAGAAGGCCCGCCTTTTTGCATTTCCCAGTGCGGTCCATACTCCACGCACGAGGCAAGCCGAAGTCCTCGGCAGATCGGATGAAAAAGAAATTCTTCTTCCACCTCTTGATAGATGAAGGGGTCTTCTTCAGCAACCTCCTCTTCGGCCGAGTACTGAAGACCACCCACCCTGTCTGGCCATGCCGGCTGATCAAGTAGTGGGCCTTAAAAATGTCCATCGTCATTGGACGGCCCACTTCTAAGCAAACACAGATAAAGGCCATGATCAGTCGTACCGAGTTTGGTACCAACTGACATAGCGCTATATCAAAATATTTTAAAATTGCACAGAAGTAGGGGTGGAGGGGAAACCGGAGCCCAGCCTGCATGTGATGTTCATACACGCAGAGCTCGAACGGAGCTCGGTCAGGGAGGACATCACAGGCCCTCTCCCCCACCCTGGCCAGCCGAAGACCGTACTCGCCCGGAATGCGGTAAGTCTTCCTAATTACCTCCAAATCTTCCTCCCTCAGTTGGCTAGGAATGTCGTTGGCTGTATAGTACCATTCCTCCCTCTCCTCTCCAGCCGAGGTCTCCCTGACATCGGTCACAGCTCTACGAGTTTCCTCACTAGACGAGGACTTTTCCTGATATTCTCTCCCAACCCCCGAAGGAATATAGGGCACTAGTGCCATGGGGCCTGCCCTTGGCGTACCCAATCTGAGGGCATCCCCCCCAGAAGAAGACGAGGACGCCTCTGCGCCCTCGGAGCTGCTACCACTCGTACCATCTACACTACTCCTACCATTACTACTACTAGGCCTATCGCGGTATGTATCAAACGAAGAAGACATGGTATGAAAATAAAAAAGAACACGAACTCACCAACGTCCGAAGGATTCGGACTTGAATTCCTCCTAGAGCTTTCCTCCCAAGGTCTCGCGATTGCAACGATCACACCAACCTTCTCACTGAAGGGACGAGGACGAGGACTCACAAGCTTCTTTGGACGAGGCCGAAGGCTCTCAGGAAAGCAACTCTCTGAAAACAGAAGGAAATTATGGCAGGTGTGTGGAAGAAGAAGAAACCAAAGCCCCTTATATAGCATAAGTATCACGCCCAACGAGGAGCATTTAATGCGGTCGCAGGAATCTAGGGGACAATTTAGAACTCCCAAACGACCAACACACTTTCCCAGGGGACGTTACGTCCCTCGAGGCGGCCGCCGTTTTCCCTAAAAAGGGTAACATGACGCGGCATCCATGTGGTGAGACCACGTGTCTCCATCGCCGCCGTCCTAGACACGAGAAACTTTCACGTAGTTCCACGTGTCCTCGGACCCATGCTATTCTTGGCCGAGGAGATGGATTGCTCCGGGAGTCCTCGGCCCTATCTCTTCAAGGTCCGAGGAGATGGATTGCTCCACGTGTCCTCGGACCCCTAGTATTCTTGGCCGAGGAGATGAATTGCTCCACTGGTCTTCGGCCCACTCTCATCAAGGTCCGAGGAGATGGATTGCTCCACTTGTCCTCGGACCCAATGGTATTCTTGGCCGAGGAGATGGATTGCTCCACTTGTCCTCGGCCCGCTCTCTTCAAGGTCCGAGGAGATGGATTGCTCCACGTGTCCTCGGACCCCTGGTATTCTTGGCCGAGGAGATGGATTGCTCCACTGGTCCTCGGCCCAATCTCATCAAGGTCCGAGGAGATGGATTGCTCCACGTGTCCTCGGACCCCTGGTATTCTTGGCCGAGGAGATGGATTGCTCCACTTGTCCTCGGCCCGCTCTCATCAAGGTCCGAGGAGATGGATTGCTCCACGTGTCCTCGGACCCCTGGTATTCTTGGCCGAGGAGATGGATTGCTCCACTGGTCCTCGGCCCGTTCTCTTCAAGGTCCGAGGAGATGGATTGCTCCACGTGTCCTCGGACCCATGGTATTCTTGGCCGAGGATATGGATTGCTCCACGTGTCCTCGGACCCCTGGTATTCTTGGCCGAGGAGATGGATTGCTCCACTGGTCCTCGGCCCAATCTCATCAAGGTCCGAGGAGATGGATTGCTCCTCGTGTCCTCGGACCCCTGGTATTCTTGGCCGAGGAGATGGATTGCTCCACTGGTCCTCGGCCCTCTCTCTTCAAGGTCCGAGGAGATGGATTGCTCCACGTGTCCTCGGACCCATGGTATTCTTGGCCGAGGAGATGGATTGCTCCACTGGTCCTCGGCCCACTCTCATCAAGGTCCGAGGAGATGGATTGCTCCACTAGTCCTCGGTCCCAATGGTATTCTTGGCCGAGGAGATGGATTGCTCCACTGGTCCTCGGCCCACTCTCATCAAGGTCCGAGGAGATGGATTGCTCCACTAGTCCTCGGACCCAATGGTATTCTTGGCCGAGGAGATGGATTGCTCCACTGGTCCTCGGCCCAATCTCTTTAAGGTCCGAGGAGATGGACTGCTCCACAAGTCCTCGGCTCATTCTCTTTTGCCTTAGAGCACATCTTCGACCCAGCTTCATGTCTCCACAGAGGGCCTAACGCCAACCCCGTTATGCTACTTCCTTAACCACAGTGCTGCACTTAAGGAAGTGGGGGGCCTCTGATACTACCAAAATATGTCACTCCAATAGGAGGAGGACACGTGGATTATCGTGAGCCCTGAATTCAAAGAGACGCGGACAGTTCAGGCCCAGACAGTTGGATCTCCAGGTCATGACCGCCCTTCAGGGCATCATTGCCTCCAGCTGGGCCTCCAGGTCATGACCGCCCTCAGGAACATCTTGGCTCCAGCTGGGCCTCCACGTCACCACCGCCCTCCGGATCATCATTACCAACCAAGTTGGGGCGTCAGACTTAAACACCGTCTTACGCATAGACGGCTCTGGAATAAGCCAACAAGGCAAAAGCCCTACTGAACGGTTCTCAGCTTCTTAGCTGGGCCTCATAGGCATCATTACCCTACCAGTTGGGGTATCCTGTCACAGCTGCCCCGACCCATCACCGCCTCCGGAACTCTATAAAAGGATTTGGTAAGCGGTCCAAGAGAAAGAAGGCTTTTCAGCTTTAAACACATACAACCTTAAACTTTTGCTAACTTAAGCATCGGAGCATCCTCGGAGGCATCCCCTCCGTCGACCCCAATAGCTAATCTCCCTTTCTCTGTGCAGGTATTTCTACAGAACAACCATCCAGCTCAGCAACACTCATTTTTTGGCATCAACACTAGTCATTGGGATACTATTATTCAAATTTTGAGATATTGCAAGAGTGCTCTGGTGGTGGTTTACTTTATCAAAATCATGGGCATGCTAAAATTGAAGGTTATACTGATGCAAATTGGGTCGGCTCTCCATCTGATAGAAAGTCCACTACTGGATATTGTTAACAAGAAGAATTGAAAAGAATTATGTATTATTGATCTTTTGAATACAATTCAACAGTCATATATATAGACTATGAATATCAAACCTAATAGGATTAAGAGACATAACTAGATAAGATAGATATAAAATAGATAAGATTTAAGAAACCTACTATGACACATATTAGGAAACTTAATTAGGACTCTCAACAACCTAATCAGGACTCTCAACATAAACCTAATCAGGACTCTCAACAACCTAATTAGGACTCTCAACATAAACCTAATCAGGACTCTCAACACTCCCGCTCAAGCTGGTGAATATGCATCCTTCATTCCCAGCTTGCATATAAGTCTATATCTCGTACACCTAAGCCGCATCATGAGCTTTCGAATACGTCTGTCAAACAGCATCCCAAATTTCCTTCGTCGTGAATAGGAACATGCAGGTGTCGTTGATTTCAGAAGTCATGGAATTCCATAACCAAGACATAATCATGGAATCTACTTCATCCCACGCTGCAAATTTGGGATCTCCCTCCTTCGGTCCTGCGCCCAGAAGATGACTTATTTTTCCCTTTGACTTCAAATACATGCGGATAAATTGGGATCACTTCAGATAATTTTTCCCATTCAGCCTGTACGCTGCTTGAATGGTGTTTTCAACCATGGTGGGTTAATGATGGAGAAGAAGGCAAGTTTAGAGGGAAGAAAAAATTCGCGATAAAGGTCAGAGGTATAGTCGGCTATGAAGGCTAAAACAGATGAAGCGATGAAGGCTTTGGAATTTCCAGTAACCAAACAAGGCAGATTTCTCTTTAACAAAGTAACCAAACATATTATAACCATGTAACCAAACAGATTATAACTATGTATCCAAACAGATGAAATCCAAGTAACCAAACAAAGCAGATTTCTATTTATCCAATTTACCAAACAGGGCAGTTTTCTCTTTATCCAAGTAACCAAACATGGTAGATCTGGATTTGGGAACAGATCGGACGGTCAAATCTGCTGCAAATAAACAGATGGTCAAATGTGGCTAGATTGGATGCTAGAGCCAGGGGTTTTGTCGTCGAAGAAGGGCGACCCCGGTGATGGTGTCCGATGACGATGTGGCGTCAGAATCAGCTACCGGAGAAGGAATCGCGTTCGAAAAGTTATGTTCTGCAAGTGTCGCGTTGCTGTTGCAAGATGTTGACAACGGAGATTATGGATTTCTGAGCCAGGGAAGAAGACCAGAAAATAGGTAGCAGGTGGTGAGGATGATGAAGATTGTTGTACAGCTTCGGCTGTTGATGATGATGACTGTTGTATGGCTTTGGCTGTTCCAGGTCTCTTTTCTCTTCTTAAAAAAAATTTATGTAGCATCCCAATGAGCAAATTGCTTTGATACCATGTTAACAAGAAGAATTGAAAAGAATTATGTATTATTGATCTTTTGAATACAATTAAACAGTCATATATATAGACTTATGAATATCAAACCTAATAGGACTAAGAGACATAACTAGATAAGATAGATATAAAATTAATAAGATTTAGAAAACCTACTATGACACATAATAGGAAACCTAATTAGGACTCTTAACAACCTAATTAGGACTCTCAACATAAACCTAATCAAGGCTCTCAACACTCCCCCTCAAACTGGTGAATATGCATCCTTCATTCCGAGCTTGCATATAAGTCCATATGTCGTACATCTAAGCCGCATCACGAGCTTTCGAATATGTCTGTCGAACAACATCCCAAATTTACTTCGCCGTGGATAGGAACATGCAGGTGTCGTTGATTTCAGAAGTCATGGAATTCCATAACCAAGACATAATCATGGAATCTACTTCATCCCACGCTGCAAATTTGGGATCTTCCTCCATCGGTCCTGTGCCCAGAAGATGACTTATTTTTCCCTTTCCCTTCAAATATGTGCGGATAAATTGGGACCACTTCAGATAATTCTTCACATTCAGCCTGTACGCTGCTTGAATGGTGTTTTCAACCATGGTGGGTTAATGATGGAGAATAAGGCAAGTTTAGAGGGAAGTAAAAATTGGCGATAAAGGTCAGAGGTATAGTTGGCTATGAAGGCCAAAACAGATGAAGTAATGAAGGCTTTGGAATTTCCAGTAACCAAACAAGGCAGATTTCTCTTTAACAAAGTAACCAAACATATTATAACCATGTAACCAAACAGATTATAACCATGCATCCAAACAGATGAAATCCAAGTAACCAAACAAAGCAGATTTTTATTTATCCAAGTAACCAAACAGGGTAGTTTTCTCTTTATCCAAGTAACCAAACATGGCAGATCTGGATTTGGGAACAGATCGGACGGTCAAATCTGTTGCAAATAAACGGATGGTCAGATGTGGCTGGATTGGGAGCTAGAGCCAGAAGTTTTATCGTCGAAGCAGGGCGACCCCGGTGATGGTGTCCGATGACGACGTGGCGTCGGAATCAGCTACTGGAGAAGGAATCGCGCCGGAAAGTTATGTTCTGCAAGTGTCGCGTTGCTGTTGCAAGATGTTGACAACGGAGATGATGGATTTCTGAGCCGGGGAAGAAGGCCAGAAAATAGGTAGCAGGTGGTGAGGATGATGAAGATTGTTGTACAGCTTCGGTTGTTGATGATGACGACTGTTGTATGGCTTTGGCTGTTCCAAGTCTCTTTTCTCTTAAAAAAAATTTATGTATCATCCCAATGAGCAAATTGCTTTGATACTATGTTAACAAGAAGAATTGAAAAGAATTATGCATTAATGATCTTTTGAATACAATTCAACAGTCATATATGTAGACTTATGAATATCAAACCTAATAGGACTAAGAGACATAACTAGATAAGATAAATATAAAATAGATAAGATTTAGGAAACCTACTATGACACATAATAGGAAACTTAATTAGGACTCTCAACAACCTAATCAGGACTCACAACATAAACTTAATTAGGACTCTCAACATAAACCTAATCAGGACTCTCAACACTCCCTCTCAAGCTGGTGAATATGCATCCTTCATTCCCAGCTTGCATATAAGTCCATATCTCGTACACCTAAGCCGCATCACGAGCTTTCGAATACGTCGGTCGAACAGTGTCCCAAATTTCCTTCGTCGTGGATAGGAACTTACAGGTGTTGTTGATTTCAGAAGTCATGGAATTCCATAACCAAGACATAATCATGGAATCTACTTCATCCCACGCTGCAAATTTGAGATCTTCCTCCATCGGTCCTGTGCCCAGAAGATGACTTATTTTTCCCTTTCCCTTCAAATACGTGCGGATAAATTGGGACCACTTTAGATAATTCTTCCTATTCAGCCTGTATACTGCTTGAATGGTGTTTTCAACCATAGTGGGTTAATGATGGAGAAGAAGGTAAGTTTAGAGGGAAGAAAAAATTGGCGATAAAGGTCAGAGGAATAGTTGGCTATGAAAGCCAAAACAGATGAAGCGATGACGGCTTTGGAATTAACCAAACAAGACAGATTTCTCTTTAACAAAGTAACCAAACATATTATAACCATGTAACCAAACAGATTATAACCATGTATCCAAACAGATGAAATCCAAGTAACCAAACAAAGCAGATTTCTATTTATCCAAGTAACCAAACAGGGCAGTTTTCTCTTTATCCAAGTAACCAAACATGGCAGATCTGGATTTGGAACAGATAGGACAGTCAAATCTTTTGCAAATAAACGGATGGTCAGATGTGGCTGGAATGAGTGCTAGAGCCAGAGGTTTTGTCGTCGAAGCAGGGCGACCCCGGTGATGGTGTCTGATGACGACATGGCGTCGAAATCAGCTACCAGAGAAGGAATCGCGCCGGAAAGTTATGTTCTGCAAGTGTCGCATTGTTGTTGCAGGATGTTGACAACGGAGATGATGGATTTCTGAGCCGGGGAAGAAGGCCAGAAAATAGGTAGCAGGTGGTGAGGATGATGAAGATTGTTGTACAGCTTCGGCTGTTGATGATGACGATTGTTGTATGGTTTTGGCTATTCCAGGTCTCTTTTCTCTTCTTAAAAAAAATTATGTAACATCCCAATGAGTATATTGCTTTGATACCATGTTAACAAGAAGAATTGAAAAGAATTATGTATTATTGATCTTTTGAATACAATTCAACAGTCATATATAAAGACTTATGAATATCAAACCTAATAGGACTAAGAGACATAACTAGATAAGATAGATATAAAATAGATAAGATTTAGGAAACCTACTATGACACATAATAGCAAACCTAATTAGGACTCTCAACAACCTAATTAGGACTCTCAACATAAACCTAATTAGGACTCTCAAAATAAACCTAATCAGGAATCTCAACATAAACCTAATCAGAACTCTCAACACTCTCCCTCAAGCTGGTGAATATGCATCCTTCATTCCCAGCTTGCATATAAGTCCATATCTCGTACACCTAAGCCGCATCACGAGCTTTCGAATACGTCAGTCGAACAGCATCCCAAATTTCCTTTGCTGTGGATAGGAACATGCAAGTGTCATTGATTTCAGAAGTCATGGAATTCCATAACCAAGACATAATCATGGAATCTACTTCATCCCACGCTGCAAATTTGGGATCTTCCTCCTTCGGGCCTGTGCCCAGAAGATGACTTATTTTTCCTTTTCCCTTTCCCTTCAAATACGTGCGGATAAATTGGGACCACTTCAGATAATTCTTCCTATTGAGCCTGTACGCTGCTTGAATGGTGTTTTCAACCATGGCGGGTTAATGATGGAGAAGAAGGCAAGTTTAGAGGGAAAAAAAATTGGCGATAAAGGCCAGAGGTATAGTTGGCTATGAAGGCCAAAACAAATAAAGCAATGAAGGCTTTGGAATTTCCAGTAACCAAACAAGGCAGATTTCTCTTTAACAAAATAACCAAACATATTATAACCATGTAACCAAACAGATTATAACCATGTATCCAAACAGATGAAATCCAAGTAACCAAACAAAGCAGATTTCTATCTATCCAAGTAACCAAATATGGCAGTTTTCTCTTTATCCAAGTAACCAAACATGGCAGATCTGGATTTGAGAACTGATTGGACGGTCAAATCTATTGCAAATAAACGGATGGTCAGATGTGGCTGGATTGGGTGCTAGAGCCAAGGGTTTTGTCGTCGGAGCATGGCGACCCCGATGATGGTGTCCGATGACAAAGTGGCGTTGGAATCAGCTACCGGAGAAGGAATCGCGCCGGAAAGTTATGTTCTGCAAGTGTCGCGTTGCTGTTGCAGGATGTTGACAACGGAGATGATGGATTTCTGAGCCGAGGAAAAAGGCCAGAAAATAGGTAGCAAGTGGTGAGGATGATGAAGATTATTTTACAGCTTCGGCTGTTGATGATGACGACTGTTGTACGGCTTTGGCTGTTCCAGGTTTCTTTTCTCTTTTTAAAAAAAAAATTATGTAGCATCCCAGGGAGCAAATTGCTTTAATACCATGTTAACAAGAAGAATTGAAAAGAATTATGTATTATTGATCTTTAGAATACAATTCAACAGTCATATATATAAACTTATGAATATCAAACCTAATAGGACTAAGAGACATAAGTAGATAAGATAGATATAAAATAGATAAGATTTAGGAAACTTACTATGACACATATTAGGAAACCTAATTAGTACTCTCAACATAAACCTAATCAGAACTCTCAACATAAACCTAATCAGGACTCTCAACAGATATTGTGTATTTGTTGGAGGTAATTTAGTATCACGGAAAAGTAAGAAGCAAATTGTGATTGTTATGTCGAGTGTTGAATCCAAATATAAAGCAATGGCGCATACTACCTCTAAGATGGTTTGGCTAAAACAGTTGTTAGTAGAACTTGGGGTTAACAAGTCAAGTCTTATGAACTTGGTGTATGACAGTCAAGCAACTATTCATATTGCAAATAATTCAGTGTTTTATGATAAAACTAAATACATTGAAGTTGATTGTCATGCTGTTCGAGAATAGCTTCTACAAAATGTTATTAGTACCTAACATGTGAAGTCAACAATTAGTTAGCAGATTTATTTACTAAATCATTGAATGGTTCTCGAGTTTGATTTATTTGTAACAAGTGATTCTTAATGAGTATCTTATTTTTCAACATATGTTTCCCTTATTATGCCTGGTTCATCATAATCTTGACTGGTAAACTCCAGGAAAATTCTAAAATAATTCATATTATAATACTTGCATCTCTAAAACACAATTAACTGAATAGAATGTTGTCACAGAAGCCAATACACCTAAATCTCTAGGCCACGGAGGAGCTCAATTTTATGCACAACAATCTTTATTTAATAATGATTCTTAGAAAGGCATTATCTTATCCTCCAAAAATGATAGAATTAGCATACCTGAATTGTGGCGGTACTTCTTGGTTCACCACCAGATTCTGGAGAAAATGCTGAACCATCTCCTTTCTCAATGGTAAATTCAACAGTACCTCTCCCTGCTAGCCTACAAAAGCATAAGAGAATACCAATGCAAGCCTACTTATCACACATGAAATGTGGTCTTTCACGTCACGCATATTTGAAACAATTCCATATCTCAGAGTAGTCAAACAAACTATTATTACAGTAACATGGTTTACTTATCCAAAAAAAAAAATATTACAGTAATATGGGGATGTTACTGCATTTGTCAAACTATAAACATCAAAATTAAATTCTGCCTTATCATAAAGAAGTTACACAAGAATTAGTTTGACTCATTTAAATGTAAAGTTTTAACAAGATCCAACAGAAAACACAGTAGACTCATTTGATATCCGATGTGAAACAAACCAACTAATGCACCTTACATGCATGTTCTTTGCTTCAAGTTCCAACGATCCCCTATACAATCATTTAACTTTGCACAAATATCTATATATTTATCATAAAACAACCAGCTCAAAGTAACTCAAAAATAATCTTGATTCAATTGAAAAGAAAAAGAAACTGTGTTCTTTGATAATGAAGATTTAAAACAGTAATTGGAATCAACTTGTTTTCTTCTTATAAGTAATAATCGACAATCAATTACCTGCAAGTGTTTGGCAAAGTTATGTTTAAATTAACAGCAGATGACATGTTTATACTAACAGAAATTTTCAATTAATAGATAGAATATTTTTTTCAAAATACGCCATAAATTTATCTTTGTTTGATTTATTTCATTGTGTCAAAAGACTCAAAATCAAACCAAAATGACCAGTAGATGGTTCCAAGATGAAAACAAATCATTGAACAAACATATCTCTTACAATTATATGCATATAACAAGCTTTGTTGGAATAGCCAAGATCACAGCAATTTCAATCCTCGCAGAAGACTGACCTTGGAAATTTCAAGTATTGTTCAGGCAATAAAAATGACAACCCTGGAGCCTGTTGGAAACAATATTATGTTAGATTTTTGACAAGATCCTCTGGTCCTAGTAGCATAATTTTCTACCTAAAATAATATATTTCTCCATAAAAACATTTGTGGGCTTCAAATAACATGGTAGCAGCTACAATTTAAGGAAAGTATGTTCAGTCTGTTTGTCAATTGCACGTTTATCTTGTTTTGAAGTTTATAGATTAGGTTAATCATCTAATATAATGGGATGGGGGAGTTGCGGTTACCTGTAACAACTCAAGTTCTGCAACAGTATCGAGAGAAGAGGCAAGGCCAACAGAAATTTTATCGGGGTCCTGATCCTTAATACATTTTAGAAGCGCTTGCAATCCACCCTAGTAAACCAAAGGAACTTTAATGTCATTTCAGACTGCAAATCAGGTACAAAGCTGAGCTTTATGTCACCAATCAACCAATATCTAAACACACACACACATACAAAATCAAATTCCATATCATTAAAAGCATAGCCAAATTCACTTTGACCTCAAAAGATTAAAAGCAAAAGTGAACTTCAGTGAAATCATAAAACCGTTTTCAAGGTTTATATGCTTGTATATACACAAATATTTATTCTTCCAGTGAAGTCTGATGATGAAAGAAGTTAAATGCTGTGTAGCTAGCAATTTGTACCTTCCCATCAATCAGAGATCCATACAATGTAGAACCCGTTTCCCTCAAGTCAGCAGGTATACTCACCAAAATAGAATCCTTTTCATCTGTTGCTGTCTGAAATAAAGAGAAACACTAAAATTAAAGAAGTAATTACATAGAAGTAATATGCACGACGACACAACGTCACACAATGGGGGATGAACAAGGGAGAACCAAAAGATAGAAAAAAAAGGAAAGTACAAATTCAAGAGACAACACCAAATTGCAGAAAAATAAGTAGATGACAGCTTGCAGAGAAATAAAACTAACAACATAAAAGGTTTTCAGAAAGTGCAAGATTTCCAAGAAACAAGACATATGGACTCAGGCAAGCAAACCAGCAATTTGCACTGGGAGAAAAGGAGTGCTGTTCACAACTGTAAAGTTTCGAAGCATGATATTATTTCGAGAGCACCTTGAGATAAGGAGAAACTTTCTTAAACTAAATTTCAAACATTAAGATCCAATGTTGCACGAGGTTGAAAACTTTAGGCAGCATCACTCAGACAGTGCAAGTTCATTCTCTTCTTTAATACACAAAATCAAAAGAAAAACTAGATACCTTTAGAGCTTTCTTCACATTACTCTCCATGGTTCCATAAGGCTTTCTTTGTGGAATCCTTAGCAGGTATGAGATATCTTCCAAGGAAGCCTAAAAGCAAAATGAAATGGTCCGCAGAACAATTAATATCTAAGTCAGAAACTATGTGATCAAATTCAATTATTAATTACAACCTGTATAGCCTTCATGTTTGTGTTTGCAGGGATAGCCCTTCTTAAAGCAAGTTCCCCAGTTCTTGGAACCTTGGTGTCAGGAGAATAAAGCAAGGCCTTTGCAGGAGATACATACCAAAAGTTCCAACCAACCAATGGTAGCGGAGACAAAACTTGGACCAAAGTAAGAATCACAGCAATCAGACTCTCAAATTTCTTCATTCCATTTCCAAAATCCAATAAACAAAAATTGGTAGAAAAATCATGGGAATGTGACAGATCCTGCATTGCTGAAAACCTATTTTAGAAAGTGGGAACACCTCATAAAGAGAGCATAATTTCATCTGTCCTTGTGTTACAACTATGTAAAAGTTTCAGTATAAGAAGACAAGCACTGAAAAGGTGAATCACTGAGCTGGTTTTGATTAACCACATCATGAGAAACAAAAAAAAAATTCTAAAATTACAGCATAAATTTGTGAACATGCAATGATGCAGTGATCAAAACAGTGATGCTTTTTAAGATGTCATCACACGTGATTACTGCAATACATATCACTCCAGCAGGACAAAATAATGGTTATATAATATTGTTTCACCTCTTGTCATCATATCAATAGTACAAGAAAAATTTTAAGGAAAAGAAAAGCATAATTATAACGTAATGGGAACTTCTTTGAAATGGATCCTCGTGATTGTCTATGATACAAGCTTCTTTTTTGAAGGGGGGTGTAACTTTTCATAGCAACTCTTTTGACATGAATCATTCCTGCTACTATCTTATGATTGCTACTGGATAAGAGGTGTTCCATGCATGGCATTCCACTTAGGACAGAGACCAAATTAGTGGTTAGACCATTGGTTCCAATCCTTCTTTGCAAACCTCTAAATTATTCCAAAAATTGAAATTCTTCACATTCTCCTTTTTTTTCTTTTCTTTTTCTTTTTTTTTTTGATAAAACCCTAAAATTAAAAAATATATATTGTAATCTACTTAAGTGGGCTTATAATCTTATGGATGGAGAAGCTATTTGAAGGTCTTTATATCCTAGAGGAGTAAAGGGCAGCAGCCAATTATTTCAGAAAAGGAAAAAGTGGGAGGGGGAGAAAAAAAAAGATCTAAGAACACCACCATCGCTCCCAGCCTACCACGGTCACTAACCCATCTAAGATCTCATGAATTGTGTGATAAATGACACTTAACTAATATGACCACTATAACCAATTCCTTCAATGCAGACATTGCCTCTAACAGCACTTCGATCAACCCATCATCAGCATTGCTACCACAATCGCCACGAAGTTGATTATCACCACCACAATTTTTTCATTTAAACAGCCGTTGATCATACCATCCTACTTTTCCTCAGCTGACATGTCATTCCTCTCACCATTCTTCCACTACCTCCAGCACACTTCCTTATGGGGTACAGAAGGCTATTGGGATAAGTTTGTAATATTGTGATATGGGAGAAAATTTGTAATTTTACAATATGAGACAAATTTGTATTAGGATTAGGGTTTCTTTATTTACAGTCCAAAATATCTCTATGTAAGAGATCTCTATGTTACTTTTCGAATTAGCTTTGAATGAAATAAAAATTAGATTGATATTGGGTATCAATTTCCTCTCAACCTCCACGGTAGCCTGGTTTCTCTTCCAATCTCCAAGGTAGCTTGGCTTCTCTTCCAATCCCCAGGGGTTTCTATCTCTATTCCTATTCAGTTCTACATCAGTTTGGTATTAGAGCCTAAAATCGATTTTCAAAACCCGAAACAGCATCCAAACAAGCCCTTAAAACCGAAACAGTCCACAAAACACCAGATTTGACCAACTTCCAGTGACTGGCCAACAACACCTCCCTCACCAGCCTTCTCTATAGTTGTTGCCCACCAAAACCTGAGGTTTTCAGGCTACGCCACCGCCATAGCTACCTCCACCTGGGACAAACTACCCTACCATGGCGTAAACTGCCGATCTAGCCACCCCTAGCATCCACGAGCCAATCTTTTGACTAGATAATGATCAAAAGCCACAAAGGCTGCTGCACTTCCTCGTCGCCTATCTCCCTGATCCAGCAGCTTCCCACCAAGCCACCACCACCATCTTGGTCGCCGGCTTCAGGCGACCCCAACCCAAGGAGATCAGCCCCAGCCGTCATCGTTCCACCACCGTCCGAGATCGCAGTCAACGGCACCATCATTCATGCTCTGCCTCTGTTTTCAAACTGAGGAAACCCATTTTCCTTTTTAATTTCTTATACTATTCTCTTATAATGTAACAAAGGACAATCACTTGTCTTTTTTTAATTTCTTTTTCTATTTTCCTATATAGTTACGAATAAAAAAAATTAAAAAAAAGAGACAAAATAAAGTCTCATTTCCATGTTTTATTTATGTTTCTAATTTATTAGAAAATATGTGGTCTATTTTTTAGCTTGACCAACAACTAACAGAAATTCGGTATACGCTTACGAGTCCTCATTTGTCGGTCGATAAACTCATTTGTCTTTTTTACCACACTACATTATCTCTTTCAAAAGTAACACAATCACCTCCTACATTGCTGCAAACTGCACTCGGTTTTACATATTGATGTGAAAATTGCGGTCACCGCTTGCATTAGTGAGATAACAAGAATAACTGCACCATACACTCCTTATGATAATGATCAAATGAAGGAGGTATTTCAGTTGATTGTGTCCTCGTTTGAAAATCTAGTCAGTCATATATGAAAAGGATCTCAATTCTTGAAACTGTTGCCAAATCAGATCATGTGTAGTGATGTTGGATCTTGAATGTGATGGTATGATTGATGAGATGTTTCGGCATTTCCTCAAAACTATAAGGGACCATCATCCAGAGAATGTTTTCTCATCTACGGAGACTATTATGACCATTGAATTTGAGGAAAGTGAAGAGATTTCTAGTGTCAAGAAAGATAATATGGAAGCTACGACTATAGCTCAGAGGTTGGCAGCGAAAGTTCTTGAAAACTGTGCTACTAAGCTCAAACCATACCTGATAGAAGATCAGAAGGTTGTCCTGGCCACAGCTTCTCCTTCGAATGTTGAGCAAGTTCATGAAAAGTTGGAAAACATGAGTGAGACAGTGGTTTTTATTCAGCTTATAGTGTTGATTTTATCCTGCCTGTTTGGTTTAAAGTACCTCCACCGCAAACATTCTTCGCCAATTTTTTTTCTTTTAGTCGAGACTTCCTTTTTCAAGACTTGCGTGACTATGCTTCATTTCTTCAATCATCCCAATTATTATTGTTTCTTCACTTCAAAACTCGAGGTCTAATTTTTTGTGAGTGGTAAAAAATGATGGGGTACATAAGAGTATGGGGGCAAGTTTGTAATCTTGTAATATGGAAGCAAATTTGTAATTGTACAATATGGGGAAAATTTGTATTAGGATTAGGGTTTCTTTATTTATGGTCCAAACGATCTCTATATAAGAGATCCGTATGTTACTTTTCGAATTAGTTTTGAATGAAATAAAAATTATATTGATATTGGATATCAATTTCCTCTCAACCTCCAGGGTAACTTAGTTTCTCTTCTAATCCCTAGAGAAGCATGGCTTCTCTTTCAATCCTCAGGGTAGGCAGGTTTCTATCTCTATTCCTATTCAGTTCTACATCACTTCCACTGCCATGATTATCCGTGTCATTTTCAAAATCTTGATGGACCACTTCCACTTAAATATAACTACACTCAGAACTTCAGAAGCAACTATCTAATAGGTACCACTGCCACCTTCACCTAGGGTACCCAAGCAAGGGAGCTTCCAGCAGCACCTCTACCAGCCAATCAAGGCACTATTATCAATCCTTCTCTCAGTTAATCACTACCATATATATAGCAGACTCGTAATTCTCTATCATTTTCACTGTTATGCCTGCACCATCAGCAGTTTTGCTTCCATTGCTTCCTGCTATGACTAATCACCACCACCACAACCTTTATCAGTTATTATCGCTTAAAAGCAATTTGTGGCACCACCACCCATCAACATATCTGACACTGTGTTGTCTCTACCATCATATTCACCACCAAATTGTCACCATCATTGGTCCAATTTAAATCAAATAGAAATCCTATAAGAATAACCGAGTATCACAAGACTAAGCCAACAAACACTACTTTGAATCCACATACCCATCCTCTCAAAACTTTTAGAAAAAACACGCCCTAAACATATTAAAAAAAAACTGTTAAAATAAGAGAGAGATTGGAAATAAACTCTTGTATTATTGATGTGTAGTGAAAGACGAATACAAGCCTATATATAGAGCCTGAGAATATAAAACCTAATAGAAATAAGAAACATAATAAATCAGGAAACTAAACTAATTAGGAAAACTAAACTAATTAGGAAAACTAAACTAATTAGGAAACTAATATTGCAATAGGAATAGAAAATATCATATATGTTAACATCCCTCCTCAAATTCATGGTGGTAAAGTGGATGCCAACTTGAGTTTGTAAACCGAATCAAAGAAGCATCAAGAAGAACAAACTTCGACGAAGAACTCTACAGGTCGATACAAAGCTTTGATGAAGAACTCTACCAACTTGAGTTTGTATACCAAATCAAAGAAGCATCAAGAAGAACAAACTTTGATGAAGAACTCTACAGATTGATACCAAGCTTTGATGAAGAACTCTGCAGAAATAACTCCCTCTCACATGCAAGCTCGCCTCTTTGAATGTGCCATCACTGGAAACAAGAAAAGAACTTAAACATGGGTCAAAACAAGGAAAAAGGTACAAGTCCCACTCTAACACCCTTTCACAAAATTGAGGATTACCGAGGGATACGGTAATAAGGGGATTACTTGAATTCAAGACAGAACTTGAAAGCTGACGTGACGAAACACATGACAGCTCGGCTGACGTGATAGAACACTTGACTGATCGGAATCATGGGTGGTGAAGCTTGGCAGGACCCAGAGCAGAATCGTGGGTCATGAAGCTCGACAAAAACCAGTAACGTTATCGTGGGTTGAGGAGCAGATATAAGAAACCAGAAATAGGTCGATAAGCTTGATCTGGTCAATGTTTTCAGTGTAAAGTAACTTGCAGTGATGAAAAAAAATATATATATAATCTAAAAGATTATAATAGTCTAGAACAAGAAAGAAAGGGTCCAGACAAGCGGCATTAGGCCGGTTGCTGAAATTGCGAAAGCTCAAAAATGAATCTCAAAACATTATCAATAACTCTGATTCCATGTTAAAATAAGAGAGAGATTAGAAATAAACTCTTGTATTATTTATGTGTACTAAATGACAAATACAAGCCTATAAATATATATGAAACTAAGAAACTACTATTGAATAGAAAATATCATATATGTTAACAAAACTAATCATATTGTACGATGGTGGTGAATTGGATTCTCAAACAACTAATAAGGTTTCAGTTAGTCCCAAAATCTAAATTAGGTTGGATTAGATCCTACCAAGGATACATCAATTAGTCTAATATCCCAAGAATTTATAGTATGGGCTCCATAGATTCTAACAAACTCTTGCCCATTGTTTCACAAAATATCAAAACCACAAATAGTCAAATGCAACCCATAAATAGAAAATTTCATTGAATCCATCAAACATTAATACTACAACATAATTAAAGGAGGAAACGACACAGAGACACATTCTTCAATACACACTTGCACACATAAACCCACCTTGATAGGCAAAATTCCAATAATGCACCATTTGAAAATTTCACTAAACATCAGACCCGAAAAGCATAGTTGTCAATAAAACAGAAATTCAAACGAAACCAAGCCCGACCTTTCCGCCAATTTTCCCAGACTTGCAGTGAATTTTAAGGAGGACCGATCTTGCAGTGTCGGAACGGGTTCCATTAAAACGCAATGTCAAATGGGTAGAGAGGAAAGTAGGCTTTGGAGTCAAATAAGTGAAGGTGTAACTGAAAGGGAGCCTGTGAGAGAGAATAATTGAAGAGGATAAAGGGATCGCCATGAATGGAAGTTGGTAGTTGCAAGACAGATAGATAAGAGGCTTTTGTCGCGCCTCATCTGAAGAAAAGCCTACGTGGAAGATTTTGGTTGAGTGTGGTGTGCTGGGGTAATGAAGTAATGTAAATGAATATTTGCCCCAAAGTTTGTGGGTTTTACATTTCAATACACATATTTTTAATTTTATCACATTGAACCTCGAGATTTCAAAAATTATTTCATCTAATTCCGGTTCAATTATTAGTAAAAACAATTATAATTAAAATTAAAAAATAAAGAAACTAAACAATCCAAGAACTCTAACTGAATCAAAACAAAGGGAGGTGTTATAGACACGGAGGCATTTGCTTCAGACAGAAAGATGTTGGCGACAAACATTGCCCAGCCAAAATCAAACCATTCCAAAATTAACCCACTTAATTTGTTATATCCAAAACACCTATGCCTTAAGTGCAAAAGAGGGTTATTTTGGGTTGATATATTTGTTTTATTTTTCCTGTGATTTCTTTTGTTTTTATTTCAAATGAAATGGTAGCGTTGCATTTTAGCCCACAATTTATTGGTTAGCAATTTTGAATAGAGAAGACCTTACAATTTTGTTCAAAATATAATTATTGCAATAGTATATTTTAGAAGTCAAAATCAAAAAGAAAAAAATTGAAGAGATTTTCTTAGTTCACTTCAGCATGAAAATTTTAAAATTGGTCATTATATGATATCTATGTTAAAGAGTTTGTACAAAAATGGATTCATGTGAGTTATTTAAACGGAAATTCCAAACTCGTGAAAAGGTTCTTGATTTCAAAACTTCTTCGATTCGAAAGATATGCTCTAACTATAAAAAAAAAAAAATCTAAGAAATATCAATATGTGACATTAGTTTGTGATAGAGATAGGTATAATATCTTGATATATAGAACATGTGCCGAGAAAAATGAAGGTTTTTGGACACTCCAAGTTAAAAAATCTCCCCCACAATCATGACCCATGCAGTGATATATGTCTGCTCATCATTTTTGTCATCGTTTGTCTTAAGAAGAAATTGAAAGTATTGAAGAAATGACTATGCCAGGAGTTCCACCTTGTAAAATTATTTTTTCACTTGGACAAAAGAATTTTAACCTTCCAAGTATTATATAAGACTGCTTATAATATGAATGGTAAAATCCACATGAACAATTTGAAAAGTCGTTCCATAGTACAAGTCTTATTTGAAGAATTAGGATAAAAGAGGTTTCACTTATTACATTGTGCATGATGAGAATGGGCATTGAACACATATATTCTTTGCACACCCTAAGTCAAATTAGTTGACTCAAATTTATTCAAATGTCTTTGTGATGGATTAACCTTATAAGACTAATAAGCACAAAATGCCATTAATTGATATAATTGAGGTTTCAAGTTTCAACACTTTATTTTATTCTTGTTTTATATTCTTAGAAAAAGAGAGAAAAATACTATATTTGAGCTTTGCAAATGTCCAAGAACCTATTGGTTCTCGGTTGTCAACCTTCAGTCATTATATCGAATAGGGAATTAGCTTTGATGAATACCATAAAGGTTAACTTTCCTAAAACTTTAAATCTTTGTATGTATGGCATATAGAAAAGAAAATTTTGACAAATTGCAATCGCCATTTTGAATCGCAAGAAGATTGTAATATATTCATGTAGGAATGAAGCAATGTATGCCAAAACAAAGGAAACATTAGAGCAAGTTTGGTTCTTTTTTAATCTTTTGTTTAAAGAGAAGAAAGATATGTTGATATATATCCAAAAGACATGTATTACTTCCTTACAAAGAGTGGTTTGTGAGTGCATGGATCGAAAAATATACACTTTGGAAATCGTGTCTCTTCAATGGCAAAAAGTGTACATGTAAAACTTAGGAAATATTTACAAGTTTTTACGGAAGATCTTTGAGAAGTGAAAGACAAAATATGTCTTACAATTGAAAATTATTTTCAATAGACAAAAGCATAACTTTCAAGTGAAAAGCTTCAGGTTTGTCATACCTTTAATATTCTTCTTTTAAAGGAAATTGTCACTGATGTGTCAATCTTTGCAATGAATTAGCTACTTAAGCAATATGAAATGGCTAAATTTAGCAAGATACAACTTATATGCATGGGTCATTTTATGTCTACTATGGGTCTTCTTTGTTCACACGTGATGATGGGGTGGAAAGATAAGGCATTGCCACTAAACATAATCCATTCACCATGAAGGATTGACACAAAAATTTTAGCTTGTGCTAGTAGTGGAACAAATGATGAAGATGAATTTGTACGTTGCACAATAAGTTTCAAGATAAATACAAAAAAATAGTTTATTGCTCAAAAGGGTAAAAAAAGAAAAAAAAAAAAAGAAGAGTTTTATCAACTTATGAACGCATCATTTTCTTTGCTTTTTGAGCCAAATGTTCGAGCCCACAAAGGTCGTCCTTTAACATTAAAAAATGAATGTATCAAGGTTCACAAAACAAGATCTTTCACAATTTAAGATAGTTAAACAACAAGAATGTAGTTGACTATGAAGTAAGTGTTTTTTCTTTTTATTATTACTTTTGTCATGTTTAAAATGTTTATATTATACACTTTTGCAAAAACTTTCTAGTGTGCTATTTCACTTTATGTAGGTGCTCTTTTTTTTGGTGTATGTAAAGGCTATTAGTGATGATGTCATGAAGATTTTATTGGTAAGGTTTATGCAAATTCTTTTTATGTATTTCTCACATTCTTTTAATATTTGATTTTGAAAGCATCTAACTTTTTCTCTTTCATATTGTAGGAAGGTTCTAAGGTTTCTTTGCTGTGTGCCAATTTTTTTTGTTTTTTATTAAAAATATATAATAAGGAGTGAGAAAAAAGGCAAGTTTATGTGTTTTAGTGATAAATTTATAGTAAGAACGTGTTACAAAGACTCTTCCTCATTGTTTTTGTGTTGTGTTACCAATAACTCAACTATGTGTGCCCCACTTCATTTGAAGGCTGAAATACTAAGTTAATAAACATTTTTTAAACTTCAATCAATTTTTATATTTTGTTTTATCAAAAACAAATTAAAAGTAACAATGATTGTTATCATTAATAGAGATGCATATGCAATACTCATTTTTCTTATATCCCTAGCTCATTTATATGATATGCTAAACTTACTTTTTAAATAGGTCAAATAATTGTGGTCTTCCCCTCATCCCTTATAAATGTGGTTTGAATAAAAAAAATTAATTGTGGTCTATAAATATTTCATATAGCAAATAAAAACAAAGAACAAGAGATGGTGTAAGACATCAGTTGCACAACAGGGAGCAACACAGACCATAATGAACAAAACCCAGTGCTATATTATTTTATTCAAGTACTTTACACATTTTTTCTTCTAAGCATATCTATACATTTAATAGTAATTTATCATTACATAATATAATAAAAAAATTAATACTTAAACTAAATTTTGATCACTAAAGTCATTGTAGTTAATGTTAGAAGCCAACAAAGGCTCATATTGCCACCAACCACATGATCAACAAAGAATGGTTAATTCTACCAAATGCATGTTCCATATTTCTCATATGGTGGACACAAAATTTGACTTTTAGGTTTGGTAGATGGTAACCAAAATTGACTTACGCTAGTTGCCCATGTTTAACATCTTGATTATAGATGGTGGAGACTTCTATATATATGAGTCATTTGCTTTTATTGTAAGCATAGAAAATACAAGAAGTGTTGCGTGCAAAAGTGTAGTGTGTTGTGAGCAAAATAAGCTTAAGTTCAAGCAAAGAGAGAAACACATGTATGTGAGGTATGCTGAGATTTTGTGATAGAAAAATACAAAGTTAACAATATGAGAGCTTAGTTGTGTGGTAATCCATTACAATTGTGTATTAATTTGGTCATTATTTTTGTTTATAATACAACTTATTTTGTCAACCATGTGTTTCTATTTTACTAAACAATTTAGTAATCAAGTTCAATTACCTAAAGTAAAAATTGGTATTGAGCTCAATTACTAAACTCTACAATTGATATCATAGCAAGGCAATTAGGGACTGTATTCTCAACACTTGAAGTGTTTTCTGCTCAAACACAATCTGTGACTGTGAAGCTAGAGGTCTGGGACCAAGTTTACTTGACAGAGTGTAAAACAGTAGCACCAAGTCATGATGGCGGAGCTCAGCACTGTCGGTAGCATCAAAAGGCTAAAAAATTAAAATTTTATCATGTGATAATCTTGCATAAATTCATACCTACAAGGCCAAGACTTCTGGGAGGTCGTTGGTGGGAGTGAGACTACACCACTAGAAGATGATGTCACACTAAAGAAATGGAAAATAAAGGCGATAAAAGCCATGTTCGCGATAAAGACCATAATAGAGGAGAATATGCTAGTGCACATTAGGCATGCCACCACACCAAAAGTTGTGTGAAATATTTTAGTTGTAAAATTCTTAAAGCAAAATGATATGAGGCTACAATTACTAAAGAATGAATTGATGTCAATCACACAACGTGATATGACAGTTAATCAGTATTTTACAAAAGTAAAGTTATTGTGCCACGAGATTTCAAAACTAGATCATGCATCTAGTATTTCTAAAGGACGAACGAGAAGTATTGTTGTTCACGGGTTACAACCCGAATATATAAGGTTCATCACAATGGTGCAAGGTTGGCTTGTTCAACCATCCTTAGAAGACTTGGAGAATTTATTAGATAGCCAGAATACTAGTAAAACAAATGGTTGGAGTCTCATTGAAAAGGGAAGAAGATGCACTCTTCATTAATAAAAGAAGAGATAGCTCACGTGTTCGTGATACAGTCGAGAAAAAAAGAGAGGTATGAGTGGGACAATGGATGAGGTCACAGACAAAAAGAGCTCAGTCGCAATACAAGCAGCACTATAAAAATCCTAGATCACGAAATGACGAATGTTTCAATTGCAGGGGAATAGATCATTATGAACGTGACTATTGATCTAACAAGAAGATAATAGAGGAGAACGCAAGAACATCCAGCACTAGTCACTAGAAATATGTTGAAAATGAGTGGGATGCGGAAACCTCTTTCACCTGGGTTGAGCCTATTAAAAAAATGACAAATAGGTCATGTTCAAGCAAAACAACAGACTATACAGGCGACTTTGCTCTCACAGTATCTACTCCTTTTGTATTAAATTATGAAAAACACTAGATAATTGACTCGGGATGTTCAAACCATATGACTGGAGACAAAGAGAAGCTCATTGGCATGTCTGAATACACAGGTGGATGAGTTGTTGTGACTGCTAACAAGTCACGATTACCACTTACTCATATTGGTAAGGCTGTAATTAATCAACGATTCAATCCTAATCAGATGCAATTGAAAGATGTTTTCTATATGCTTGGGATGTAGAAAAATTTGTTGTCAATATCTCAATTAACAACCCCAGGAAATTTTGTGGTGTTTAGTCCCAAAAATTTCAAAGTGTATGAAAACTTGAAAGTAATCAGCAAACTGATCATAGAGGTGCGAAAATTATAGTCTATTTATGTGATGTTAGCAGAGTCAACATACATAGATAAAACAAGGAAAATGAATATGTTGATCTTTGGCATACACGTTTAGGACATGTAAGTTATCTCAAACTACAAATGATGATGAAGAAATCAAGTCTTAAAGGCCTTCCTTAGCTTGATATTCGAAATAATACAGTTTGTCTTGGATACCAATATGGAAAAGCACATCAACTGCCATATGAAGATTCTAAGTTCAGAGCTAGAGAGCCACTAAAACTTGTTCATTCAGACGTCTTTGGACCTATGAAGCAAGCATCAATTTCGGGCATGAAATACATGATGACTTTTATTGATGACTACTCTAGGCACTTTTGGGTTTACTTTGTCAAAGAGAAACCAGACACCCTTTTAAGGAGTTCAAAAAAACTATTGAAAGTGAGCTTGGAAGAAATATTTGATGTTTACGCACAGACAATGGAGGAGAATTCACATCTAGAGAATTCTCGGAGTACCTTCGAAAGTGAAAGGTACGATGACAATTGACTTGTCCTTCAACTCTACAACAAAATGGATTTGCAAAACAGAAGAGCTTACACCTAGTTGAACGTGCCTACCAGATTTTTGGGCAGAGTGCATGAAGACAACAACCCACATGATTAATAGGCCACCTCAAGCAAGATCAGAGTTCATTTCTCCCTTTCAGATATTATGGAATATGAAGCTTCTAGTAAACCATTTTTCGAGTTTTTGGCTCTATGCTATGTGTTTATGCTTGATCATCTATGAAGCAAGTTTGATAAGAAAGCAATCAGATGTATCTTTGTAGGCTATGATAACAAGAGAAAAGATTGAAGATGTTGTGATCATATAACTAGCAAATGTCATGTGTCCAGAAATGCTGTGTTTGATGAGGCATCATCTCGGTGGTCACCGAAAAATGTAACATTACCTTATTCTAATGATATTGAAGACAAATTGCAAGAGAAGTGAGAAGAACAGACTAAAGAAGCATCAACAAGTTTAGAAGTTGCTGAAAAACCTGTACCAGAGCAAGAGATAAGTCTTTGAAAAATTGGTGTACATCACAAGACACTAGAAGAGGCCTGATCAAGTCAACAACAAAAAATTAGAGAAGAAGACTCATTTCAACCATAGCATCAAAGGAACTAAACAAAGAAAATCAAATCCTAAATACGCAAATGCAGTGTTGAAGGATGGAGAACATGTGATTGAACCAACATATGAAGAAGCTTCTCAAACTAATGAATGGAAACAAGCAATGGAGGAAGAGGTTTCGATACTAATGCAGAACCAAACTTGGGACTTCGTTCCAAAGCCTAGAGAGGTAAAACTTATATATTGCAAATGGGTTTACAAGGTGAAAACTGAGTATGATTACTAAGAGAAGGGTCAAGGAAAGTTTTTGTTGAAAGTGAGTGTTAAAAGTTAACAAAGGTTTCTATTGCCACCAACCACATGATCAGCAAAGGATGGCTAATTCTACCAAATGCACGTTCCACATTTCTCATATAGTGGACACAAAATTTGACTAATAGGTTTGGCAGGCAGTAGCCAAAATTGACTTGTGTTAGTTGCCCATGTTTAACATTTTAATTATGGATGGTGGAGACTTCTATATATAGGAGTTATTTGCTTTGATTGTGAGCATAGAAAACACAAGAAGTGTTGTATGCAAAAGTATACTGTGTTGTGAGCAAATCAAGCTTGAGTTCAAGCAAAGAGAGAAATACAAGTGTGTGAGCTATGGTGAGATTTTGTGATAAAGAAATAAAAAATGTTAGTGTAGTGTGAGAGCTTAGTTATGTGGTAATCCATTACAAGTGTGTATTAATTTGGTCATTATTTTTGTTTGTAATACAACTTGGTTAATTAATTTGGAGACTAAATTCAATGTAATGCATATGAATTTGTTGTGTAATGGTTAATTTTTAACGAAACAAAATTGAAAAACCATGAGGTTGGGTTCGACATAACACGGGGAGGAAAGAAGAGAGAGATATGAAAAGAGATGAGAGGATGGGAGGCAAAAGAGAAGATTATGATGGTTCATGTATTTGGTATGTTTCTTTGTTTAATGACGTCTTGATAGAGAAAGAAATGAAGAAATAAAAGGAAGAGAAGTTCAAAACAGAGGAAGCAAAAGAGCAAGATAGCCACTGTAGAAGACATGTTAAGATTTTTCATCTTATAATTACCTAATTATCCTTATTTAAGTTAGGTGGCAAGGAAAATTTTTGTCCAACATAATTGGGACATATATAATACTAATCCATGCTTGAAATATGGCAAGTTAGCATTTTCGTGTGTGTATATATGTAACGACCCATCCCGGGTTGGCCACCCCGAAACGGTATCATCACATTTTGAGAATCCCAGCATGACACATATATGCATCAGTAAAAATCAATAACATCACAAGAAAATTTTTACCTCAATCCGACCTTTATGCATTCTATACACATAAAATGTATGAAGATTTACAAATAATTTTTTTTTTTTATTTTCTCATTAGTCTGAGGATGATGACACGCACGTGGCTTACAGAAATGATTTCTACTGAACTTCAACTCATCAAATTATTTGCCAAGCCTGCTACTTGAAAATCATTGTACAATGAGGAGTGAGTTTCACAAGCTCAGTGAATTTAATTTACTAAAAGTATTCCAAATTTCAAAATTGTTCTTTAATATTTTATCTTTTATTTTTCACTTAACCTGACAACAGCTTTCCACTATTATTACACATATCATATGATTCATTCTCTATCAATATCTTATTCTCAATCATTAGTCCACCTTAAGACCATCAGTTATCTCATAATTACCTTGTAATGAGGTTCACATCATAAAGTCTACCATTTAGATAAATCTTATCACCATAACTGTCTTTTTTTATGAGATTCAACCATCTATAATTAAATTCACAACAATATATCACATCTCAGCATTTCAATAATCTTATCATCATAGTTGTCTCTTGTTATGAGACTCAGCCATCATTCACAACAATATATCACATCTCAGCTTTTCAATAATATTTTCATCATAACTGTCTCTTTCTGTGAGACTTAATCATCTATAATTAAATTCACAATAATATTTCACATCTCAGTATTTTAATAATCTTATCATCATAGCTGTCTCTTTTTATGAGACTCAATCATCTATAATGATATTCACAATAATGCATCACACCTCAGCATTTCATTAATGCAGCAATAATTAAAACAGATGCAATGCATGAATGATTATGATGGAAACGTCTTCCCACCTGTCGACAGGTTGTTATTATCTCAGATCGGCTCTCTCCCGGTTCTTTACTTTGCAATTTAGCCCCGGTTGCCATAGAATTTTCTCAGCATATACCGGCTGGCATGGTGTTTCTTTTATTTCCAGCATATACCGGCTGTCACGGTGTCACTTTTATTTCTAGCATATACCGGCTGTCACGGTGTCACTTTTATTTCCAGCATATACCGGCTGTCACGGTTATTTCATTAGACCGGCCCCTTCCCGGTTCTTTTCTTTCTCATTTAATGCATATGTATATGAGCCATGATATGAAATATGCATATAAACAGCAATATAAAAACAACATATAATTTAAAACACTTAAATTGGCTATCCTGATTATTCTCAAAAATTTCTCTCATCCCAAATCACATCAAATAATCCATTAAAGCTTGTCAAGATTCACTCAAATTCCATCCCAAATCATATTAATTCATCCATCAAAATTTGTCAGGATCCACTAAAATTCATCTCATCATAATTCGTATCAAAATCTCAATCATAGTTCATCAAGAATTTCACTTCTCACTTTTATTATTAAATCAACTCATTTTTCTAATAATATATCTTCTCACATAATAATTTTCTATGATTCCAACATCTATACCATATCTATTCACCCAAAGATTTATCTACCACCCAATCGTACTTTAATAATTAATTTTAATATTATCACCAAATAATTTATTTTTATTTAGACTACTTAAAGTAAATTCAACTCACCAAGTATCTCTTAAAACTACCCGTGGATCACCTTCTTGCCTTTCCTGTTTCTCTCAAAAATTCTCCCAGTTGTAGATCGTCAACACCTGACATCATATTTGTATAATTTTTCTTATTTATTCTTCAATTCGATATAAACCACACACTTTGAAAATTCCCACTTTGACTTTTTAGGAATTTTATAAATGTCAGAAATTCAAAAATAAACACTATGTTATTACTTTCTATTTCTCTAATTGCTTTTTCTGATTCTCTATGCAATTCCGCAGAAAATCTCTTCAAAATTTTGCTTTTCCAACATTTCTTTGAGTCCCCAAATATTTTGAGAAAGAAACGATAAGTTGAAAAAAACTATGTAAAATCTGTTAAACAGATTTCACATAGGTGTATATATATACACAAGCTCTATGCTTAACTCTCGGCAGCCTCAAATGCGTCATCTATCTGTCTTAAATCCCCCCTACTCAGTCTGCATTGTCTCCACGTTTCATGAGATGTGCAAGACTTGCAGAGTTTCATTTAAAACTCTGCATTTCATTTTTCTTTGCTTGGCAGCAGGTGCTGCCACCTGCTGCCTCCTTTGTTGACTTTATATTGGTTTTTTTTTTAATAAAATAATAATTTAATATATATATATTATTCTTTTTTTTTCTTCTTTTCCTTCTTTTCTTTCTTCTGGGACCTAGATGTTCATGTCCTTTTTTTTTCTTTTTTTTTACTATTCACTATTCATTTTTTAAAAAATTTATTTTATTCAATACTAATCCTTTGCATAAATATTCTATTTAAATTTCAAGACATATTTATTAAATTATTTCTTTACACTTATTTCGCGAACACGGGTATTACAATTCTACTCTCCTTACAAAAATTTCGTCATCGAAATTTATTTACTTTACTCCAGAAACAGATATAAATAAAACTTCTTCATACTTGTCTCATGCTTTCACGTAATCTCTTCAACATCCTTATTCCGCCACAGAACTTAAATTGATGAAATTATTTTATTATACCAGACTTGATCTTTTATCTAAAATCCTCACTGTTACTTACACATAAACCCAATCTTTTTTTTTCTATAGTTTAGCTCAAAATATTATAATATTCATCATGTAAACACTTTCTCAAAAGTAAATATGAAATATGTTATGTCACCGCTTCAATTCTGTAGGCAAACCCAAGCTATTCACAACAAGTCCAACTTCCTCAACCACCTCACAGGGTCCCATAAACCTTAGATTCAGCTTTCCTTTACTGTTTAAATTTCAATACGCCTTTCCATTGAGATATTTTTCAATACATCCAATCACCTACTTTAGACTCAAGAGGTCTACTTTAAGCTGTTTTACGGTTCTTTCTAACAAATTTGATCATTTCTATTGTTAGCTCAAAAATAAATAGACCAGATATATTTTTCTATTCCATTTCTTCCCAACATATAGGAGTTCTACACCTCCTATCATACAATGTCTCTATGGGTGTCATCCCAATACAAATTTGATACTGTTTATTATAAACAACTTCAATCAATGGCATGTAAGCATCTCGACTTACTGAGAAATTCATCACATTTGTCCTTAGCATATCTTTTAGTATTCTAAAAAAAATCTAATATGAGCATGAAAATTATATTAAATTATCATTGTGTACCCGTGGCTTTCTAAAAGCCTCTCCCAATACCAAGATGTAAATATAGCATCTTTATTTGACACTATGCCAAATGGCACTTCATACAACTTCACAATCTCAGCTACATCCCTCTTCAATCCTGACCATCAGAATTTCTGTCTCAATCCTGTGTACATCTTATTGTTACGTAGTTGTACCGAATCTACATTATTATGTACCTTTCTCATTATCCCCTCTCTTAACTTCGTATTATTTGGAACACAATTTCCAAGTTCCAATACTAAACTACTCTCACTTCATTTTTTGAACTCATATTACTTTCTAATAAGCACTCAATGCTTAATCTTTTTCTATCTCTTTATCTCTACCTTGCATCTCTAAACCATTTCATTATAGATGACTGTATAATAATATTTATTAACCATGATCCTCTATCACTGATATTCAACTTTATTTTTTTTTTCTTTTGAATTTATCCTTAATTTCATATCAGGACTCCCAATAGCAGTTAAACTTCTTGTGGGCTTTCTATTCAATATATCATCTATCACCTTCGTATTTTCTAGATGATAGTGAATTATACCATCATCGTTACTAATCAACTTCATCTACCATCTCTGCCTCCAATTTAACTCCTCTCTGGTTAAGTAAGTATGTCCAACTTTTATAACCCATTACTATTTCACAAATGGCTCCATACAGATGATGTCTCCAATATTTAAAGTAAACACTATAGCAGCCAACTCTAAGTCATGAGTAGGAAAATTTCTTATCATGAATCCTCAATTTCCTAGAAGTATAGCCCACAATATTCCTATGTTACACATATCCCAACCATTGATGTGACATATCACTATACACCACAAATCCTTCATCACCGAAAGAAAACACCAATATTAGAGCTATAGTTAATTTCTCCTTGAGTAATTGGAAAAAAAAAATTTCATACTTTCCTTCCCATACATATCTCACCTCTTCCCTAGTTAGTCTATTTAACAGTGTTACAATAATAGACAATTTCTGAAAGAATCTTCTATAATAATCAACTAACTCCAAGAAGATTCTAATCTCAGTCACCTTAATTGATCTCTCCTAACTTAACATTGCCTCTACTTTTTGTAGATCATCTGTTATGCCATTTTCCCATATTACATTTTCCAAAAAGTTATTTCACTCAATCAACACCCACACTTAGATAACTTTGTATATAATTTCTCTTTTCTCAAAATCTCCAACACACTGTCTAATTGTTTCACATGTTGTTCTTCCTCCTTAGAATATATCAGAATGTCATTACTGAACATAACCACAAGATTATCAAAAATTTGTTCAAACATTTTATTCATTAAGTCTATGAATGTTTCTGAAACACTATTTAGTCCAAATGACATCACGTCTCCTTCCTTTATCCTCAATTGGTGATAACCTGATCTCAGGTTTATCTTAGAAAACACTCTCACTCCTTGCAATTGCTTAAACAATTCATTTATCCTGGTAAAATATATTTGTTCTTATCCCAACTATTTGTAGTCTATACATACTTCTATCGTTTCATCTTTCTCTTTTACGAACAATACAGGGGCTCCCCCAAATACATTAAGTCTGATAAATTGTTTATCCAAAATTCTTAAAATGGTACGTTCAACTCTCTCAATTGAGCTGATGTCATTCTGTAGGGTGCTATTAAATATATGAGATGATCCTGGTATCACATCAATTAGAGAAATTTAATCTCCTTACTTGGAGGCAGCTCATCAAGAATTATATTAAAAAAATCTTTTACCACCAAGATTTACTCAACTTTCAATTTTCCTTATTAGAATCCATTATGCATGCCCAATTACTCTTTAAAACCCTTCTTCAACTATCTCCTAGTGTTCAGAGCAAAATGAGATAGTTCTAGAATATCTTATGCTCTCTCTGAAAGTTACACTCCTTATATCCATATCTCAAACACTACCTTCTTTCTGGAACAATCAACCCAGACATGATAACCAATTCTTTCCCAAAAATATATTATATTTAAAGATAATAAATCAGCTTTAGATTTTCTATTACTGATACAAATCACACAACCCTTGTAAACCTTTATGATTATCCCTTTATCTCTAGTGAGAACTTCAAAAAAATATTTTGCATCCAAGGACTAATACATACTTCCATAGACTTCATATGAATACTTGATGCAAAAGAATGGTTTGCATCAAAATCAACCAATATTGCCAAGTCTACCTTCTCCATATATAAAGCATTTTAAATTTTGACAATTCTGGGATAAATATCTCATCTGAATATATTTATAGCAAACTTTTGTCTCCCAATCATGCATCAGATTGCCATTTCTCCTTGGTGGCATACTTACTTCATCTGCCATGACTTCCAGTTCCCATAACATGTCTCCCAAATCTAAGGGTCCCACCAATAGTATTTTAAAATACATAAGTATCAAATTCTGTTTGCCTCTGACTCTGTACTTCAGTTTCCTGTAACAAGGAATGCCTCATTTGAGGTGGTCTCTCACCATGTACGCTCATACTACCACTACCTCTATAACCTTTATGTCTAAGCCTCTTTAATCACTTTTTCTCTTTCCCTTAAACTCTATCACATTTCTCTTAATCTGAAATAATATATCCACCAATCTAATATAATTCATATGCCTTGTGTAAAATAGTTTCGATTAAATCTTAAAACATAGTTCATCTTTGAACCTCTCACACTTAATCTCCTCTAGTCTACCATTTTCGGTACAACCACAAATCTCTTATCATACTGAGCCACAACCAACTTATTTATCTCAAATAAATAAAATCTCTATCTTGTTGAGCTCTAAAGGTTTAAGAAAAATATTTATCAAGGGAAACCTCCTTAAACCTATTTCAGATTAAAGGTTTATCAATTTTTGTTCTTACCTTTGGAAGAATATTCTCTCACCAATCCAAAACTTCTCATTCTAACTCAAACAAAGCAAAGGTAACCATCTGCTTATCAATCATTGGTAAAATACAAACAAATATTTCTATATGTTTCTCCCAAAACTTAGGCTTAAAAGAGTTCACAAACGACAAAGCATTCAACTTAACAATCTCCCTGCATCTTATGCATAAACTAACCTTTCCCCTTTGAACATTTACCATTACTGGATTAACAACCTCAGGCACTGCTCTAATATGTTCATCAAATCAATGTTATAAGCTATCAACTCTATCATCTATTACCTTCACTTTTCAAGAGCAGGTGCAAGAGTTTATCTTAGCTCATCTCTTTCAACTTCAGATTCTCTCATACCTTTACTAATATCATTTATTTTACTAATATCAATCATACTATCAACACGTTCCCTTCTAGGAACTATAGATTCAGAATCATCATCAACTTGTCAAAAATATTAAGGGCCTACCACGCCCTTTTTAATTCAACAACTCTAACTCTAGATCTCGCGCGTCCACGTGATATCCTCAGACTGTTCAATAAAATATCATTTCTTTTAATCTTTCTCTTTCTTACTTTTTATGCATTCTGCAGAATCATAAAACCTAATACTCTGATACCAAAATTGTAACGACCCATCCCGGGTTGGCCACCCCGAAACGGTATCATCACATTTTGAGAATCCCAGCATGACACATATATGCATCAGTAAAAATCAATAACATCACAAGAAAATTTTTGCCTCAATCCGACCTTTATGCATTCTATACAACATAAAATACATGAAGATTTACAAATAATTTTTTTTATTTTCTCATTAGTCTGAGGATGATGACACGCACGTGGCTTACAGAAACGATTTCTTCTGAACTTCAACTCATCAAATTATTTGCCAAGCCTGCTACCTGAAAATCATTGTACAATGAGGAGTGAGCTTCACAAGCTCAGTGAATTTAATTTACTAAAAGTATTCCAAATTCCATAAATAGTTCTTTAATATTTTATCTTTTATTTTTCACTTAACCTGACGACAGCTTTCTGCTATCATTACACATATCATATGATTCATTCCCTATCAATATCTTCGTCTCAATCATTGGTCCACCTTAAGACCATCAATTATCTCATAATTACCTTGTAATGAGGTTCACATCATAAAGTCTACCATTTAGATAAATCTTATCACCATAACTGTCTCTTTTTATGAGACTCAACCATCTATAATTAAATTCACAATAATATACTCCATCTCAGCATTTCAATAATCTCATCATCATAGCTGTCTCTTTTTATGAGATTCAACCATCTATAATTAAATTTACAACAATATATCACATCTCAGCATTTCAATAATCTTATCATCATAGTTGTCTCGTTTTATGAGACTCAGCCATCATTCACAACAATATACCACATCTCAGCTTTTCAATAATATTTTCATCATAACTGTCTCTTTTTCTGAGACTCAATCATCTATAATTAAATTCACAATAATATTTCACATCTCAGTATTTTAATAATCTTATCATCATAGCTGTCTCTTTTTATGAGACTCAATCATCTATAATGATATTCACAATAATACATCACACCTCAGCATTTCATTAATGCAGCAATAATTAAAACAGATGCAATGCATGAATGATTATGATGGAAACATCTTCCCACCTGTCGACAGGTTGTTATTATCTCAGACCGGCTCTCTTCCGGTTCTGTATTTTGCAACTTAGTCCCGGTTGCCACGGAATTTTCTCAGCATATACCGGCTGGCATGGTGTTTCTTTTATTTATAGCATATACCGGCTGTCACGGTGTCACTTTTATTTCCAACATATACCGGCTGTCACGGTTATTTCATTAGATCGGCCCCTTCCCGGTTCTTTTCTTTCTCATTTAATGCATATGTATATGAGCCATGATATGAAATATGCATATAAATAGCAATATAAAAACAATATATAAATTTAAAACACTTAAATTGCCTATCCTGATTATTCTCAAAAATTTCTCTCATCCCAAATCACATCAAATAATCCATTAAAGCTTATCAAGATTCACTCAAATTCCATCCCAAATCATATTAATTCATCCATCAAAACTTGTCAAGATCCACTAAAATTCATCTCATCATAATTCGTATCAAAATCTTAATCATAGTTCATCAAGAATTTCACTTCTCACTTTTATTATTAAATCAACTCATTTTTCTAATAATATTTCTTCTCAAATAATAATTTTCTATGATTCCAACATCTATACCATATCTATTCACCCAAAGATTTATCTACCACCTAATCATACTTTAATAATTAATTTTAATATTATCACCAAATAATTTATTTTTATTTAGACTATTTAAAATAAATCCAACTCACCACGTAGCTCTTAAAGCTACCCATGGATCACCTTCTTGCTTTTCCCGTTTCTCTCAAAAATTCCCCCAGTTGTAGATCGTCAACACCTGGCATCATATTTGTATAATTTTTCTTATTTATTCTTCAATTCGATATAAACCACATACTTTGAAAATTCCCACTTTTACTTTCTAGGAATTTTATAAATGTCAGAAATTCAAAAATAAATACTATATTATTACCTTCTATTTCTCTAATAGCTTTTCCTGATTCTCTATGCAATTCCGCAGAAAATCTCTTCAAAATTTTGCTCTTCCAGTATTTCTTTGAGTCCCCAAATATTTTGAGAAAGAAACAATAAGTTGAAAGAAACTAGGTGTATATATATACACAAACTCTCTAGTTAACTCTCGGCAGCTTCAAATGCGTCCTCTATCTGTCTTAAATCCCCCCTACTCAGTTTGTATTGTCTCCACGTTTCATGAGACGTGCAAGACTTGCAGAGTTTCATTTGAAACTCTGCATTTCATTTTTCTTTGCTTGGCAGCAGGTACTGCCACCTACTGCCTCCTTTGTTGACACTGTATTGGTTTTTTTTTAATAAAATAATAATTTAATATATATATATATTATTTCTTTTTTTTCCTTCTTTTCTTTCTTTTGGGACCCGGATGTTCACGTCCTTTTTTTTTACTATTCACTATTCATTTTTTTTCAAAAATTTATTTTATTCAATACTAATCCTTTGCATAAATATTTTATTTAAATTTCAAGACATATTAATTAAATTATTTCTTTACACTTATTTGCGAACACGGTTATTACAATATATGTATGAGTAATAAGCCATGCAAGAAAAAAAAAACTAGTAATAATAACAGTAATAGCAAAAGTGTTATGTATGTGGGTTATATAAATGGATAGATCGAAGATTATGCAAATTTGTTGAGAGTAAAATTGTTATCAAATCAATAAATATACTTGTATATAAAAATCACTTTCAATAAAAAAAAAAAATTATTGAGGAAAATCATATAAGAGAAAATGGAAAATCTTCCAACTTCCTCAATAAAGTTATTTTTTCGAGGAAATACCAAATGACTTTGTGTGTTTAATAGGATAGAGAATGAGGATGAAAAACTAGGAAGATAAAAATTAAAATGATTATTTTTTTTTATGTGTGTTAGTAAAAATGATGAAAAATTAAAAGGAAAGAATATAATTTCTTCTTAATTACTTTTGCTTAGTTGAGTGAAAAAGTGATAGGAAAAAAAAGTAAATAACATTATTTTTTTTTATAATATTACTGGATATTAAAGAAAGGGATTAGATAGAGATTAATTGATAAATTGATAATCTCTTTTTTTATTTCTAATTTTTCACTCTACGATCATTTCAATTTTAGAGTATTCTAATTTGTGCATGTAAATGAAAAAAATCAGTCATTTTAATTTTTTTCCTTCACATTTTTCTCCCTTATTAAACAAAAGAAAAATATAATTCATTTTTTTTCTCCTACTTTTCTCTTTTATTAAATACACTTTAAAAAGAAAAATAAATAAATAAAAATGACTATAATCTGGTAAAAAATATCTTACAAATATTTAGATTCATGGTTTAATTATTATAAACTTATTAAACTAAATAAATTTCTCACAAAATCAATTACACTAAAAAAGTCCACTTTATTGGTCATATCATATTAAGTGTCTTTTATATTATTATTTTTTTCTATTTGATTTCATTAAATTTAAACCTACAATTGAAAAACAAGAGAAAAAGGTTGATAAAGGAGAAGGAAACAAGCAGAACCAACGGAGACGACTTAACCACAAAACCAAACGGTCAGAATAAGATGTCCCGATCATAGACTGTGATAGGACGCGATGCACTAGATCCCCGGAATGTAAATCCCAACACCCAAAGTACAGTATGAGCAAAGAACAGTTAATTACTCAGTGAAAGCTTTCGCTCGCGTGCTCTCTCTCCTCTGTCTCTCCCTCTCCATATATATACATATATTTATATAGGTGTATGTATCGATCTATGGATAGCGTACGCTTTGTATAGATCGAAGATGGCGAACTACCTAGCTCAGTTTCAGACAATCAAGAACTCCTGCGATCACCTCGTGATTGGTGGTAAATCTCTCCTCATTAATTTTTTTTGTGTAATATTATTATTTTTTAGTTTTAGTCAGAATTTCAATTTTTTTTATATATATTTGATCTCTCTTAACGAATAATAATTCGTAGTTTCTTTGGTTTTCTTTGTTTTGTGTCGTGCATTTGTTGATTTGAAATTTGAAAGCTCTCTAATGTTAGATTTAAACTGAAATTGATACTGAGAATCATTCACTAGTAATGCTTTAGTTGCTTAATTTAAGTATAAACCAAGTATCATTGATAAAGTCAATGTTAAGATTGTTGTTAACCAAACACACACACACATGCATGCATTATTTAATATCAATGGTTCAGTAACGAATCCGCCAATTCACATTGGAAGTTGAAGAATGTTCAAGTGGTTACTAGAACTGATAGTATAAGATGGGTGTTTGATGGTTCTATTAAATGCCATCGTTTTGAATTTTTTTTCTTTATTTTTTTAGTAATGCATTTCAATGAATGCAGCCATGTTCGAAATGATCCCATTTAGTTTGGTGCATTTGTATGCAATATTATATCTAGAATGCAATGTGGCAATTCAGTTTTGGGGGGACCTCGAAACACTGGCTTAGTGAAAGAGCCCGCAATTTATACTCTTTGACGAACCACGTTTATGGTAAAAACATGGGACAATGTGAGTGTTCGCTTTAAGATTAGATAATAATTTGTTTGAATCTTAAATTTTTATCATTTGTTATGTAATATATTGAAAGTGAAAATGTTTGGAAAAGCAGGTAGTTCTTAATTTCAATGTTCAGAGGAGCAATTTTGAAATCAGAAATATCCATTTTTATATCCCGAATATTGGACTTAATAATCTTTAACAACCCTTAATAATGATTTGTGATGATCCACCTGCAATTTCTGCTCCTATTGCTTTTACAATAATGAACAGAAGGGGGGAAATAGCTCCATTTGTCTTGAATAATTTGTATAGATTCCTGTCATTCCATATGTAATCATCTTTCTTGCATTATATTCCCATCTAATGATTTCGACAAAAAAAATTCCAGTTGAAGATGTGAGTGATTTGTGGCTCACTGTCAAGAGTGGATTTGAAGAACGGTTGCCATTTAAAAGAGCGTGTTTGAATAACAAGACTCGTAATCCAGTGTATGTTGAAAAATTGGCTGCTGAATTCATATTAACAACAGATTCAAGGCTTCGAAGTCGATTTCCTCAGGAGCAATCTTTATTTTGGTTCCGCGAGCCATATGCAACTATAGTTCTTGTTACATGTGAGGTAACTTGCAATCACTTTGGCCTGTCTATAATTTCAGTTTTTTCTTTTTCTGGGTAGTGGTTAGTGTGAAGCCTTAACCACTTGCACTAGGTGGCATCTTCGTCATGTATTTTTGTGCACATGCATGCATGCTTGTGTACAAGCTTACCAGGAAGGTAGCTGATCTGTGCTTCAAGGCTGATAAGGAACAAACTTAAAGGGGAATTTTCAGATTATTCTTTTTTTTTCAAGGCAGCACCTACTTGGGAGCTTATATAGCTTTTCTTTTCATTTAAAATTTTCTTCGGATAGTAAGGATGTCTTGGTAAGTTTGTTGGGCAAGGGTATTTCACTCTTTAACTGCTTTGGGCCAGTAGCTGGTTACTAGCTCGTTACTTGAGTTGGGCTTTGGTTTTTTGGGTTTAGTTCTTGAACCTGGTTCCTTGATATTGACCTAGCTTGCCTTTGAGGTTTATTTCATTCCAATGTATGGGAACTCTATATTAACTATCTCTTGTCATATTTTGAAGTAGAAGAATGTTGAGTTTATTAAACTAATTGCTATTGTTGATCTGTAATTTATCTTCTCAGGTTTGATGGATATAAAAAGGCCTTCATTTTCTTTATCTTCATCACTACTTCCGTCTCGTAGAACCTTTTCAGAACCATCTTTAACCTTTCCTTCTCCTCCCACATTCCAGAGTTCCCACTCCTTAAACAACCAAGTGATTAGAACTTAGAAGTATTACTGTCTTAAAAATTTGCACATTTTGTTTTTGTTCTTTTTCCTCTTCGTCTAAGGTCTCTTTATCCTTCTTGTCTAACTGAGATTTTCCAATGGCATTTTTTCAATAAAGTTATCCATGTAAAAGAAAAACCTGTCAACTCTAGGCATAAACATAAAAGAAAGAGATATTGAAGGAGCTAAATGACATGTTTATGGTGATTAAAAATGGATAATAGTATGTATATTATAACAAAGGGACTTTAGAGAGATCCATGAACTCCTACATATTGATGTTGAAGTTATGAGAACTCCTATTTGTTTAGATGGTTTGAACAAAAAATATTTAATGTGTGTGTGGGGGGGTGGAGGGGGGGGGGGGGAGTACTCTTTCCATCATAATGGCAATATAGAATTGTCATTCTACTATGCAAATAAAATGGGAGGGGACAGAATAATGTTATGAGCTCTCACTTTTTTTTACAGCATTTGTTGGATAGTTCTAGTGAGCATGGATAGTTTCACATGTTATGAAAGTATTGGACAGTTCAAGTGAGCATGGATAGTTTCACATGTTACGAAAGTAATTCCTTTGGTATGCACATATACCCATGTGTATTGATGTTGGTGTGCGCTATTAAACAAACGTAATCCAGTTTTCCTATCAAACATGAGTTGAAAAGGCCTGGATTGTCCAAACATGATTTTGAACTTTGGAATTGTATAGTTTCAGAAATTTTGTGTCTCGTATCAATGTATCATTTCCTTTGATTTCATCTGGTAGCTGATATACTGTTTGTTCTACTTTTGTACTGTATATTTTATTATTCTATTGCTTGTCTTCTTTTTCTTCTTCTGAGACTCCCCCACCTACAGGATCTTGATGAGTTTAAAACCATCCTTAAACCACGCCTGAAATTAATTGTCCAAAATGATGAGCGGGAATGGTTTATTGTATTTGTATCTAGAGCTCACCCAAATAACGATCAGGCAACCAAGTTGGCAAAGAAGGTATATGCCAAACTTGAAGTTGATTTCAGCTCCAAAAAGAGAGAAAGGTAAGCTTGCAGCTCTCACAGTTGTTTATATTTAACTGATGGATTGAGCAAAATTGACAATCATGAAAAATTTATTTGCCAATGATGTCTTAGCCTGGTGGAAGGAGCAGTGGCATCAGATTGGGGTGGGTTATTTCATTATTTACTAAACTCAACTCAATTGAACCTGACACAGCTAAGCCTTAATCCCTACCAGGACTAACAATGGCGAAACTAGTTTGGTTCAATTATTTGGTTATTGGGTTGTAAAGTAAGCATACAACAGAATTTCATCTTTATATTTTCTTGATCAATTGAGTAGAAAAAAGGAGTTCTTTTCTCTTTTTTCTTTTTATTTTGACCATTCTTAATGATGGAAGCCTTTTGTTTCTCAACTTTCACATAGCAGGACCTCAACTCTTTTATATGAAAGAGGTTGTATGTTTACAACACCTCCTCATTTTCGTTTCTCAACTACTATAGAAAATTTTCTAATTGTCCTTTATTTTAAAATTTGATACCATGATGGTAAAGCTGTTGTTGAAAAGATTAGCAAGGAAGATGTTCTTGGACAGCTTGAAGAAATGGATTCTTGGAAGATTGAGTTTCATTGTTATCATCTTCATAACTTCATTTGTAAGTGATATATGACTGGGGAGTCAGAAGTATCACGTAGTGACTGAAATACCTGCACGACCACATAAAAGTCTTGCGTGCATATGTGTGTGTGTGTGTGTGTTTTAGGTGGGAGGAGGTGTGAAGATTTGGAATCGAATATATGAAACTCTTAGAACCTTTTAATGGATGCTGTTTTCTTAAGACCCTTATTATGATGATTTGATAATCTGATGTGCCACCCAGGTGCTGCAAACTAGATATACATGGTCCTGAAGCAAGTTTTTGGGAAGATTTGGAATCCAAGATTATGGAATCCATCAGAAATACATTGGATAGGCGAGCACAGTTTTATGAGGATGAGATACGCAAGCTCAGTGAACAGCGCTTCATGCCAGTTTGGAACTTCTGTAATTTTTTCATTTTGAAGGTTGTCTCTCTTTTTAATTTTTGTAAACCAATAGAATATTGAAGGGTTCTGTGGATGCAAAGAGTGAATGCCCTTATTATGACAACAGTTAATTTTATGCTGTCTTTTTGCATGTCCGCATTTATTTTATTTTAAATCATCTATATCAATTTTCCCCATCCTATTGACTTGACTATCTTTTGTAAATGGATGAAGAAACAGTGCACTTCCCAATTAATACAGAAACAGAGGCACTATTCTCAGAAATCTTTTTACCCTTGTAGCCATATATATCTAATTAATTATCACATTCTTTTCAAGGCTATATGTTTCTGACTACTAATATTTTGTGGTGTTCTCAGGAAAGTTTGGCTTTTATGTTTGAGATGGCTCATCTTCATGAAGATGCATTACGTGAATATGATGAACTAGAACTGTGCTATTTGGAAACAGGTGCATATTGCTTATTCCTTTGTGCTTATCTTGCCTTGTTTTTAATAGTTTCTGTCAGGATATATGTTCTGATCCCTGCCTGTGTTGTCAGATTACAGTAGTGTCTTCATACAGATATACATAGCACCTTCAATAATTTGTGATGCTTTTCTCTATCTGACTAGCATATACTATCTCTATTATATGAAATACCTCAAATAGTAATTGTAAAATAGTAAACACAGTTACGAATGTTGGCTGAATGAGTATTGTGATTTAAGATGGTTATCTTTTGTTAAATAAGTTTGGGTAATAAGGTGAAGTTATTTTAGGTTTGCAAGGATTCACGAACAAGGATGTCCTTGGAATGTGGATTTTTTCATTTCTTAGCTATCTAATTATTTTTTGATAAATCCTAAGCTATCTAATTATTATTCTCCTCATGATATTTAGTATCATGTGCAATTCTGCTAGCTAAAATTTTAACAGCCCCAAACTAGTTGGGATGAGGCACTGTGAATAATAAATTTTAGTAAACATACCCCAATTTTGCTTCTTCAATTGAGAGTGCTTGCTGTTTTAGTGCGGGTACGCATTGTAATTGTTCCAAGGTATAGATTATTGTCTTGATATCAAGCAGTATTCAGAGAATGCTTTTACTAGACTCAATGTTTTGTATGTAAAAATGCAAGAACAGATTCTATATATGATTCCTTTTTTTATAAGTAAATATTAATAGAGATGCCATCATGCAAGAAAATATTATTTAATATTATTTTGATGCTAAAAGTGCTTTTGGTTGCTATGCATGTTGTGTTAATATCTCTTTTAAGGTTCATACTTCATAGTATGATGCATGATACCTAGCAAGTGTTCTTTTTTTCCGTACTTATGATTATCATTCTACTCATTACATTGGATGTTTCTTTTTATTGGTGAAATAAATACTTTCTTTTTGCCTTATGTTTCTTGAGCAATATTTGATTACTAATTTGATTCATGATTCAATGCAGTTAATATGACTGGGAAACAAAGGGAATTTGGAGGAGTAGACCGTGGTGATGATCAGGCAGCACTTCTCAATTTGGGAAACAAATCATTGACACAAATTGTTCAAGATGACTCATTCAGGGAATTTGATTTCAGGCAGTATCTCTTTGCCTGTCAATCAAAGGTGGGTATGAATGAGAATCATGCATATGGCATTAAATAAGTTTTATATATTTTGCTTTTTAAATAAGACAGTTTCTCCAATTAATAATTTATCTGATTGCTCCATCATCCATAGACTGCCTAATTGTGAGCATATATTAGTGTTGGCTGCTTAGTTGGTTACTGGATTCAATTAGTTAACTGGCCAGCAGGTGTTGAGTATATCGAAGTAAACTTGGCTAGATTCCGTTTAGTTCAAACTGGCTTCTTTCATAGCAATTTTGATCTTTCTTTGAGTGTCTTTAAATAAGTAGATGGAAACTATTTTTGTTTTTTTATATATATTTGTACATGGAAACTATTATACTACCTCTCTCTCTTGCATTGGCTGGCATGCATAGGTTCACATACACAAGCATAGACACTGTTTGCCCATGCATATGTTTGATTTATATAAAATTTTGATTGCATAAGTGCTTTTATAAGTACTTTTTTTTATAAGTAGCTTTTATAAGTACTTAAAAAGTAGTTTTTCTTTCTATTAAATTTTTGCAACATAATAGCTGTGTGGTACTAGTTATGATTTCAATGTGTTCTACATAGAGAATAAGTAAAAGCTTCCCATGGACTTAATTTTTTTTCTTGGATAAGTAAAAATTCATTACATAAGGCACCAAGGGGTGTCAACCCTTGTCCAAGATTATTTGCAAGACAAAAGCTCTATGAATTCTATAAAATATTCATCGTTTACGAAAAAATGACTATTGAACCAAAAGTTTAAAAGTATGAAACCATCCATCTTTGAGCAAAGCAAGCGGATTTTCTTCCCCATCAAAAGCCCTCATATTTCTTTCATGCCATTGACATAATTGGACATAATAGAAGAACACTCTTGCTATTATTATGCTCGGGAAAGTTACTAAATTTGTAGTAATTTAGTATTTTTGTTTCACTTCTCAATTACCAATGTCTAAATGACGAATATTTAAGTTTTGTATGAAGATTTAGCCATTTAACGTGGAAAGACTGTACTATGTATTAATGTTTGAACTGCATCTCTGTGATATATGTTAAATTGCAGCTTTCATTCAAGCTGAATCGTCCCTTTGAGGTTGCATCCAGGGGCTATTCGTTTATAATTAGCTTCTCAAAGGCCTTGACACTACATGAGGTAGTTGATTTTATTTATGATCATTTAGTTGCTTAATGCCTTGGTTTGAAGAGCAATTGTTCTGACCACTCTTTTCATTTTTCCTTTTCTCTTTTTCTCTTCTCTTGGAGTTTTTGTAGAGTATATTACCTTTTTGTATGCGTGAAGTTTGGTTAATTACTGCTTGCTTGGCATTAATCAATGCAACCGCTTCTCATTATAATGACGGACTTGCTGCACCTGATATTGAGAAGGAATTCTACCGCATTCATGGTGATCTTTATTCCTTATGTAGGGTTAAGGTAAACTTCTTTTGCCTTCAGTAAGTGATAAAAAGTTACAATTTTATATTTGTTCGACTAATGGTGCGCCCATCAATTAATTGCTCAGTAGAAGTGACTGAATTTATTGTTGACCAAATGGAGCTGGTGAATATCTTCTTGTATCTCTTGACATGCTTTTTTTTCCCTCTTGAATGAAATAATGCGGCTTTCCCCACATTCTTGATGGTTGTGTGAGGCACATGCTATAAAAATTGTTTAATGATTTCTATTTCAAGTTTACTACGGAAAAAGCTGCTTAATGAAATGTGTTTTTGATTGTGCTAGTTCATGAGGCTTGCATATCTAATTGGATATGGAACAGATATTGAGAGAAGTTCTGTAAACAGGTATAATACAATTTCGTTTTATTTGAGCAAATCCACTTTTAGATTCCATGGAGTTCGTTGCTCATTATATAGTTCTGAAAGCAAGGTTTGTCTTGCAGTAAAAAGTCTTTAATTGTGCCAAAGAGTTACCTTCATTTTGCTTTGTGGATTTTCTGAACTTTTCTATATATTATAAATGCATCTTCCTGTTCTTTTGAGCAGTGCTTCTCTCAGCATGCTACCTTGGCCCAAACCAGCAGTTTGGCCTTCTGTTCCATTTGATGCTTCCTCTGAGGTGCTTTCAAAGGAAAAGGCAAGTTCTTCAAATGCTAAATGACTTAGACTAGCTAAAGGCAGTTTTGTGTGCCCATTTTCTTTCTTAATGAAGCCAGACCATGCTATTGTCTTTTGCCATGTGCTTTCTCTCTTGCAAACTTGTGTTGCTTTGGAGATTATTCCTACTCCCTATTGTTTGTCAATTGCCAAAAGTCAGAGCCTTGCATGATTTCACTTTGCTACACTAAATATTAAAAGGGCAATTTTAAAAGGAAAAGAACCAAAACTGGAGAGCTATAAGTTCCCGATGAAAATGTTATTTGTCAGCAGCATTGTTGATGAAGACCATATTATTCCAGTTATTGCCTTGACCATATTTGACAATTAGTTCTAAAACTTGGATGAGAATTTGATGGTAAGGCTGTAGCTGCAGGTGAATGAACCTTTCTATTATTTAACTTGCATCTCCTTTTTGAAGTTTCAATTCTGTGTTAATGGAGTTGCTTTACTCATGGTCAAGGGCCTCCTCAAAATACATGAATTAATTAAATATACATAATTATTGTTATTAATTTTTATTAGAATGATAATTGAGATGTGAAGTTCAGAACTCAACCGAAGGTGCTAACACGGTCATTGCTATTGGAATATTGTCGTTTTTTAAGATTCTAAGAGAAACATTATTTACTATTTTTATTAATCTAGACTTGGCCTATACCTGGGATATGTCTGTTTGGCTTGGCTTATTTGTTTTTACTTATCTGATGTAAGTTTTAAGGAAAATATCGATATTGTTTATTTCGGTGCAGATGATTCTTCAAGCAATTCCTAGAGTCAAGCACTTTGGTATCCAAAGGAAACCTTTGCCTCTTGAACCTACTGTGCTTCTACGTGAGGCCAATCGGCGAAGGGCTTCTATATCTGCTGGAAATATGTTTGAAATATTTGATGGTCAGCCGAGTTTAATTGATGGGTAATGAAATTCAAGAATAATTGCAAATATAATGATACCTGTTCTTCAAGGATGAGTTAATTTTGTTTTAGAAAGTTATACATGACAAGTAATATTTTATATTTTGTTTTGTGTTTTATTGAAATGGTATGTGTACTGACAGATCAGGTTCTGAAGCATCATTCAGGATGTCCCCATCAAATAAAGTAAAAGCAATTGCTATGTTGCGAACTAACTCTTCTCCTGGAAATTTTGAGAGCTCAATGGATCGGCCTATGAGACTTGCTGAAATTTTTGTTGCCTCTGAGCATGCTCTGCAGCATACAATTTCAAATCCTGATCTATGGAAATCTTTGTCCTCTGTGCAAGAGTTTGAGGTATCAAAATCGGGCTATACACAAGTTTATACTGTTTCTGCTTAAGAAAAACACCTTTTTAATGTAATTTTTTAGCCCCATAGCTATAAAATAACCTGCTTGGTTTCTTCGTAACATTTTCTTATCTTCATTATCTACCTGTTCGATCTTTTTACTTGATGACCTTTCTGATCAGTCAGATGATATTCAGTGCTCATTTAAATTTTTTAAAACCTGAAGTTTGTTTAAACTTTATGTGACTTAGTCTTTCAAGATTCAGTTAGCTGCTATGTGGTTTTCTCTATTCCTCTCTCTCACTTTCACAGTTTAAATTCTGATCCTGGCAGCAAAAATACCTTGAGCTAACTAAAGGTGCTGCTGACAATTATCATCTTTCTTGGTGGAAAAGACATGGGGTTATCCTTGATGGTGAAATTGCAGCTGTATGCTTTAAGCATGGAAACTACGATCTAGCTGCAAAGTCGTATGAGAAGGTTTGTGCACTTTATGCAGGTGAAGGATGGCAGGATTTATTGGCTGAGGTCCTGCCCAATTTAGCCGAGTGTCAGAAAATACTCGATGATCAAGCTGGCTACCTCTCATCTTGTGTGAGACTGCTTTCACTAGATAAGGTCTTATTCTCAACCAAAGAACGTCAAGCTTTTCAGTCGGAGGTTGTTAGTCTTGCACATAGTGAAATGAAGCACCCTGTGCCCCTAGATGTATCGTCATTAATTACATTTTCTGGCAATCCTGGGTCTCCACTGGAGTTGTGTGATGGGGACCCTGGTACTCTATCTGTGACCATCTGGAGTGGCTTTCCTGATGAAATAACTCTTGATTCTATTAGTCTTACACTGATGGCTACATATAATGCTGATGAAAGTGATAAGGTATGCTTTCATAAACACAAGCACAGGGTAGATCAGATTATAAGTTGTGTATTATAGCATTATTAGTAACTCAATTATTTAATTTGATTTTCAGGCATTAAGGAGCTCTGCTGCTACTGTGTTAAAGCCTAGTAGGAATACTATCACCTTTGCTTTGCCTCCACAGAAACCTGGTTCCTATGTCTTGGGAGTTCTTACTGGGCAGATTGGGCATTTGAGATTTAGATCTCATAGCTTTTCCAAGGGTGGCCCTGCAGACAGTGATGATTTCATGAGCTATGAAAAGCCAACCAGACCTATCTTGAAGGTACTGTCTCTCATATTCAAGAAAAGGATAAAAATGGTAGTTGAAGAGTAGTGATGTTTATGATGGCTATCTTTTTAACTGTGGTATATGATATTTTTCAATTAATATAGTTTCTTTTCCATTATCTTCTTATGAGTTATGATTTATTTGCTAGACATATGTGTTCTATTTTACTCATCTAACACCTTTGTTTCTTAGGTTTTCAAGCAAAGACCTCTGGTTGATCTTGCTGCAGCTATATCATCTGCTTTGCTAATAAATGAAGCTCAGTGGATTGGAATTATAGTACGGCCTATTAACTACTCTTTAAAAGGCGCTGCCTTGCATATTGACACTGGTCCAGGTCTGAAGATCGAAGAGTCACATGTTATTGAGATGGAGAGCTATGCAAATGGATCACAGGGTGCCGTTGACATGGCAAACTGTGTTGGTGCAGGGAAAGATGGTTCTGTGGCTGTTAACAAAGACTTTGAGCGGCTAAGTCTGCGTGATGGTAGAATAGAGTTTCCAGATTGGGCAAGTGATGTGAATTCAATTCTGTGGATTCCAGTTTGTGCAATCAATGACAAACTTGCGAGAGGATCATCATTAGGTTAATAATAAGATTGTCAACTTTGCGGGTTTCAATACATGTGTGGCATATAGCCTTTTTCTTGTATCCAACTGCTACAGTATATATGACATGTATTTTATGGGCAGTTAACCCGCAGAGACAAAGCGTTGTGGATGGGTTGAGGACAATAGCGCTTAAACTTGAATTTGGAATATCCCACAACCAGATATTTGAGAGGTATAATCTCTCTTTATCATTCCTCCAGATTACACTTCATGTTCCTCCCTTTCCCCCCCTTTACAATATATATTTTTTCTGTCATTATTTGTCTGAGCTTTATTTAAATCACCCTGCTCTAATGTGCAGAACCATAGCTGTGCATTTCACCGATCCTTTCCATGTGATGACACGTGTTGCGGACAAATGCAATGATGGTACTTTACGTTTGCAGGTATTATTTTCCTAAGTTTTCAGCAACTTTCATCTCCATGTATGCTTCTATTATTTAGAGCTGGTACATATTTCGCGATTCAATCATGTCCACTGGAGAATATATCTGCTATTTGTCTTTTAGTTTCCTTAAGACTGAAGATTGGTATAGGCTGGGACGAACTCTATTCAGCTGCTATCTTGGGCTCTGCTTACCTCATCAGGTTTTAAGGTTGAACAAGAACTTAAAAAGACATTGGATTGGCTCTCTTCCGAATGCCACTTACATAATAAAGTACATTAGCAAATGTATCATGAAATTAGTAACGTAACTAAATTCAAAACTCTACCCTTTAATGGATTTCTCTTATAGGAAATAAACTTTTTGCTGCTGTTTTGATTTTGGGATAGCAGCCCACGCTTTGCGCCAAAAGACCACTTTTTACAGTGAAATAATCTTGGTCCAAGGATCTATTGCTAGGATTAGGCTCCGGTCAAACTGGCAAAAGACAAAAAAAAAATCAGGCACACAACTCCACTCCAAGCTGACATCTAATTTAATGAGTTATTATGTAATCAATCAAAAATATGTAATTTTGATAATTTTCTATTATAAGGTATTTTTGGATATTCTAGGATAGAGATTTTATTCTTGGGGTTCAAGTGGGGTTCTTAGGGCTTCAATTTATTTCCTCATTTCCGAGTGTTTTTGGTGCCTAAATATAGGGCACCTCTATTAGGGATTTAAACTAGACTTGAATTTGGATAATATTAGAGAATTTTGATATCTTTTTCTCCTTGTTCTTCTTTCATTTATCTTTCCTTTCTTCCTCTTGCTCCCTCTTTTCTTCTCTCTTCTCTAACTTTCTTGTTTCTCTTCTATCCATTATCTCCCCATTCTTCTTGTTCTACATCAATTGGTATCAAAGCCTCGTTGTTGTACATCAAAAAGACAACTAGTGTCTAGTAGGTTGTGGCAATTTAAAATTGCTGATGGCCTGAGCTTCTCGATCGTTTATGGTAATGCAGCATTGTTGTTAGTGCCAATCTTAAGATTCATGGTGTCTGTAGACTTAACAGTCGCATCTATGTGTTATTTGCACAACTGTGAATCTTTTTTGTCATCATTTATATTACACGTTCACATAACTTCTAGGTGATACTACACTCTCAAGTAAAGGCCACATTGACTGTCTGTGATGCTTGGCTTGATCTTCAAGATGGATTTGTTCATACTGGACAAGGTGAAGGAAGACCAACTTCGGGCTTCTTTCCACTCGTCATTTCTCCAAGTTCTAGAGCAGGACTCCTGTTCAGTATATGCTTAGGTAAGACACTTGCTGTAGGTATATCCAACTGATCTTAGACCACATTTATATAGTGTCTTGTAGATAGTTTTTTGTAAATGGGTGGCACCCCCTTGGTGCCCTTGAAATACAATGTTTTATTTATAAAAAAGATGTCTTACTATTAATTAATGAACATGTAAATCATAAGCAATTTGAGATCCATTTCTGGGCTTTGAACTTTTCTATATATCTGTAATTAGTGTTTCTCACCATGGTAAGAATGTGGACATAGAGTAATAGCAAATCTTATTTAATTGTTTTTGTCTAGCCAATTTTTGACTGGTAAATATCTGGTCAGTGTATGTATATGTAGATCAATCATTATATCTTGTGCCAAATCAGGACCATTTACTTCTTTGTCAACATTTCTTTTTTTAATACAATTTTACTTCTTCTTTTTTTTATAAAAAAAAAAAAAGAAATGTTAGGACTCTTTAGGTCCCCCTTATATATCTACTGATGGTGATGCATTACTCTGAATGCCTGTAATTTTTGAACAATTTGGGTCCTGATTTCGTATCAGGAATTGCCCCTGATACTTATGAGCTTTCCTTGGTGGTTTCTTATAGATTTTAGTTTTCCCATGGATGATCAAGATACATGTTATATCAGAAGTTTGTATTGGTTTCATTGTCACTACTGAATAGCAGTCTTTTCTGTATATGACAATGTTTTACATTTTTGACAACTAACTAACATACCTTTTGCTTTACAGGTGAACAAGTGGAGCTGCGACCAGATAGTATATTGAATGTCAGATATGGAATTTATGGTGATAGAACTATCGGATCTCACCCACCTGTGGCTGTAGAATCCTCTGGACCTGATACTACTAGGCAGGATCTGATCTTTAGGAGTGCTCTTGTTTTGCAGCGTCCTGTGCTTGACCCATCCCTGGCTGTTGGATTTTTTCCTCTTCCTTCTGGTGGCCTTAGAGTTGGGCAACTTGTTAACATGAAATGGAGGGTTGAAAGGTTGAAGGATCAGGAGGGAAATGAAGTTTCTCAACCCAATGTAAGCCATGGAGCAACCCTAATCTTGACTAACAGTTAAAATAGTAGTCACACTTAAGATGAAATGCTGTCCCTCTTGTATACATATGTTAAGCTATATTTGGTGTCCTTCATACCAGCTACAATTACTCTCCACCCAAGTTCGTGTCATACTAGTCTGAGGTATATGATTTGAATTTCTATCGAGGAACTAGGGTGATTTGTTATCTGCTTATCGACTGCGCCTTAGTGAAATGATAGAATACTGAAATGTTTTATTGCTATTTCAAGAGTACAAGGTTTTGTTGCTTTCTTTTCTATATCTTTTCTTCTTCCTTTTTGACCAAATAGGGGAAGAGACCCTGTTCAATAAGGTGGGGAAAAGAAACTGGAATTTTGAGTAGTTTTCATTGTTCAGGAACTGAAAAAAAATTCTTCCCTCAACAAGCTTAATAAAACCATTCATCTAGTTTGGGTGAGTTGTTATATATTGGAAACCATGACAGCATAAAAATGTGATTGAAACTTTTTTTGTCCTTTATTTTTCTCAGTTTTACTAGCAGCAAATTGAGGGTTAAGATTAGTGATGAAAAATCTTATTTGTATGGCCAGTCTTTGTTTTCTTCTTCTGCTACCCCAGATGGGATAGGATGAGGTGATGGGGATTCTATTTTGTGTTAAAATTCCCGCGGAGCTGTTACAGGATGTTAAAAACAAGCAATTCTTATGCTTGTGTGCATATCTTTAGATTTCTAACTGTTATTTCTTCTGCAACAGGATGAGGTGTTATATGAAGTCAATGCAAATTCCGAGAATTGGATGATTGCTGGGAGGAAGAGAGGGCATGTTTCTCTCTCCACCGATCAAGGTTGTTGCACCATTTTTTTATTTATAATTTTATTTGTGTTATAAGTTTTTCATTTGAGGAGAGTATATTATAACTTGTAATTAGCAGAAATGGATTGACGTGTATAATTTCTTCGGTATATAATCATTATTTCTTATTATGGCAGGTTCAAGGATAGTTATATCAATATTGTGTGTGCCACTGGTTGCGGGTTACGTTCGTCCCCCTCAACTTGGATTGCCGAATGTAGATGAGGCAAATATAAGTTGCAATCCTCCTGGGCCTTATCTGGTCTGTGTCTTGCCTCCAATTCTCAGCTCCTCATTCTGTGTCCCGGCATGATAGCCCGCCACTTTCTGCGCATCTGTTCCAGTTATCCAAGGTAGTTATAGTTTTCCACTCTATTTGATTGGTTAAGTTTTTCCATTCGATCAATGTTACAACTAGAAAAGATTACTAGGTATATCCAATTTTGACTACCCTTAAAATTTGTACATCTGTGTTTCTCCCGATTGTTGGAAAATCAAGAAAGTTGTTTCGAGATGAGATTTGGCAGTTATTTGGGTGGTCTCTACATCGGCAGTTATATAGCATCCTTCCTCGTGTACAGTGTAACTTTTGTACTCTTCATTGTAAAACGCAGTATAGAGATCGGCACAGGCGTGATTTTCTTCTTTTATAAATTTTTGTAGGCAACATTTGTTTTAATATAAAAATAAAGTATTGAGTGGGAGTGTATTGTCGCCGCTGAATGGCTTGTATTTGTTGATGATATTTCATGTTTCTTATGGATGAAACCTAGTAGGTATTTCATTGTCTTTTATTTTCTCTCTTGAATATATTTTAAGATATATAACATTTTAACAGATTGCGTCCCCTTCAGGCTCTGAGGGTCTGAACCGGCGGTCCAGAGAGTATTACCTTTGACAGGCTTTGATTGTAATAAATATCTTGAGGTTTACTCATTTTCGTTTTACCTTTGAGCAAATTTTCGCAACAAAAACAGATCTTGTAGCACACTCCATTAGTCTTGGGGCAATAATGTCTGATAACAATTTTCTAAGCTGTCATCATCTTTACCATCTCTAAAATTTTCTTGGCTGGCAAACAGAATTTTTCTCTTCTTGTCTCCTCCTTTGAAAACCATTTTCTTGGAGATCATCTCTCTATGCCCACTCGCTCTCTTTTCTCGAAGCAGCTATCCTCGATTTTATCTTGTACAATTACAGTCTAATACAACATCAATTCAGAAATTGCAGCAAGCAAGGAACATCAAGAAATTAAATTCAGGAATTTTTAATACAACCAAACATTTTTGGATGCTTTCCAAAAAATTTCAAAATGGCAGCCCAGTAGAAAAAAAGTTCCTTTTCAGTGTTTCCTTCTTCATTTTAACAGCAATTCAATCAGAAAATATGAAATTAACACACTTGAATAACCTGCTGTGTAAAATATCTAAAATACAAATTGAACACTTTCAAGTTTGAGCCAATTTTTCCATGAAAATCAAGATAGAAATTTTAAGCATATGCATAAACCCATTTGACCATGTATAAGCATGAATCAGCAATGTGAAATCTATTAAGATGTCAATCTCTGTTCATTGTGTGTGAGGATGAGAGAGAGAGAGAGAGAGAGAGAGAAGGCAAGGCTTCTAAGATGTAAAAATTGGTTAAGAAGGGGTGCAGCATAAAATTTCAAATCCTAATCAATGGAAATCTTTTTCATCTGTACAAGAGTTTGAGGTATCAAAATCAGGCCATACACTAGTTTATACTGTTTCTGCCTAAGAAAAAAACACTTTCTCAATGTAATTTTTTCTCCCCACAGCTTAAAAATAAACTGAAGTAGGCAGAAGAAAAAAGGTCCCACCGAGATTTGAACTCGGGTTACTGGATTCAGAGTCCAATGTCCTGACCACTAGACCATGGGACCGTAGTATGGTAATTCTCTTAATTTTATATAACTACAACAACAACAGAGCCTTAAGAAAATATTTCGCTTTACTTGGACCAATACAGTAGAAGCCAATTGCCCAATTATTATATTATATAATACTCTCCAAATCAAATTTGTTTTTTTAAGGACTTTTCAACTCTTAGCTCAACTCTTTAGGATTGTGAAGATCGAGATGGGATAGATTATTTTAATTTTACAATGAATAATTAATTTTATGTTTGATTAGAAATATTTATTGTTCATGTAAAATTAGTACGGGATAAATTTAATTTTAATTCCATAAATTTTGTCCAATCTCTCATGGGACAAAATTAATTCTAAGTCATAGACTAATTTTTTTTCTTCCAATTTTGCCACTGACAGACCCTCTTCTTCTCTTTTTTTCGTCTTCTCCTTCGCTTTCTTCTTTTTCTTCGCTCTGACTCACCAATCAGGGTATCCTTCTTCTTCTCCTTCACCTCCTTCTTCTTTGCCTTTTTCTTCGTTTTGACTCATCGATCAGGGTAAAAAAAATTCTTTTTGTTTTTTTTCTTCTAAGTGAGCTTAATAATATGCTTGCAACTTGAAATTTTGAATCCTCTACCAATTCTTTTTCTTCTTCACCAATTGGGAGTAATTCTTGGAGCCTTTGTTTAGCAGCCGAGAAAATCCAATGAAAAATTTAGAAAACCTATATTTGGGTCCTCACTGCTGGTTCAATTGTGGAGAAAGGTAAAGAAAATTAAAAGGTGGATCTCTCTTAAAATATTGTTTGGTTGGTAAGAAAGTTTGGAAAATTAAAAATTAATAGTAAATAATAGGATGGTCTTTTAATTTATAATCTTACTTTAATATCAATTAATCAATATTATAAATTAAATATAAAATTAAGATAATATCATTTTAATCCGTTATAATTCTATTCTACTATAATCTTAATGATATCCCACTATAATTTTGTTCGTAAACAATCGTGCACTTAAGTTTTTAAAACAAAACCACGATAGTATGCAATATGTTGTAATGGAGTGCAAGTGCTTACTCTAAAAAAAAATAGTTTGCAAGTGAAGGGGATTTTTTTTATGAGAATACAAGAGAGAAAATATTAAATTTTAAAAAGTAATTTTTTTTTAGCAATTTAAACTTTTGAGATAAAAAGATCATCTAACCATCTCTTTACCAATTACTAGTTTTTTTTAATACAAAAAATTACTAAAGAAACACACACCTTTAGAAATTAGGCAATTACCTTGCTTTTTATTTTTTTATGAATGAAATAGGTTGTTCTTAAAAAAATCAAAAGGAAGTTGGTTTTATTTCAGACTTTTCAAAATAGGTTAGTGCAATATTCACAAACACAAAAAAGTGGTCCTATAATCTTCCACAAAATTATAGATATTTTTAGTATACATCCAACGACAAACACTTTGCCAAATTTTAAATAGTAATTATCATTCAAGTTTTTTAAATTTACAAAATGGGTGCATTAATAGTAGTACTCTTTTACATTTCGATTAGAATAAAATAAAAATTAAATTTATTTTATTTTTAAAAAAAAATAAAAAAATCATGTTTAGCTTTTTATATTAAATTAAAAAAGCTTAATTGAATTTTCGTTTTTAAAATATTTTGAATAAATAAAAAATTCAAAAAATGAGAGAAAGGAAGACAGAGATAAATGAAAGAAGATAGAGTATTTTGGTTAACATGATTTTTTGTCTTTCATTTTATAGAATTTATTTGTAAATTCTATCAAATTTTTATAAATTTACCACAAATTAACTCAATTTTATAATAAATTTATTATTATTATTAACCATATGAAATGAATTCCATTCCTCACACTCTTAGCTTACCCAACTAAGTAATGTCCACTCCCCACTCTTGAGTAAGTGTTTCCCTACCATAGCCTACGATGGTGACAAGACAACAACCATACCATACCATAAACTCAAATCTTTCAATCCATCCATGATCTCCACAAAATTGCAATTTACAAGCCAAAATATCATTTGTTCTATAATTAATTATGTTACACATGGACTTATTTGAGACCACCTCTTATCATATCTAGTTGAATTGATAAATCATCTCTAATTTAATTTTGGGACCCATCTTTTCTTTGCTCCATCTTCCCATAACATCTCAATTAAACAACACTTATTTGAGTGCCATTTGTTAAGCAATTCTAAAAGTTTATCATTTTCAAAATAGTTTTTAATAAAACAATTATAAAGTTAAAAATTATTTTATGTTTGATGAAACAGTCGTAAAAATCATTGTCCAAGCACAAATTCAGTTTTTTTTGATGAGATTTTGATCTAGTGATCAAAGTTGAGACTTCGAAACTATAAGATCTTAGGTTAGTTTCACAAAGTATGTGAGTTATTTGTTTGATTTATATATGAGTAATGATCTCACGGACCCAATTCTATGGTAAGAGTTACTATGAAACTGAAAAAGTTCACTAGTAATCAAGAGGAAAATGAATGGTAATTATTTTTTAAAAAATAAAATAATTTAAATACCGACGTTACTACTTAATTTTCTTATAATTACTAGTTGACTTTTTCGATATAGTGGTATCATTACTCTTTATTTATCAATTATTTCTATTACTTTAGGTAACTTGTGGTAGTATTGTGGGCTTTTATGTGGGTTGTGGTAGTATTGTGGACTCTTGTGTGAGTTATGAGATAATACATGCTTATTTAATTATCAAATTAATCATTATACTACTTGTATATAACATCAATATAGATAAAAAAATATATATATATTTTTTATAAAAAAAAGTTTTTAATTTAATTTCTATTTATAAAAAATAAAATTTCATAAACTCTCCTTTAAATAATTGAAAACAAAATGAGCTTTGTGAATGGGTAAATGTGAGCTCAGGACACAAAGTAAAAGAAGCATGCTATGCTTTTGTGAAGATGGTTAAACAAATGAGTCGCATAAGCTGAAAGTCATCAGCCACATGGTGCAATTAAAATGTTTCAGGACAGAACATGGAGCTTCAATGTGACAATTCGAAGATGGTTAGACACATGGTGCATTTATTATTGTATCAGGCTTTTCTTAAATAAATAGAGATTCTTATGCAGCACTATGCTCGGATTTTCTTTTTTGTAAGGCAGAATACCAAAGATGCAACTGGAAAAGAAAATGATGCTCAATGTGCTTTTGGGATGCCCAATTGCTTGACAAAACTTAGTTTTACCATACATATTTGGTAGGTAAATTAGGAAGGTTTGAAAAAAAAATAACTCTCATTCAGATTAGAAATTTTTGATTGAGTTCATCAAACAAAAGCTCAAATACATGATGATAGAGACCATATAAACTTAAAATCTTAAATCAATATGTTTTGATTCTGAAGTGATCCTAATAGTGCGGCCCAATGATAGCCCAACGCGTGGCCACCCAATAACTCCCGAGTAACGAAATGACTCGGGCCCACTATTGAGGCTATATTTCGTGACACGGTGACGAAACAGTTCACAAAAAAATCATACTTCAAGTACAAAGAATCGTCCGTTGTGTGGCTCGAAACATTGAGACCCCAATCTAATAGTGTCCATCCTTAAAAACTCAACAGCGTGCTATGCCCATATAAAGAGGTCTTCACCTTCAAATAAAGGGAGGAGAAGAAAGACAAGGCAAACAAAATAAGACCTACTAGCATAGACCAACAAAAAGAAAGAGGACATAGCACTAATTTAAATTTTTTTTTCATATGAAATTACGTTTTCTCATCTCTTCACTCGCGTGTCAATATTTCTAATACAAAGCAAGAAAAGTTGAAAAGAGGAATAAGAGATATTCAGAGAGCGGAATGAGGGGGAGAAAGAGAGAGAATCAGAAAATGAGATTTACTTTCTAAAATTTAAAATTTCTTTGCTGATCCACCCAAATTTTGGTTCCATCCGATCAAAATGGACAACAACTACAAGCTACCAGTCGAGAGGCTACTGTTTCCCTCTTAATCATAGTTAACCAAACCAATATCTCCACTCCCATTTGAATCTGGGCTCGCAATGTTAAATGATGAATTTTTATTAAACACATTGCACATGGAAGAACCTCAAAATCTAATCTTACAGATTCCATAGACTAAGACATCAAGATTCAAGAGAGAACATGCGAAAGCATGACATTGTACATTTTCATGTACAGTGATAGCAATTCTACTGGCATTCCTTGCCAAGGCCCTACTGTCTTTCTACACATTAGATTTTTGTTACTCCAAAACACAGACTTTAGGCATCTTGTCAATATCATGCAAAAGGGTCTTTGCATATGTTTCACATGATTTGTGGACTTTCTTTCCTTTTTTCTATTTCTTCAAAAGAAAGGAAAGAAACAAAATCACCCATTAGAATGACTAAGGAATAAAAAATCTAAACACTTAACACAATTCAAATTTTGGGAGCATTGAAATAAGGGGGAGAAGATCATCTCCAATAACTTGGGAAAATTTTTTTCCAAATGTATTATTGAATGAATGTCACATCATCCATAGTGTTGATGTGGCATTCATCCAATAGTGTATTTCGGAAAGAAAAAAAATTCAAATTACTAAAAAGAATCCTAATTCTTGGAACAAAATCCATATTACCCAAATTTCAACTTAAGATGGCAGAGTTGATTCAAATCTAACCTTAATCTCACTCCACATGTTTCACCATCAAATTAAGATTAAGGATAGCGACCAAACAACCCCCCTAAAACCCTACATCAATTCCCATCAAGTAATAACCTCCACAAAGTTGCATCCCACCAAGAAGTATCACACTTGAGTTATCTTTTGAAAAATTTGTCAACATTGCTCCAGTTTTCAGGCAGGCTGCAGGCAAGGTCACACTTAATCTCTTTTGCATGATTGTATCTAACATTCAAACATAATTATCTAAGGTCCTAAAGTAACTACAATAGCTACTGTAGTTAGTGACATGGACATTAATGTCCACACTTCAACCAAAATATTAAAAGAAGCTTAAAATTGAGCATTCAAATATAATGAGAAATTATTCAATATTTCTGGGAGTGGTGATCCCACGGATTTGATTCTGTGGGAGTTACTACAGAACCGAAAAAGTTTTTAGTAATTCAAGGAAGTTGAGTAGTAACTTTGATATTTAATTTTTTTTTTAAATTACTATTCAATTTTTCCGTGATTACTAGTGGATTTTCCTGGTACCATAGAACTAGATCCATGGTATCACCACTTAATTTTTGGAGCATTACCTCTTTCTCTCTGATTCATATGGGATCGACTCGTTAATTTTAGGCTAAATTACATAAAAAATCTTGTGGTTTGACGCAGTTTCATAACAAACCCTAAAGTTTACTTTGATTCACACTAAACCCTATGATTTGACTCAAATTCATAACAAAGCCTAGGGTTTACTTTGATTCATATTAAACTGTGTGATTGACACTATTTGCACCAGAGTTAACGGTGTTAACTTTATCTTCAATCTAAGGATTTGTTATGAAACTGAGCTAAACAATAAGGTTTACTATGTAATTTAATCTTTTTGTTTTTAATTTCAAGAGAGAATTTAATCCTTTCTCTTCTTCTTCTCCTCCAGACCGTTTCTTCCTCTCTCCTCCTTCTTCTTCCTCTCTTCTCCTGTCTCCTTCTCCTCCATCTTCTTCCTCTCTCCTCCTCTTTCTCCTTCTTCTTCATCTTCATCCCTTCTCCATGCTGACTCTCTCTCTCCTCCTCTTTCTTCTTCTTCCTCTCTCCTCCATGCCGCCCCTCTCCCGCCTTCCCCATATATGCACCGCTTCCTTCTTCCTCATCTTCTTCCCTCTCTCCTCCTCTTCCTAGATCGTGCGGCTGCTCATTCTTCTTCCTCTTCCTTTTCCTCCTCTCTCCTCCCTCTCTTCCTTATTTTCCCAAATCGTGTGCTCTTCCTCCTTCCTCTCTCCTCTTCCCAGATTGTTCAACCAACTCTTTTTCCTCCTCTTTCCTCCCTCCTCCAGGCCGACTCTCTTTCCTCTTCTGCGCCGACCTCCTTTTCCTCCTCCCTCCCTCTTTCGCACTGACTATCCCTCCTCTTCTTCCTCCTCTTTCCTCCCTCCTCCACATCAGCTCCTTCCTCCCTCCTCCACATCACCTCCTTCCTCCTTCCTCTTTCCTTTTCCCAGATCGCGCGATCTCCTTCCTGTGTTGATTTTTCACATAAATGTGGTGGAGAGAGAATGGGAGAATCTGCTCATTTGATTTGTGTTGATTGTTTGATTTTTGCAAAGGTAGAAGAATGGTGTTTGGTTTGTTAAAAACTGGAAAGAAAATGTTTAGAAAAGATATATAGACCTCTATGATGATATAGTAAAATTTGTATGGGATATATGTGACTTTAAAGTTTGAATAATTCTTTGAATTCATTATCTGACTTAATAAACCATTATAACGTTGAAAATAAAAATTTTCTTTCACTTTTTTACTATCCAAACATTATTTTTTTTAATTCTTCTACTAAAATTAAAAAAGTTTAAATTATATATTCAGTTTCATAACAAAATCAAACCCTCGGATTTTTTATGTAATTTAATTTTAATTTTTTTTTATGAAATACACATGTATGTAAGAGGAATGAATAATATTCCATGAGTATTGAATAATTTCTTGCTGGAGCTCATATAAAATTCGGAAATTCTGATTCACATTTTAGGCATCAATTCTCAGTTGATTACCATATCAAAGCTAATATTATATGTATACATCTCCATCAAAGCATCTGGTTCGGCTTCGTCTCCCCAGACATTTATCTATAGTAATTAATAATAATTTAAAAAAAAACTGATTTTATGTATAATTCTCCTCTTTTGCCCCTTCCAAACTATTAATAATATATATTGCCACATCAGCATCTCCAATCCAGTCTGACTTCACAGGGTCCCGCAATGTGCTGACTAGGCTTCCGAAATGATACGATGTGGCTGCTGACCATGAACGCCGTTACACGCTCAGAAACCCTGATGTCCTCCATCTTCAGTTCTTGCAACAGCCGGACATACTCCGGCACGTGCAGTAGGTCCCACACCACCCCGACACCACAGGGCTTCAGGACCCTCACCATCTCGCCTAGAACCCGCATCCTCTCAGCGGAAGCCTCCACCGTCCGATGCCCATACTCTTTGCCTACGGTGTGGACGAACGTAGCTGATACCACCACATCAAAACAGTTGTCCCAAAATGGTAGCCTCCTCACATCACCTTCCCGGCACGTGACGTACTCTTGTACACCTATAGTAAAAATATAAATTAACTAAATAGTAATTATTCGATTTTACTATTGTTAGTAAATTTTGTGAACAAAATTATTAGTTAATCAAAAGACACAAACCTTCCATGTTGGCGGTCCGGAGAGTGGACAGGGTTGTCCGTTTAGACCTGTCCAACCCGACGACCCGACCCGAACTCCCTGTCTTCTTTAGCTGCGTGGCCACCGCATTGAGCAGGATGCCGCGGCCGCAGCCGAGGTCGAGGGCCAGCTTGACCGTTGACCAGTCGTTGACGGAGCCGACCATGCGCTGTGCCATGTCATAGTGGAGCGGCACGGCGGAGTAGAAGAAGTTCGCCGCCGTGAAAAACAGGCTGACGGCCGAGAGAGCTGTGACCGCACCGCTGAAGCCGGCAGCGAAACGAGCCGCGCCGGCGCTGGAGAAGAACATGAAGGACCCTAAGAACACGCAGATTGGATCGAAGTAAAACAAGAACAGCACGGACAAGACAGAGAAGAGGATCGCGTGGCACAAGAGGAAGACTAGCGTCTGCCACTGGTCCATGCCGTATATAGCGTAGATCTGTGTCCAATCTCTGCTACCAGTTGTTTTTCCCATTTTACTTTGATTTTTTTTTTCTTTTTGTTTGAATTTTAATCGATTTCAAGACCTGAAAGTACGAGTTAGTCAGTGAATAAAGTAAAATAAGAAATTGAGTTTTAATTATCACAGATAATCAAGTATGATCCTTAGACTTCTTTTGGATATGGAAAAAAAAAAAAAATTTATTTTCGAGTTGGGGAATTCGTTCACTCACCGAGAAAGGAAAGTTGAATATTTGGATTTGATCAGGAGAAGATAATGCCACTTCAAGCTGAAATGGGTTTTTTTATTCTTTTTTTCCTCTTCTTTCTCAGCAACCAAACGGCACCACCAGTAACGAAAAAGCTTCAATATCAGTTCAAATCAACAGATCCACGTGGGAAAACTCAGCAGAAAGAATAAGTCCCTGTCGATCCCAAAAGATGAAAACACAGAGAACATAGCAGCTATTCCAAGTACCAGAATCCCCTGTTCTACTTTTATCTCCAATCAATAATAAGAACCCAAGAAAAGTTACAACATAAAAAGATACAGAGAAAGAGAGAGAATCATCATCGTTTAACACGGTAATGGCAATAATAAATCTGCAAATGTCAGGTCTGTTATTCGAAGGAGGTATAAGGATGATCTCGTCTCCACCATTTCACTCGCTTTGGCTTCGTCGCTTTGTGGGTTTTCTTGAATTTTTATAGAGAAGAAACTAAAAGAATAAAAAAGCAACAACTTGCAGATTTGAGATAAAGAACCAAAAACTTAACTGAAATGCTCACTCAGTGGGCGGAGATGTACGGATTTGGGGAGAGAGAGAGGAACGGAGTGGTTGGCCACTGGGATTCTGGTATGTATAGTGTGTTCAGGGGTAATATGGGAAAAGGGAGAAGAGAGCACAGCGTGGTTTGAGGTGGTACCGGGAAACCTGTTGAGCACGTAATCTGACCTTTTCTCTTCGGGGTTTGAATTTTGAAAAGGGGTAGTGAAATATTTTGAGAAGGAATAAGATAAATTTAACAACTTTCTACTTAATATACACTTATTTCGCTCACACTGGAAATAGATATGAAAAACAAAAAAAAATTATGTTAAAAAAATTAAATTTATGTATACATCACTTCAATTAAAATTATACTTGCAATTTTGTATTTTTCTATTTAATATGCCAATATATTAAGGTTAAAAGTTGAAAAACAATAAAATAAGATTCCCACAACTTTTTTTTAAATTAACAACCCGTTAAATTTAATAAAATATTATATTTGATGATATTTTCATTTTATATTTTGTCATCATAATTATTTAAAATTTAAAAATGTTATTTTCAAAGTTGTACAAAAAGTTTTTTCTATTAACTTTTAATATTGATTTATTGTCAGAGCATGATATGTTAAGATTAAAGAAATATAACTAGAATTGAAAAGATTATCCGCAATAGAATCTTAAAGGAAAAAATAACATAAAGAAAATTTTATCATTTTAAGTAATATTATTTTGACATTAACAAATTATACTCTAACAATGTTACCATCCTTAAAATATTGAGAAACTTAGTTGACTGTACTTAAATTATATATAAATTGTAAATTAATTATAAAATACCGTTTATTATAACGTAAGGATATTACTAAGTAAAGATTGGTTTTCTTAATTTAACCAAGGAATTCTCATATACAAACTTATTAACTAAAAAAATCCATGTAAAATTAGTAAAACCCCAAAAAAATTACTTTACGTTAATAATTTGAATATGTGATCTATAAGTGAAATTGATTTAAACTTGCTTAAATCTGACCCTAAACAACATCTTATCCAAAATGCACAGTTTGGAGATATTTTTTTCGAAATTTTTAGCTCAAAAGTCAACTGTAAATTATGAAAGTAGATAATAGTTATCACATTTATGCCATGAAAGTCTAGGTTTAATACCAACAAACGCTTATAACTAAAGGCGTGGTATTCTTACTTGAAACCTCATTTTTTGGAAAAGATATGTGATTACGGTCGAATTATGCTCAAACCACTGTATAATATTTTTTATTCTAAATAAATCTTAAGTTTTTAAAGAATGTACTCTTATTTCATCATATATAATGTTGTTACTCATATATAAAAATTATATATAAACACATAATTTATTAAATTTCATAACAAATATAAAACAAAAAAAATATATCACCTATAATTCGAAGATGATGGATTGGGTATCTAATTCACCCATATATTTTTTTGTTATTAACTTATACAACAATTCCCTCCTCATTTTAATAAAAAAAAAATAGAAGAAATTAAATCATATGGGTTGAGAGGCAATATTGTGCATAATAAAGGTAGCAATGTTTTGAACCTTTACTTAATGAGTCAATAATTTATGCTCTAGAGCCGGTAGTGAACTAAATTTTGAACTATGATTGCCTAAAGGAAATAAGAGATTACATCACACACACAACAATCTAGGTGTCTCATTGAGCTTTCAAAACCAACACGTTACGACCATGTGATTTATCCCGGATTTATGAGTGCTATAGAGAATTAGCCTTTATTCTCATAGGGAGTAGTTTCACTCCCCCATTCAGATAGGTAAAATCCGTCAAAAGTGTTCCTGCAACTAAGGCACCCTTGCTCATAATGAGACACAAATTTCATCAAGGGCTTGTTTGGTTCATAGACAAGATTACAGCGAGATAAAATTAGGATTAACATGAGATAAGATAAAAGGAAATTAAAGTGGTAATATATTAATACTATGTTTGGTTCATGAGATTGCTGGATTGGGACTAAAGTGAGATAAGAAGTTTAAGTCTCAAAATACCTTAACACTATTTATCATCTTTAACGATCTCTATTTTTTTCACCAACCCTAAAATTTAATTACAATAATTATTAATATTATTATTATTATATTTTATTATAATTATTATTTTTATCATCATAATTATAATACATATTATTATAATTAATAACCATAACAATGATTATTATTAGTATTATAATTATAAGAATAATAATATTATCAGTTATAATAATATTATAAATACAATTATAATATTTATTATCATTATCATTATTATAATAATAATAATAATTATTGTTATTATTATAATAATAATTATTACTAATTATTATAAATATGATTATATTATTATAATTAAGATTATAATATAATTATAATAATTATTATTATCAGTATTATTATTTCTATTATTATAATTATGACAATAATAGTCATCATCATTATTATAGTTATTACTATAATAATATTAATATTATCATTATTATTATTATTTTAATAATTATTTTATTAAAATTATTATTATTATTATTATTATTTCTATTATTATTATTATTATTCAAGGGTAAAAATGGTAAAAAGAAAAAAATTAGTCCCACATGCATGGGATAAATTATATCTTATAGGAAGAGGTGGGACAAAAAAAGTGAGATTAGAACTAATTTTATCTCATTTTAATCTCATATGAATAGTAAATCTCTCAAACCAAACGAGGGATAACTATTCACTTGAGATTAAGTTAGTTCAATCCCAACTTAATCCCATAAACCAAACAATCCCTAAGAGTCTTAGACCCAATGCTAATTCTCGTTACAGTATAAGCACACCAACACTTTAAGGATGGATATGGAATTATTTACTCATATGGTGTGCCTTTCACCCAACGATCTCTATGATTCGTTCTTCTCATTCAAAACTCAATTCTAAAGAATATTAATTGTTGTGTTGGGTATTCTCATAAAATGTTTCGCATTTTTGGACTTACATCTCATCCCCTTGATGTATTCCAAAGCCTTTGACTATGGCCAAAGATTTTATTTACCATTTTTTTCAAAAGGTATGGGTTTATAATAGGTTGTAAATCTCACATTTTTTCAACGTACCAACCTATTTTTTTACTAGTTTAAGCTGAACTCATATGGTTTGTTATTAGTGGATTTTTCATTCTCAAATTTCCACCTACATAAAATATAGGTGGAAATTGTGAGCATTTGCCTCCGCAAATCATGGAATTGTGAATATCAAGACCGTACAGTGTTTCATTTTTGTTTTTTATTTCTTTAAAAAAAAATTAAGTAGGAGTTGTATGTTTTTTGACCAAATACTCTACTTCACCAGTTACTACTACCCCTGTCTCTTTCTGTTCCCTTAAGGTCTTAATACCAAACCATATCACGACGTAGTGATATTTCTCCCACAAAAGTCTCCAACAGCATTTCCAATTTTACCCCTACTTTCCGTTTCTTTTTTCTTTTGCTGACTAGATTAAGCATAAAGCATTGATTTAAAATTACTTCCATGACCGTGAAATAAGCTTTATTTTTTTAATAGATGAAATAAGCTTTACGGATGCTCACTTTTGCCAACACGCTTGTAAGAGAAAAGACATGCATGCCCCTCTTGTGTGGTAGAGAGAATCATGTGAAGTTCAGACTTAAATACGGGGCTTAATCAATTGGCTCTTCTACTAACTAAAAAAAATTACGGGAGAAGATCATATCTAAAATAATTTTGATTGCACAAAATTAAAAAAATTTATTAATAATCATAAAAAAATATAATAATTATTAAATTTTTTTTATTTGATTTGATTTAATTAGTATTATAATTTTTTTTTTGTGATTACTAATAAATTTTTATAGTTAAATGGTTATTTTTACTGAACCCATTTTGTGGAAACAACACTTTATCTAAAAAGATAAAAAAAAATAAAAAAACCTTGTGTAAGGAGGACAAAAGCATTTAACTAAGGGTGTCTTAGTCATATTATCTAAGGTCATGTTGGTAAAATGGCATTAATGTCAAATTCTTGAATTTAAGCATAGGAAGGACTTTTTTGTAATAATTAATTAAGAAAAAAAGAAGAGAAAAAAAGGCATGACATATCCAAATCTAAAAATAACTAATTAAAGGTGGTCCCAAATAACGAAAGTAAAGTGGAATGGGTCCCACCAAATGAAGAGAACGCGGGATAGACAGAAATCGACCGGCTGAGGAAGGCACGAAGTTAGGCCTCCTTTTTGACGATTTCGACAAAGTTGGTAAATAGATCGCATGGCACCGACGTTAATTAAATTGCTACCGTCACAAAATTTGGCCTTTCATATAAAATTAAAATTAATTAATTTAAACGTTATTTTTTAAAAATTATTTAAATAAACAAAACTAAAAAATTGAATAGGATATTTTTGAAATTAAAAACCTTTTAATTTTCATTCATTTGTTTTATAAATATTGGCCGGATTTAAACTTGAATTGTTCAAAAAAATTGCTTTTACTAAAAAATTAAATAGAGAGCAAGTTTTTAGCGTAACTTCTATTACTTAATTCTAGAAAATTGCTATCAAAATTAAGTCAATCCGACTTTAATTGAAGGAAAATAAATCATTGTAATTATTTAAAAAATTGTAAGACAAAGCAAATAACGATGTTTTAAAATTTTAAATTAACAAAAAAAAAATCGAATTTAAAATTTTTAAATAAAAAAACTCGAAAATGACTGTAAAACAAAAAGGTTGCAATCACTATAATGATTTTGCTAGAACGAACATGTAGCATTGATACGCAGCCCAACCTTAAGTAAAACACATAATGCAATAATTATCAATTTTATCATAATTGGATGATAGGGGACCAAAAAATTCAGCTGATATTATCATACTTTCATGTATGGATGGCATTTGCAGAAGACTAGTGTTCTTTTTTTTTTGGTTAATATATTAGAAGGGAACTTCCATTTTCACAACAACAAAAAAAAATGTCTTAAAGTCTCTTGATCAAATTTCACACCAATAACTTTTTTATAAATGAAAAGACTTTGATGAAAGAAAAATTCACTCCGTTAATAATATAACGACACGTGATCTTTTAAAGGTCAAGTCGTAATTTTATAATTTTAGTTAAGGGACAAATCATATATTTACAAGTGGTATGGATAAAATGATATTTTCACCTTTAGATATTCTGATTAGTCATATTAATTATCTTATGGCAGTTACTTCAATATTAAAACTAAATAAATTATGATATTATTACCTCATTATCACATTCATTATTATTACAATTATTACATCTAATAACTACAACATTGTTTCTCACATTTAATTTATGTAACAAACTTAATCTCATGTGGGGCTCTCACTATTTCTAAGGTCGGACATAATTCTCTCTACAACTCTTGTTTTCTTATTCATTTATTTCAAGATACTGACTTAAGCATTTGAGAGTTTCTCGGAAGCACAATTTCTGACGACGACTTTTAGTTTTTTTTCTGTGTTTCTAGTGTCTGCAAGTGCTTCGCTACTCTTTTAAGATCATTTGTTCCGAAATCGACATCAACAAACTTATTTTCATAAGATTGCGAGGCACATAGTAACTTAGAATGATACACGTATAATCACTAGGATCATCATTATACTAAAAAAAATCGTGAAAGTTTATATAAAGTCATGTACATTAATCTTTTTTTTCATGTTGCACTATTTCTGACTTTTTGAGTCAATGAATAAATCTCGTTGATACTTCACGTGCTTGTTGAACGATTCGAGACATGTCAATCACACGAATAATAAACAGAAAGAAAATAAGACACGATATTCTCAAGTTCATCTCAGAATAGGGCTACGTCCTACTAGAAGTTTCACTATAATCAACCTCACAAATCTCTTGTTACAATATGCGCTCAGTACATGAAGAGTATTTATAAGCAACTTAAGACGTCATAATTAGGGTTTCCACCCTACTGTAAACCACGGCTATTTATGAGCCAAAGCCTAAACTGTCAAGCAAAAAAACAGATCTAAAACATATACATGACCTAAATTTTTCGGGGGCACTGCCACCTAACACCCGTCTGCTCACCGGAGAGTGAGACCTCGTGGTTGTCGGGAGTTCTATAAATTTGGACTCATGAAATATGCACCAACTCTAACACTTATATACAAGAGAGAGTTTGTTAAAATTTAAAAATAATAATTGAATCATTTTTTCAATTTAAAATTTTAAAATAATTGATCACAAAATCATTTTTGTTATGGTAACACATAATTAAGCAGGATTATTAAGGATTCGAATTGAACGTGGAGTCAACCATTTCTGGTTTAGTTCATTTATAATAAAATGGGCCAATTTTTGTTCATTTATTTTTCTTAGGGACAACCACAATTATTACCCGCTCAGGGCAATGATTAGCATATTGATATTGCACTTAGGCCTGTACTAGTCACTAATGAAAGCCTACAGTGGACCATGATCCTATAATTTCATGTAATTAAGAGCTCCTCCCTTACCCCTCCTTTTATTTTATTTTTTTTCATTTTTTAAAAATAAAAAAATATCATAGGATCTTAAGGATTGGATTAGTTTACATTAGTTTAGGGGTGTAATTATAATCAGATAGGATTAGGATTAACATGAAATATAAGATTAAAGCGATAATATCTCAATCATATGTTTGGTTCATGAAATTACTAGATTGAGACTAAAGTGAAATAAAAAATTTAAATACCAAAATACCCTAATGTTGTTCCGTATCTTTAACAATCTTTAATTTCTTTAAAAATCTTAATTATTTTATTATTATAATTGCTATTACAATAATAATAAATAATAAATTATTATTATTATTAAATTAGTACTTTTATCATCATGATTAAAATCATTATTGTTATAATTATGATAATAATAATAACTATCATCATTATTATTATCATTATCATTATTATAATAATTATTATTTTATTATCTTCATCATTAAAAGTATTAGTACATTTAGTATCATTATAATTATTATTATTATGATAATTATTATCATTTTATTTTTTATTATTATAACTCCTATATAATATTAATAAACAATAGTTATTATTAAATTACTATTCTATCATCATACTTATTGTTATAATTACCATAATAATATTTTTATAATTATAATAATTAGAATTAGAATTAATAATTATTATTATTTTCATTATTATTATAGTTATAATAATTATTAGTATTATTATAATTATGATATCATTATTACTATAATATTTTGATAATATTATTATAATAATTATTACTTTTATGAATATAAGAAAATTTTATTATAATAATATTATAAAAAATACTATTATTATCAGTACTATTATAATCATAGTAATAATAATAATATTATTATTATTACTATTATAATAATAACAATAATTACTATTTGTTATTATTATCATTATTATTATTTTTTTAATATTATTATAAGAAAAAAGGCAATAGTATTATAATAATTATTACTATTATTTAAAAATAAAAATGGTAAAAAGAAAAAATTTAGTCACACACACAGGTGTGATAGATTTTATCTTATAAAAAAAAGTAAAACAAAAAAAATAAGATTATAATTAATTTTATTTAATTTAAATCTCACATAAATAATAAATATTTCCAAATAAACGAGTGATAACCATTTATATGATATCAAAATAACCGACTCTCACCTACCAATATGTCATAAGCAGTGATCAACGTTACAAGCCGAGGGAAGAAAACCCATCTAGAATCCGTATACGAAGGGAGGGAAAGAGACAAAAATAGACAACAAAAGCTCTCCCAACCGGCGTTAGCCTCGGCCGGTGCATTCGCGCATGAGTTACCGTGTACTCAGAATCTTTCTATTTTATATTTAAATATTACAAACATTTTACTTTATATTATACATTATCTTAAAGATTAAATGAACATCAACGTAAAACATTTTTTTTTACAATCAGAATTTGTCAAACATGGATATTAATTAAAAATCTAACTCGTACTTTATTAATTAACTCATTTAAAATAATTAATGAAAATATGTATCTATGTATAAAAAATATATACTAGCTGGCCTTGCTTTCGACCCTGTATCTTGCTGTCGGTTTGAGGAGAAAAGGTCAGATTCTGCTAGTTTCTTATTTGAATTTTCTGGTATTTGCCTCAGTCAACATCAAAGATTCTGAGACACCTTAATTAATTTTGGAGTAATTTTGGTAGTGTACGTTCTCTAATAACTTTTGATTAGTTCGGGTCTAAACTTAAAGACCAGTGAAAAACTTCATTGATAATTTTGAGAAGTTTTATTAATAACGTTAATATAAGTATAAAACTTAAAAATTAACATTACCAATAAAATTTTCGATTGATCTAAACCCAATTAAAAATTAACATTACCAGTAAAATTTTCGATTGATCTAAACCCAATGATTTAGATCCGAGCCAGTCAAGAAGTCTTCAAACAAACAAATAAAAAGATAGCCAATCTACAGTAAATTTTATGGTAGCCCAAAATTCGAGCAATCTAATTTAGGGAAGCCAAACCCTTTTTCCTGCCATACCCAAAAAAGGAAAAGAAATAAAGAACACCTTGTTTAAGCAACTTCTCTTTAAGACAGTAATTCTTGTCTGGGAGAAGAAAGAAAAAGGAGCAAATATCATTAGTAAGTCAGTAAGCTCTTTCTCATTAATCGAAAACTGAAAAAAAAAAAAATAACGTGGCAGTAGGGTGAAAACTGCTGCTTCTCCGCAAAATTTAAATTATTTCTTGGTGACGCTAAGTATATGTCCTACAAATAGTGCATCAATTTTGCCAAACAGGCATCCTGAATAGAATGAAGTACCGTCAAAGTCTTGTGGGTGACTTTAGTCAGCAAGCCCTTCAGCTATTTACTTGCCCTGCAATGGTTTGAGGAATTCAAAGTTATTGTATGATTTAAAGGGAAAAAACACAGGCTTGAGAATGTCAAGTTGAGAAAATTTAACCAAAACCCATGTTTTAATGAAAAAGTTTCAAAATATTGAGTTCAGCATGAATATTCAAATTTCATTGAAATTCCAATGAAATAATTGCAAATTCTTATAATCTCTAAGCTAAAACCAGAATTTTCAGTTTAGTTGCATTCAATGACTATAATGCTACACCAAAATAGCAATACTGAACCAGAATAGAAAGTTATCCCACTGAACTTGGAAAAGAGAACAACTGGGAGCAGATTCTTCAAGAACTTTCAGAGACATTATATTCATGACTCAAAACTATCTTTGTACAGCAATATTATCATGCCACCAAGTTCACACAATAACCATAAATTCATGAGTTTTTGATTGCATAGCAGAGTACTTTGGCTACATATCATTTCAAGAAGAGGGAGGTTTTCACCATTTTGGTTCTTGCAAAGTTTCGAGTGATTTCATTCCTTTTGCCATTTATTCCAAGACTAAAACATTTTTTTTTATAAATTGCTTCAGGATTTAAAGCCAACAACTCTGCAACTAGATCATGAAGAAATTGCTCTTGCTAAAAAAGTCGTATTTAAAGACAGACCTATTATCCCACTGTCTTGTTTTTTGACTCATTCTGGAAAAAATTAAGACAATACCTATTAACAAGCTAAATTTCACTCAAATCAACTTGTCATATTGGCTGAATATGGCATCTAAGACATAAATCAAATCATAAAGTTTCATAAGAATATAAAATGATCAAGACAACCTTACCAAGCTAAAAGCACCTGGATACTGCTCTATCCATGTACTGGCAAAATACGAAAGCTTCAGAGATTAGAAGAGTCCCAACTAGCATAAACGGCCCCAATGATTTTCTCATGCAAAGTGGGTCCAGAGCAAACAATCATGCCCCGATCAAGACCTTCTAAGTACACTCCTTTTGAAAAGTCCAGGGGCCGCCCTCCTGCATCAGTTACCACACCACCAGCCTCTTCTACAATGACAACACCAGCAGCATGATCCCAAATCTTCTCTTTGTAGCCTGATCTTGCAAACTTCATAAAGATCTCAGCATCTCCTCGAGCTATGGCTGCATATTTGACCATGCTATAGACACGCAAGGGCTGCTTTCTGCCATAAGAGCATGTAAGGAGATATGAGGATCAAATTAGAAGATGGCCCAAAGAAATATTAGTCACAAACACCCACAGTGGTGGAAGAGGGCATACAAAGGGGCTTGAGTTAAAGGTTTAAGTACTCGGTAACCCAAAAAAAAAAAAAAAAAACTAGATAATAAAGGATTGACCAAACAAAGCTACAAGGAAGTAACACACCTACTATCTACCTAGCCTGATATAATGTACCAACTGCATTTCAGTGTGCATAAGAAAGAATCAGTCTAAGCAAGTTCCTGAAATAAAAGCAAGTTAATTTGTTTATAAACACCAATCAAGAGCAAGGATATGTCTTTCACTTCTAAAATGCCTCGCTTTCTAATACTCGCAGTCCTGCGGATTAATAAAGCTAAATTTCCTCCATGACTAAGTTACACCTTTCATCAGATTTGCTTTGAAAAAAATTCCATTTTTTTGCAACAAAAGAAAACAAAATATCATTAAGTTTGCTCGGTAAATAAATTTTTGTGAAATTTAATCTAGTTTTCTTCTTTCATCAGATCCTACAGAAAGTTCTTTTTCGAAAAAAAAAAAGAATTTTTTACTTCTATAGCTTCATGCATATCAAAGAAACCAGTAAACGAAGTTCTAAATCTTCTTTCTTTCATGCATCCTCTCTGTGCACCCCTTAATCTTAACACAATGCTAACCATATATTGTGTCCATCAAATTCATTGCTTTTCAAGAAATCATTTCAACCATCCAAGTGGAATAACGAGATTAAACATTCAATTTGTAATAGATGCGAAAAAGCAAACTTAACACACTTAAGCCCCACGCTGTTAGCAAGTCCTGCTGTGAAGGAGTGGTTTGAATTTGCCCTCTCCACTGGTTCACAAAAAGTTGCCAGTGCTGGATCATCAATGGAAGAAACTTGGAGAAGTCTTGCTGAATTTGGCCACTCAAGTTTCTGGTCTTTATGGATTAATGGCTGCATCCATGCCTCACCACTGCCTCTCCTTGCATACATCACACATCCCTCTTCCCATGTATCAGAAGTAGGTGGAGACATTTCTGACAGAGTTTGGTAGCATTGATGATGATAATTTAGCCATTCTTTCTTCATTGGGTAATTCGGGCACCCAAGAACTCCAATAACAACTTTCCCCTCCTCGATCAAAGCTAAAGCTACAGCATACTGATCCCCACGTACAAATCCTAATGTTCCATCAACGGGGTCAAGTACCCAATGCCTTCCAGAGGGGCCCCCAGTTGAGTTGCATCGGTTGATGGCATCGAGAATTTCTGAGGTCCCCAGGGGTTTGTCTGGACTCTGAAGGCCATACTTTGGTGCTTCATCTAAGCATTCAGTCACAGTGTTCACCACGGCTGCCAGCAAACCAGCTGAATCAGCCTTGGAGAGTGTCTGAACATCTTCTTCAGCAATTATAGAAACGTTCTGACCCCCAAAGACTTTTGACAATGTCCAGCTGACAGCTGCTTGAACACTCCAATCTGTTCATGAGGTAACACTGAAAACATTAACCAACCAAGTGGTGACATTAAAAACAACATATGCAATAAATACACTGATGAAGATCATAAATTTTTAGTTAAAAGAAACTCCATATTTTCAGAAACCAAACTGTCATCTAAGCCAAAATGCATAGCATCAATTGCTTCCATGGAGGAAAAATCAGCTCAACATAGTAGATTAGAAATACAATTCACGCATGCAATAAATATACTCAGATGAAGATCATATATTTGTAGTTAAACGAAACTCCATATTTTCAGACGTTTAAGCCAAAATGCATAGCATCAATTCCTTCCATGGAGGTAAAATCAGCTAAACATAGCAGATTAGAAGTACAATTGCTTCCTATTGACATTATGATAATTTAATAGTACTTCCATCTATAAGTTTCTTTGCATTATACTAATGAATATGAAGGACTAGACACACAGACAAAATCACAATTAAGTGACCAATGTAAAATCACACAGCTAGTACTCATCAATCACGAAACCAAACCGCAAGGAACACAATCACTACAGATGTACTCTGAGCAAAATATCAAAGAGAGGAAAGGAATGAAAAAGTATCCATAAGGACCTTCTTTCTTCTTTTTCAGTTTAACAACTAATGCTGTCATAGCTGGAGTAAATGGTAGCCAATTTGGTGCCTCAATCCTGCAACTACATGATCTTTCTTTTCAATGAAGTGATTTATATATGACACCAGGCTACTGAGGATCATTACAAGAAGGTTCTATCATAACCTTTAGTGCACAAACTCCTTGATCTCCCAAGAATATCTCTTATCAATACAACATCACATTGCTACCAGCGTGAAGCTGCATTAACAGGTGATACATGTGCTAGATTTCTCCAAGTAGTCAGAATTAAGTCTACTGTCCTCTTTATCTTACAATGATCTCCTAACCGATATTGTTACTATCTTAATAAATCTTTAGTAATTCTGTTTCTTCATTTCAGGAAAAACATGGGCTACAAGTTCATTTTACTCGGTTGAGAGTAAACTATTAATTTCTCAAATATTAGAAGACAAACCAAACCAGCTTAAACAAGAAAGAAAGTTTGTTTCCTGAATCGTAATAAAAGACCTGTCCGATTAGCCCTCTCACATATATATGTATCATTCTAGTTCTAGCCCTACACCCTGGGATATCAGGTTAGGGAAAAATAATCCTGGCAATACTTGGTCAGACACCAGCTCCAGTTTTTTCTCATTTAACAAAGATCAAGCTTATCATGGATTCAACAGCAAAACTACATAGTAATCATTCTACAGAATTTCTTCTGTATCAATTAACCCACTTTACTTATCAGGCTGTCATGAGAAAAAAATCCTTAGTCTTCTCAATGAAGACCAGCAGCTCTGGAACAATAATAAGCTCTTACAATAACTCACATTATATAGTATCACCTCAAGAGCAACCAGGTATTTTGTGATACATAAATGAAATCACAATAGATAAAAAGATTAATCAAAGATTATGCACTAAGATAAATTAATAAGCCCAATGCTTAAAAGTACAGTATGTATAATGCGTGTATTTTTATACGCCCATGCACCCATGCCTGTGTTACAATCTCCATTAACAAGACCACGGGTTTAATTTCGTTGCGAAATGAAGCATCATATATCCTTTTTAAAAATTCCCTTTAGATCCCAACCCAAACCCGCATTCACTTCCATGAAAACAACTTATGACATAGTATGAAATGGAAACAATAAACAGCATAGAGTTCTTATATTACATTTTTGAATAATCCTATTACTTTTCTCCCACCATTCGAGAATCCATATGCACCACCCTAGACCGTCTTGCGTCACTATTGGGAGTCTTTTTGGTCTATTCGTAGTTTTTGGATGTTTCCTGGTTTTTGGAAAGGTGTTGGTGACAGAGGGCCCCATGGCTTTCTGCGACACTGGGCGAAGCAAGGCATTCAGCTAAGAGCAGCCAGCAGCAACTAGAGCATCCCGTCTGAAGGTCGAGGGCAGGAAAGCAAGGCAAGTCTGAAGCCCAGGGCGAGGGTGGAGTCTAAGTGATGGAGATGTTTTGTTATCTTATTTCTTTTGGGGCGTGGAATGGAATTTTCTTGTTGAAACTATAAAGATGCAAATAGACCTACATTCCTGCTGGCCTGTCAAAACTGAAAAGTAAAGTGGAATCCCTCCTTTATGGCCCTTTTGGAGATGAGGATGGATGTAGATAGAAGTTGTTTCTTGGCCGGCTTGGTTTTGGGTCAAGTAATGCCATTCTAGTTTTCTTATTTCAATAAGTACAACATGTGTCAAAAGAAAATGAGGCAGGATAGAGAACAAAGAAACATGCTTAGAACGAAATGGAACTAGTGAATATATCCCTCTACGCTTTTCAATGAAGAAGAAGAAGAAAGCAAAAGTTGCATACCTACATCAAGCAATGCCGTTCTAGTTTTCTTATTTCAATAAGTACAACATGCTTCAAAAGAAAATGAGGAGGCAGGATAGAGAACAAAGAAACATGCTTGGAACGGAATGGAACTAGTGAATATATCCCTCTACATTTTTCAATGAAGAAGAAGAAGAAGAAAGCAAAAGTTGCATACCTACATCAAGAAACGCCGTTCTAGTTTTCTTATTTCAATAAGTACAACATGCTTCAAAAGAAAATGAGGAGGCAGGATAGAGAACAAAGAAAGATGCTTAGAACGGAATGGAAATAGTGAATATATCCCTCTACATTTTCCAATAATTCCGTGGGTTATACCACATATGTTGTTAAAGTAAAGTGGTGGGGGCCACAGCTTTTGACAAATGGTGGAGACATCCACCATGTTTTGAGGATAAATTATGGCCCAATGACAGGCCATCTCTTCAGTGAGGGCTGCTCAATCTTGGCTGTCACTTTCTTGGTGGGAGACAACTTGTCTCCATGTGACCAGGAACCAGCTTTGAATTGGGAGAAGCTCTGCCTTCGGCAAAGCAAGGGCTGATCTGCGTCTGCACAAGGCTGGGGACTGTTCTGTAATGGGACCAAGTGGAGAATAGTTTCTCCCTAAAATCTGCCGAGCTTGGAATTTGCTCTCCTATAAATTGGAGAGCTGAAATCAAGCAAGAGAGATCAAAGAGCAAACATATAGTTTAGTTCGAGGAGTTGAGTGAGATGCTCCTCCTCATGGAGGAGCTACATGTTTGGGTTCTACAAGTGTAGTCTTGCAAGTGCAAGTGTCTAGCAGTGAACAATTAAGAGTAATGGATGCGGTGAGGTGTAGAGAGAAAAACAAGTGTGAGTGTGAGAGATTGGTAAGAGCTATAGTGTGTGGTTCATGTTCTCAAATATTGAGCAGTGAGTGTTGGATGTATTTGGAGATTGAGTTTGAGTGCTTTAGGTACTTTATACACTGATGTAATCTCTCAGATTCATAGTGGAATATTATCTGGTGTGTGTCCGTGGAGTAGGCTTGTGACGAACTTGCCTTACTGTGCTTGTTTTTTTTATGGTGTTTTGATTGCTCATTTTAATTTTACAATCTTATGGTCGTGGTTGGTAATTACCATTCCTAGTGACCTTTTTCACAAGATATGTATTGCACTTTCATTGTCACCAATGACTTAACATACCATCCATTGCGTTCATGTTAAGAGATTCTTTATAAATTCTACACTAAATAACAAGATAAAGTCTGAGAGTTTCAATCACCACCTCCCCTACCAAAGACACAATAGGGCATAAATTTCCTCACCGAGACAGAAGTAATTCAACATTTTTTGCTACAAATTCCCAGAGGCACCAATTCAAAAGAGGGGAAAATGGAGGAGAATAGATTTAACCTTATGTTTCATTTTGGTCTCAAGATAAACACACCGAAGCCAAGCTTGATGTTTGCCTTCATTGTCAAGTGAATGTCATTCAATTATTGGATAAATTCGGTTTTTTACCCTTCAAATCCCTTTGTCATCCTATGCCTTCTCATCAAAACAAACACAGCAAAAGGCCGAAATTGATGCCAATCAGATACATATGCAAAATGCGAATCATCCTAAATCCAAAAACTTAAACAAACTCAAAATCAAACACCCCATTCAAAGCACAACCACCAAAAAACACAGCCCTGAATTCAATAAAACCAAATCACAAACAAATTAAAGAAAAAATCTCAATTCAAAATTTTCAGTTACCTGCAACAGTAACAGGAGAATCATCATCCTTAGACTTCACTTGATCACCACCACTCGTGGAAACAAGCCTCTCCTGCACTCTCTGGCACAGAGAACAAGCCATCTGCACAAGTCTAACCGCCACATCCAATTCTTTAGAGTACTTGTCCTCCTCCATTATTAAACACACTCCCACGACACCAAACCTTCGATAAATATATATACCCAGATGGAGAAACCTCGCTTTCGGGGAAACCCACCTCGGGATTCGTGCAGAATTACTTCTATTCTTACATTATTGGAGATATACACGATTATCGAGAGTGCACTATGGAGGCTGAATAAAAGTTTTAAAAAAAGTGAGACAAGTTGTGAAATGTTGGAGTGAACCGAATGTGGAATTCTTTAGCTGCAAGCTTGCAACGATAATTACAAGTGGTGGTAGTTTGGTGGGAGAGAAAGAGAAACCGCACATGAAAAATGAGGTGTGCAGGTGATTCCAATTGTCAACAAAAGGCAGCTAATGTGGACTGAATAAGGGGAAGGTTCAACCATTCATATACGTGAGTGGACTACAAAACTCTTTACGTTCAGTGACATTTCAACCAATCAGATCCTGCCACATAGGAAAGACCAGAGTTTGTGGGGTCCATTAGATCGTGGTTCGGATTTTTGTCCAAAATTGTAGGAAAGAAAAAGAAAGAAGAGGAAGAGATGGAGTAATTTTCTTTCTATTTTGCAAAAGAAATGGTAGTAATTATTTTTCGAGTACTCCAACTAATGGATTAGTATGAGTTTTACTGTCAATTATACCAGCATTTTTAAACTAATAGCTATTATGAAAGGTGCTATTAATTTTTATTAATTTTTAAATATAAATTTTAATATAATAAATAATATTTTAATTTTGATAACAACGAAATAAATACAATCATCAAAATTTATAATATTAAAAAATTAATATTATTTCAACGTGAATAAAATTTAAAATGTTGATGATTTTATTATTGTGATATAAATCTAATCATTATTTATTTTGGTTAAATTAGCGTATCAAATCAAATAGAAATAAAACTTAATTTTTAGTAATGAAGTATTTTTTATTTTCTTTTTGTAAATGGTTTGTTTATATACCATATCCAAACTTTTTTATATAACGAATAATTGATATCATTGGAGTTTAAACAAAGTTTAATATATTGATAAATTATTAATGAACCAAAAATCTTTTAAAAATTAAGTTTTGAAGGAAAAAAAAAAACGAATTTACTCTCAAGGTTTCATCATTGTGTCTATTTGACCCCCAATTTTTAATCAATGTCAATTTAGTCTGGAACGTTCTGTTATGGTCCAATTGGACTTTCTATCCAAATCCGTCCATTAAAATTGGAGTAGAATAATGAGAATGAATAGCAGATAAAGCACGAATTTGGACAGAATGCCTAACTGGGTCAAAAGATAACATTTTTAAGTAAATTGACACTCGTTGAAAATTAAGGATCAAATAGAAACAATAATAAAACCTGGGGGATAAATTTATTTTTTCCCCTTAAGTTTTCAATTGAATAATTATTAATATTTCTAAAATAAATAGATTTACTTACAAAGTAATAAACTTTTTACGGAAAAAACTTGTTCATGTTGAGTATTTTTTTTTTTAGTTTTGACAAATGAATTGTTTATACAAAGTTAAAAATAAACCTAATTATATCGATAAAAAAATGTGTAATTTTATGATTTTAATTACATAATAATTTATTGTTTGTGGACTGCTAATATATATATATATATATATACATATATATATATAAAATAATAATTTTTGAATTATTTGTAAAATAATTTCTTATATAGAGAATCCTATTTCGATAAAAAAAAATACTTAACCTAAAACGAATTATTATGTAAACATATTTTTATCTCGTTAATGTTTTACACCACCTTTATATACTTATATAGGTTTACATGAATTTAGTTGTAAATTGATAAGATTCTTTGTCTTAATTTGTATCAGCAAATTTTTTAAAAAAAACTGACATATGATTTTTAAAGAAAAATTCGTCAACACAATATTGTTTTCAAGTAAATTCGGTCATCAAATAATAAATCATAAAACTAAGATAACAAAATTTCAGTACTTGATGCCATGCTAGTGAAGTGTTGTTAACTTGACCACAAATACGGGATTGAAGGATGAAAACGAAAATTAAATAAATAGACATGTTGTCAGTACTTTGGATGCTTGGTTATTTATTTAAATCAATTTAATAATATAATTCGTTATGTAATTTTATTATATTTCATTAAAATATAATCAAATGTAAATTAAAGTACCTTAATATTAAGATTAATATTTCATAAAAACTCAATATTTATTGATTGCCAACAAATAAGAGATTGTACGTATAGATGTACTACATACTTCGATTTTCAAAATTATGAAAACACTAACTGAAATGCTTAATTCTAAACAAAAAATAAATAAAAAAAAACCTTTGTGTAGCACGGGCTACCCATTATTTTATTGTAATTAAACTCTTTAATTATTGTTCATCAATGAAATCTTTCTAAGAAAACAAATATGATATAGAATGAGGAAAAAAAGATTGAAAACATTTTTCTCATTAATTTTGTAATATAAAAATTGAAAAAATCACAAATAACAGAAAATGAGGGAATATTTCATTTAAAAAATGAAATTATCTCAAAATGGAAAAATAAATATTTCATTCACGAAAAAGATGACATTGCTACCAATTGAAAGTGAGGAGATATTTTATACCAAATTCGTAGTTTATTGGTCTAAATTCTACGAGTTCAAAGTATGTGGATCTTTGGTGCAAATTTCTCTAATTGTTTTTATATATTTATATTTGTTATAAATTAATAATTAATATATTTAAAAAGAGCAGTACAAAAACTATATAAAAAATTGTTAATAAAAAAATCCATAACATTTAGCAACTTGAATGATAAATTATTCACAAATTTTCTATTAAAAATTCCTTCATATTTATTTTTATTATTTTAATTTCGTAAATTATAATTTACCCCTAACACCTAAATCTGTATATATAGCACGGATATGTAAACTAAGTCCATAAAAAGTATTGTACCTCACGGTTCCATGTATTCTGTAAATGTCAAAGTGGGGAGTATGCCATTGTCACTACATTTAATTTTTCCTGCGACTCATTCAATTCTTCATTACCTTGACGATGCATTGGCAAACTGTCCAGATGTGATACTTACAAATTCAATTCCGACACACTAATTTTCATCTACCATCAAAGCTTTAATTAATTTGTTTTCAAGTGGTGTATGTTCTTTCCAATGCCGCCATGTGTTCCTAAATATTAAATATGGATTGACTTAATAACATAGATAATTTCGCGTATATTCATGAGTTAATAAGAATACGATGAATAACTATAACATTCAATATTGAATTTATGGCATACATGTTTAGTCAACTTGGAGCAAAAGTATTTTCCACATTCATATTAAAAGAGATTGAGAAAATTTCTCCCGTCTTTGTTTCTATTTAATGATGAAAGTGTTTTTGAATAAAAAAATCTTATGAATAAAATTTAAAGAATAATTTTACTTATTTAATAAAATTAAGAGATGAATAAAATAAAAACGATCAAAATTCAATTTTTTTTAATTTAATAAAAATAAGAGATTCAGGGTCGTGTAAAACGAGTCTTTGATTCTTACTTCCGTTGTCCTTTTGTGACTTTGCGTATTTGATGATAGAACCTTTTGTATGTGTTTCTTTTATAAAAAAAATATATATAAAAACAATCTTTCTTTGTGTTTCAAAATACATAAATCCGTATAGAAGGTACAAATATTTACACTATATGATATATAAAAAATGAATTGTGATACGACAGAATTAGATATGTGGAAGTTATTACGGAATCGAGAAAACTTATTAATAATTATGAAAAAATTGAATAATAACTTTGATATTTAATTTTTATAAATTTTTTAATATAGTTATTATTCAATTTTTTTATAATTACTAATAAATCTTTTCGATTCAATAATAATTCTAACGAAACCGATTTTATGGAGTCAGACTCATCATATCTCACAGTGAGATATTACCCACCAAGATTTTGACTGCATATTCTGATGCATACAGATCAAATAAAGAAAAGAAAAAGAACATGAAAACAGAGTACCAAGTTTGGGAGAGTTTATTAAATTATTTTTGTTGCCATAAACAGAAGTTAGATTTCCTAAAAAACTGAATTTGTCACAAAAGAAGAATTGTTTTCGGTGTAATTTTATTAAACGTTAAACAAATTATAGTTAGTTATATTATTATTTTATCATAAACCGGTTCAAAAATTATAAGCCGTACATCTCTATTGTAACAGGATCATTTGGGACAGTTTGTAAAATGATTTTTATTTTTTATAAACCGAAGTTGGATCAAAAACCTTTAAATATGTTTTGTAAAAAGAATAAACAAAATAATTTCACTATTGTTTTATTAAACACTAAATAAATTTTAATTTTATTATTATATTATTAAAAAAATATTTCAAAAACAGTTTTGTTAACTAACTACCACTAAGCCAAACGAAGCCTAATGGGCAATAATATATAAAGCGATTTCCTGCAGCTTCATTAAACTGTTGCACAAACTTCAGCTGAGGTTTTTACTCACAACACAACGACCCATCTTCAACACAATTACACAACCCAACTGTATTGTACACGTGGCAATCATCCACACTATTATCATGTCAGCTGAGCAGGTTCCTCTCTACAATTACATGAAACCAAAAAAAAAAAAACATCAACCTTCTTTCATCCTATATGAAAAAATTATAATTACACGTGTCACTCATCTAAGGGTTGATACCTAAATGATCAAACCCTAACAGCTCGACCTTTAACAGCTCGACCTTTAACATATTCCAAAGTATATAAATACCATGCTACTACTTGTACAAAGTAAGTAATATAACAAAATCCTCTTAAATTTATTTGTCAAATGGTTTGTTTCTGTTTCTTGGTAGATCAAAAGAGGAAGGTAAGAAGGAGCAAACCGGCGGCGGTGTCATGTTCACGGTGCGGCAAAGGCGGTAGTGTGGCCGATATAAAAACCTCGACGAGATTTTGTTATGTTCCGTTTTATTGGAAATCTTGGAGAGCTATCATTTGTATTTTCTGTGGAACTATTCTTAGATCTTATAGATGAATTATATATATATATATGTGTGTGTGTGTGCAGATATGATTTTGAGATTTTGAGTTAATTTATAATGATTTTCATTTCAAGTTTTTTACATCGATGAAGAAAAGAAACGAACTCGAATTTCTTGTATGAAAGATCTGAATCATCTCTTTTTCAATTTGATTAAATAGGAGATTAAATAGTTATTAGTATAATTAGTTAGTCGGTAGTTGGTTAAGCACTTAAGATTGGTAGTTGATTATTCTTTGCATTTATAGTCTATAAAATGCATTGTTCATTCTATTAGTAGAAGGAATCAATAAACTTTCTTGTTTTGTAATTTCTCTCTTCCCTTTCTATCTCTTTTGGGGGTTCAAGATTCGCTAAAAACTTCACTGATAATTTTAAAGAGTTTCGTTAGTAACCTTAATATAGATGTGAGACCTAAAAAATAACATTACCAGTAAAATTCATTAAAATTATAAGTGAAATTTTTTACGAGTCTAAATCAATCAAGTATTTCTTGAATATCACATGATAAAGCCATATCCAGAACATCGCTCACTCCGATGATCGAAACCCATTGGTCAAAACTTTTAGCACTATATGATTTGATTTGATCCAATGGACGAAAATTTGGTTTAGGCCCAATAGTGAAATAAAATGTGGGTTAACGTGTAAAGGGTCAGATTTTTTCAAATGGTATGGATATTTAAGATAATTGAAAATTGGAGTTGACTTTTCAAAAGGGGTAAAAGTGTAAAACATCTTCTTCTTCAAAAGGGCCATTAGAGTGCACCATGGCCCAACAAGATCAAAATCCAAAAAGGAAAATTATTCTCACAAAATGGGGTAAGGGTTTAGTGTCAAGGCCCAAAAACAGTATCTTGGTTTGCCTTTATCCTAACCTAAATGCAGAAGATACATTGAAGCTTGATATTATGAGACAGGTTTAAGTGCTTTTCAACGTAATATTAAGAAAAATGAAAAATAAAAAGATATCATTTTTTGAATTATATTAAAAAAATGAAAAAGAAAAAGGTGTTGCCTTACGGTTTATGCAAATGTTAAAGAAAACGTTTTCCACGACTAACATGCTCTAACATTTGTGCCCTATTCCGTTATTCATGAACTCAATTTATTCGTTAATTCTATATGAAATACAAATTAAAATAGTAGTAATTGATCAATTTTTACAAACTGCATGCGCCTCATCTCTGCTATCAATCTACGAGGAGGAGTAACTTCGTGAATGTTTTCTGAAAATTAAAAACATAATTTCACAAACCGAATCAAATAATTAATTATATATTTACACGTGATACGAGGTGTAATATTCACACGTAAACCTTAAGAATATTATGGCTAATCACATTAAATACTCATAACAGTTATATACAAATAACATTATTACCTCGACATTAAACCCAAGTAACTCTCGATATTATTACTTCATAATCATAATTGATATTATTATAATTATTGTACTTAATAATTATAATATTATTTCTCGTTATTATTACCCATAACTGACTTAAGCATTGAATAATTTTTAGAGGTATAATTTCTTCGATGATTTTTAATTCTTTTATATGTTTATGATGTGCACATGTGTTTTACTGATCTCGTGAAACACCACGTGTTGATTTGTCAGGTTAAGTCTCTTTTCACTTGAAAGGAAATTAAAAAATATTATTTTTTTAGCCCAAATTCAAATTATTTTAAGGTGCTGCAGCTTATGATTCATACTTAGAAACAGTTTAAAAAAAAGTTTGGCCGACCTTCAATTTATGATTCCAAAGTATTTAGGTAGCCGCAAACGTGCTCCAAGAGAAGTACAAAAAAGAGAACCAGCTGGTGTGGTAAAATCCAATGACACGTTCAACATCAAATCCTTAAAGAAAAGAGAACTTGATATCGTCAGTCTCTCTGCATGTGAGTTGATCTTTGACTGAACAAAAAAAATCAAAAAAAAATTAGTGGTTGAAGATAAAAATTTTTATGTCCAAATGAGGAGAGAGATTCATTATAATTAAAAGGCTTAATTGTAAAAAATATTTTGTGATTGATTGTATTTTCAAAAAATATTCTAAAGTTTTTTTTTGGCAAAAAAATAATTTATAATTGACTTAATTTTCAAAAATACCTTGAAATTTTTTTTGTTTGTTGTAAAAAATATATTATGGTGTGTTTTTGCTAGCAAAACATACACCGTTGTATGTTTTTGTTAGTAAAAAATAACTTATAATGTGTTTCTTTTAGTCAACCATTGAGTATTTTTTACTAACAGAAGCATATTACAACGTATTTTTTATCAAAAAAAATCTTCAAGGTGTTTTTTGAAAATGAAATCAATCATAAATTAATTTTTACCATAAAACCTCTAAGGATATTTTTTAAAAATACAATCAATTACATAATATTTTTTATAATTAAACCTAACTAAAATATAAAACTTTTAAACCTTAATCTCCAAAACAATCTTTTTTATACAATACGTGAAATATGATTAAAATTAGAGCCAAACCAACAAAACGCAAACTCTTAACACGGTTTGCCGTTTGGCACACGAGTAACGAATGTAAACGACATTGTTTGTTTATCGGCAAACAATTTCGATTATATACTCCAAAAAGTAAAACACGGGAAATTTTAGCCACAACACAACGCTATAATTAATTTATTCTTTTTTATTAATATTTTTAATGGTCAAGGTATTATGAATTGGCTTATGAAATAGTTTATATTTTTTATAAATAAAAAATTAGTTAAAATATTAAAAAAACAGTTTTTTATAAAAAAAAAAAACTGATTAAGAATTTTTAATAAACTGAATTTGTGTTATAACATGTAAATTAAATAAAAAATAATTTTTTGATTATTTTATTTAAAAATGTTTCAGAAATTATATTGATAATTATAAATCGAAATTACAACCGAACAGGTACATATAAATCGATAGAAACAAAAATTCAAACGAAGTTCATAAAAGTAAAAAAAAAATCTAAAAACCAAAATCAGAAAAAATAAATTCTATAAAATTTCTACATCCGATATCGGAATAACAAAAACGAATTGAAAAATGTAAATGTATATACTCCTAATGTAAATAATATTAGGAATTTCTAGTCTATTGTAAATAAGAAACCTTAGTTTTATTAGAACACTCTGATATACCTTAGTCCTATTAGGACACTCTTCTGTAAACACCCTATAAATATGAGTTTCTAATACTTCAATATTAACCAGTCAGAATATATAAACCCTAAATTTTTATTTCAATCTCTTCATGGTATTAGAGCAGTAAGATCCAAAAACCCTAAACACTTGTTTCTCTCCCTCTAAATCCAAAATCATAGAAAACACTGCTCTAATTACCTCCCATTTCACCGAAATCCCCTACCATGTTGTGGTCCCCAGTAGCATCACAGCTGACGTCACCCATGTGCCTAACGCCGCACATGACTCCTCAGTCCCTTCTATTCAATTAGATGGTCCTATCATAATCATGCCTACACCTACAGTCGGTCCTTCACTTGTTACTACAATCGGTCCTTCACTTGGTTCCTCACTCTCCCTCCCACCTGCCAACTGTTATACTCTCCCTACAGTACTTGGTCCCATACCCCTAATTCCTTATGGCGCCACACTACCACAAATATCACAATTTCCTATTTTTCCTACCCCGCCGACCAACACAAAGCCCAATACACAATTAATTCCTCCATCAGGGTATGTACCCTCCCTTATTAATTCTCCAAGTCATCCACATTTCCCTAATCTCCCTATGTTCTCAGCTCTTAGTATCACCCACCTAGTTAATATTAAACTTGATAGTTCTAAATATATCTTTGGCGTTCTCAATTTCTCCTAGTCTTTATAAGTTACGACCTGATCGGGTACGTTGATAGTACTTTTCCTATTCCTACCCAATATTATTATTCTAGTGATGGCACCATAACCCTTAACTCTGCTTTCTCACCTTGGCTCCATACAGACTAATGTATTCGCTCTTGGATTAATGCAACCCTTACTTCAGACATACTCCAAGACGTCCATGATCTTCGTACTTCTCGGGATGCCTTGGAACAACATTAGCTTAATCAATCTAATGCAACTGAGTTTAATCTTCGCCTGAAGCTTCATCAGCATACTAAAGCTGGCAAATCTATGGAATAATATCTTTGGGACCTTAAAGCTATAGTTGATTCTCTTGCTACCATCAATTCACCTCTCTCCAGTAAAGACCTCGTCTCCTATACTTTAGTAAGTCTGACTACCAAGTATGAAAACTTCATCACCACGATCACCAACACCAATATTGCTCTTACTTTTGACAGTCTGTGCACTAAGATGCTCCTCCAGGAACAACGCCTTAAGCATCTTTAGGTCCATTCTCAGCTTTCTGACCCTTCTACTGCCTTTGCCACCACCACCACCTCTGGCATTTCTCGTGGTCGTGGCAGGGGTCGTTCTGGTTATCAAGATTGTGGCCAAGAACATGGCCATAATACTGCTCGTGGTGCCTCATCCTAGCATGGTTCAGGTACTAATAAGTCTTCTCACTTCTTTTATATTTAATCGATCTGCTAGTATTTTCCCTTACAGTCGTGAAGGTTTATTGGGACCGCATTCTGGCGCATCTCCCATGTCATGTCAAATTTTTCACACCACCGGTCACATTGCTTTAGCTTGTCCTCATCGGTTCAATCATGCTATTATCTCTCATAACTTACCAAAAACTTTTGCTACCATGTCACTTAGTGAGTCTAATACCACTCAATGGTACCATAATACGGTTGCCTCCGTTCACATGACTCACCAGTCAAGTATACTTACCAATCTTACACCTTATTTTGGAAAAAAATCAAAATTTTGGTTGGTAATGGACAATTGGTTGATATTAATAATATTAGTTCTACTTTCTTATACACCTCCACTAAACCACTTCACCTTAAAAATTTCCTATGTGTCCCACAATTTACTTTCTGTTAAATGTTTATGTTCTGATAACAATTGTTCCGCTAACTTTGACGTGTCTCATGTTATTATTAAGGACAAGAGTACGGGTAGACTCTTCTCAAATCCTCTAGAAATGGTGACCTCTACCCCCTTCCACTCAGATCAGTCACTCTCTCTCTTCTGGCACTAGTCTCTCGTCAAGTATCTGGTGATGTTTGGCATCGTCGACTTGGTTATTTAGGTCCCCGTGTATTTTCTCTTTTACAAACTCGCAAGAATATTTCATTGTCTTCTAAATATTCTGGTTTTTGTTCGGAGTGTTAGTTAGGCAAGTCTAAACATTTACCTTTTGATTCTGTTCAGCATTATACTGACCAACATTTGGTTTTAATCTATTCTGATGTTTGGCAATCTCTTATTTTATCAAATTTGGGTTAGCAATATTATATTATTTTTGTGGATGATTTTTCTCGTTATTCTTGGATTTTTCCTGTGTAAAAAATTTGAAGTCTTTCAACACTTTTATACCTTTAAAGCACTTGTTGAAAATCAATTTTCTATAAAAATAAGAACTTTTCAAAGTGATAGTGGTAAAAAATTTGATCAAACATCTTTCAAACAATTTTTTGCTCAACATGGTATTATTTTTCGCATGTATTGCCCGAACACTCCTTAATAAAATGGTGTCGTTGAACGTAAGCATAGACACATTAGTGAAATGGCACGCACCCTCTCAATTTACTCATCTCTTCTTGAGTCATTTTGGGCCGATGCTACATACACTGCACTTTACATCATCCATCATCTCCCTACTCCTGTTTTGCAAAACCAAGCTCCTTATACAAAATTGTTGTCTAAAATTCCTGATTACTCATCTTTTCGTGTCTTCGGGTGTGCCTGTTATCCTAACTTCACTGCCAATGCATCCCATAAGCTTGTACCTCGATCCAAACAATGTTTTTCCTTAGGTTATGATCAAAATTACAAAGGATATAGGTGTTTAGATCCCACCATTGGTCATGTCTATACCAATCGTCATGTTGTCTTCCATGAACTATGTTTTCCCTATCTTACTCTCACTACACCTGGCCTCTCCCCTACACCTAACCACTCATCAATTCTTCCACTTGTTCTTACTACGGCTGAACCCCTGCATCAATCTTCTCCCTCCCCCTATGTCTTCAATAACTCATGTTCCTAGTCTCTTAATTCATAATCTTCATTCTCCACCACTGGCTCCTATTGCCTCGCTGCCTCCACCTTTGGTCTCTAACTCTTAATCCCTAATTTCCTCTCCTGTCATTCAACCCACCCCACCAATTTCTCCCCCCTTACCATCTCTTTTATCCATCTTTTCAGCCCCAACCTTAGCTTCTTCCACTCCCATTGTCATTCCCTCTCCTAAACCAACCGCTTCTTCTACCTCCATTTTTCCACTACCATCCCACCCTGCCTCTTGTCACCCCGTGATCACTTGTTCTAAAACTAGAATTTGCAAACCCAAACAATTACTCTCTTTCCACTATTACCCAGCAAATCGAACCAATTTATTTTTCTCAGGCAAATAAAGATCCTGAGTGGTGACCAGCTATGTCTGACAAATTTAATGCACTTTTAACTAATCACACTTAGGATTTGGTTCCATATAATCCAATGAAAAATTTAGTTGGGTGTAAGTGGATTTACAGAATTAAATATCAGGATGATGGGTCTGTGGAGCGCTACAAAGCGAAGTTGGTCGCTCAGGGATTCCATTAATAACTAAGTATTGACTATCAAAAAACTTTTAGTCCTGTTGTTAAACCTACTACTATATGCACTGTTTTATCCTTGGTAATTTCTTATTAGTGGGTGATTCAACAACTTGATGTTAAGAATGCATTTCTTTATGGTTATCTTAATGAAGTGGTGCACATGAAACAACCTTCTGGTTTTGTTGATACACTTCGTCCCACTCATGTTTGTAAATTATGCAAAGCCATTTATGGTCTGAAACAGGCACCTCGGGTTTGGTTTCACAGTTTTAGTTATTTCTTTCTTACTCTTGGTTTTTCTTGTAGTCGGGCAGACACTTCAATGTTTGTTCTTGCATCATCCCATTGTCTTCTTATTTTACTACTGTATGTTGATGACATTATTCTCACTGGTAATAATCCTAGTATTTTTTTTTTCATTTTATTCATACTTTGTCTAATAAATTTGCTATGTAGGATCTTGGTGATCTTCATTATTTCCTTGGCATTAGAGCTGTTCGTCATCCCACTGGTTTGTTTCACTCTCAAACTAAATACACCAACGACCTTCTACTTAAATTTTCTGTCTTCAGCCAAGCTAGTTAAAACTTCTCTATGTTCCCATATCGCACCTTCACTACATGAGGGTGACCTACTAGCAGATCCTTCAGAATTTAGGAGTATGGTTGGAGGTCTTTAGTGCTTAACCATGACTCGACTTGATATTGCATATGCTATTAATCTAGCTAGTCAGTTTTTGCATACTCCTCGCATGGCTCATTTTCAGCTTGTTAAACGCATTTTTTGTTATTTATGTGGTACTACTAATCATGGGTTACTTCTTGCTTGTGCAAATGAATTTTCTCTTTTAAGCCATGCAAATGTTGGCTGGGTTGGCTGCCTTGATAGTTGTCTATACACCACAGGTTATGCTGTCTTCCTTGGACTAAATATTATTTCTTGGAAAGCAAAGAAACAACCTACTGTGTCTCGTTTCAGCACTGATTCTGAATACCGATCCCTTGCTTATGCTGTAGCTGAGGCCTACTGGATTCGTCAGCTTTTATATGACTTACATGTGTTCTTAACTCGTCTAGTTCGAATGTATTGTAATAACATTGATGCCACTTATCTTGCTGCTAATCCAATGTTTCATGCTTGTACGAAGCATATTGAGATAGATTTTCACTTTATTCGCAAAAAAAGTAGCCCAAAGAGATGTTCAGATCCGATATATTCCTATTGATACCCAACTTGCATATATCTTCACAAAATGATTGTTATCAACTCGGTTTCTTCAATATAAAAGCAATTTCTCTGTGGTTTCACCTCATTCGGATTGAGAGGGCGTGTAAATGTATATACTTATAATGTAAATAATATTAGGAATTTTTAGTCTATTGTAAATAGAAAACCTTAATCCTATTAGAACACTCTGATATATCTTAGTCCTATTAGGACACTCTTCTATAAATACTTTATAAATATAAGTTTCTAATATTGCAATATTAAGCAGTCAGAACATACAAACCCTAAATTTCTATTTCAATCTCTTCAAAATTTTTTTATTGAAACATCATGTTCGTCCTCATAACTTATTCTTTTTCTTCTTCCAATTTTGAAAAAACAAAAAGCAGAAAACAAAAATTGAAAACCCTATAGCTTCAGCCATATAACTTCTTCCTAACTCCTTCCAATTTTGGAAAACTAAAACCAGAAAGAAAAAAAAAATTTGAAACCTCCTAACTTCTTCTCCTTTTTCCAGTTATGGAAAACTGAATATGAAACCCATAACTTCTTCTTCTTCTCAAAAGCATATATGAACCAAAGAAAGAAATAAATTCCAAATCAGAATTGAAAGAAATTTTGAAATCCAAAAAATTTGGATCGCTTTGGATTGCATTTCTGGGTTCTCCACAAATCTAGACTTCTTCTTTTACTCAAAACTGATTTTCAACAAAAAAAAAATGAAATCCAACAAATCACACAGAAAAGGATAGTGTTATCTAACCTCAATGGAATCGCAACTAGAGGTGAACATGGGTCGATTTGGAATCGCAACTAGGGGTTAACATGGGTCGATTTGACCTATAAATTCAACCCAACCTAATTATACCATGTTGAAATTTTTTTAACCAAATTCAGCCCATGAATCCATCCAATACGATCTATTCAAATCATTTTAGGTCACTAGTTTAGTATTTTTTCACTTAAAAAGTAATGCAAACATATTACGTAAGAAAAAATATTTTACTACAATTATTCATCATTCATTATATCCAAAATCAAATACATACATTAATTTATTAAATTTTACAAACCATCATTTACAAATTAAGTACTTTTCACTTTACACAAAGTTCATACAACCTTAATTTAATACAAACCATACAAAAGTAAATACTAAATAAAAACTAGATTTTAAAAGAGTTTAATCAATTAATTTTTTTCAAAACTAGTATAGACTTTGTCTTAAAATCTCCATAATCATATTTCATCATATCAAAAACATAAGGTGAATGAATATATGATAAACAAATCAATTTAACAAGCTTTTGAAAAGCATATTGAAAGTAAAAAAAAAAATTCACGAGAACAAATGATCTTCTTTAACTAAAAAATATTAAAAAGAAACATATTTATCACATATTTAAATTCTAATTGATATTTTATGGAATATATATATTACAATCTATGAAATATATATTACAATCAAGACTAACTTACTAAAAAAAATGAATGTAGTTCATCCAATCAATAATCATACTCTAGACATGTAGACATGACAAATATATATATATATATATATATGTATATATTTAATAATAAACTAAAAAGAAATTTCTTTGGAGTTTTAGTATATTTTTTCCTTTTTTCAATAAAAATATGTTGCATATAATTATTTTTATATTGTTTTAAATAATGTTTGAAAAAGTTAGAAAAAGAAAGAGCATATATTACAGCTTGGACAGTTGGAGAAGAGCACCGCACTAAGAAGTCACTCCAAGTTGTGTCGTCAATTCATTCACCAAAGCGCGCAATACATAAGAAAGATGACGTAACCCACGTGGCTTTTTGCATGACAGTTCATGTAAGCCATGTAGTTTGCCAATTTTGCTATAGAATAATAATTCTGTCTGCACTTTTCAATCTCCGGTCTCCACCACCAAAAATAAAAAAATAAACAAAATAAAAGTCAAGAAAATAGAAAGGAAGTGCAAAATATTGTAATGAACTTTATAATTTTAAGCATAAAAAAACGCCTTGGTCTACATTGACGAACGTCCTCAGTATAACTATGCACGATTTTTACCATGGGAATGATTCATGGACATAATTATAATAAAATAAAAATAAAAATAATATAAAAAAATAAAAAAAAATTAAGAAAGTATTACATTAATTTTATATTTGATTTATGAGATTGTTAGATTGAAATTAAAATTAAATAAAAATTTTAAGTATCAAAGTACCTTAACATTATTTATTATCCTTAACAATATTCAATTTCTTCACAAAGCTTAAAATATAATTATTTTAAAATTTTTATTATTATAATTACTATAATAATAATAATAATAATCATTAAATTATTACTTTTGTCATCATAATTAAAATAATAATTATTATAATTAATAATCTTATAATTACATTAATGATAATAATACCATTAATGTAATTATATTATTATTATAATTATTACTATTTTATTATCATCATAGTTAAAAGTATTATTATATTTACTATCATAATAATAATTTTATTATTATAATATTAATAAATAATAGTTATTCTTAAATTACTATTTTTATCATCATAATCATAATATTTATTGTTATAATAATTATTTTTCCTAATACTATCATAAAAATACTATTATTATCAATATAAATATAATCATATTATTATTATGATAATAATAATAATTATTATTATAATAATTATTTTTCCTAATATTATTATTATCATGAGAGAAAAATATTTTTAATTATATCATAATAATTATTACTATTATTCAAAGATAAAAACGTAATATTATGATTAATTTTATCACACCTTAATTTCACATAAATAGTAAATTCATTCAACCAAACGAATGACAACTATTCATGTAGGATTAAGATAGTTCAATCTAATCTTAAGGTCCATTTAGTTCAGTTGTAAAAGTCATCTTATCATTTATTATTAACATATTATAATTTGGTATTTAAAGTTTTTTTTAAAAAAATAATTTGTTTAGTATTTGGATATGTTGTTTAAAGTTTTAAATAAGTTGTGGATGCGTGATAAAAGAAATACTAAAATCAACTTAAAACTTTCGAGATGACAAAATTATAATTTGAAATTGTGTTTAAAATTATAAGCAAACAAAGATTTTTGAGAAACCTTAAAGATAAAAAAGAAATTAATCAAAATTAAATCAAATTATAATTTAAAATTGATTTGATAAATTGGGATAGAACAACTTCTCATAATTCAATTATTTTCTTTTTGAATTATAATCTCCATTGAATATAAATTGAATTAAATAGATAAATAAAATAAAATATTAATTTATAAATTGATTTGATTAACGTATGATACCAGGTTCTTATAAATCTTATCTAGGTTAAACTTAGATTGAACCGGACTAACTTATTGAAGTTCTACCCCTTAATCCTTAATAAATGCCACTAACAATGTACTAAGGACTAAACATGGAAATATTCTTAGCTGCATCGGGTATAAAATTTTTGATTTGTATTAGTGAAAATTTAATTGATAATTTTTAAATTTTTTTGATTAATAATAATAATTGTATATATCAAACATTATTAATGAAGTTTCAAAAAATTACCAATCAAATTTTCAACTAATGTAAATCTCAATCAAAAATTTCAAACAAAAAAAAATTCTTGATTACACTAGATAGATTTACATCAATAAAAATTTGATTGATAATTTTTTAAAACTTCATTAAATAAATTTGATTGATAATTATTATTAATAAAATTTTAAAAATCATCAATTAAATTTTTAATCGATCTAAATCTCTTGATATGTCCCGATTAAGTAAAAAATTCCTCTACACAAAACAGGTAGTAACTTTTGTTAGTTGACTTGAAAGGACAGACAATTTTCCAAAAAAAAAATGAAGAAAGGAAGGACAGATAATTGAGAGTGGTCGTTGATTTTTCTTATTAAAAACTTAAAAAGGAAAAGATATCTATCTCACATACGCGGCGCTCGGCTGCATTCACGGTCTCTACGTGATTAGCGGTGTCTGAACGAACTCTCTCCTCATCCATGAAAATGATTGTTATAAAATTTAATGGACTTTTTTATTAAATATTATTAATTAAATTAACTTAAACATTTCATTATTAATCATTTTGTAAGACTTACACCTATGCATATTGTGAAAATATTTTTGCAGAGTAATAATAGTCAAAATTCTATTAAGAATCTTAAATATTATTTTAAAAACAAATAAAAGTATTGGAGATAAAATATATTTAATAAAAAAAATTAAGTTTTTTTAAAAAATTACTATAATTTTTTTCCGAAAATTATTAAAAATAATTTTAAATGGATTTATATTCTATTATGATATAAAATAAATTTTACTTCATATATTTTATATTTTAAAAAAATATTATGATATCATTTCTTATCACAATCTCGAATAAATAAAAATTAAAGACCATCAAAAAATTAAATATTTTAAATAAAAAATTTGTTAATATATTTTTTTTATAAAATTAAATAACCTAACATTTCAAATAAATGAATATCAAAAGCTATCGTAAAATAAAAATAAAAAACACTGTTTTAAAAATTAAAATGATACTGCATATTTTTATTTTTTAATAAAAAAAAATATGAATTCAAATAAGTTAAAAATTTGAATTATAAACAATTTTGAAATAAATATAATTATTAAACTTAAGATAATCACTTGAAAATATTTTAACATTAAGTATATTTTGGTCATCATGAAAAATAATATCTACTTAAAATTTTAATTTTTCATATAAATTCATCGACAGTTTAATATGTAAATTGATGTTATGAGATAAATCATAAGTTTAAAAAATATTTAATATATTAATATTATTTTAATAAATTTAAAAATAATTAAAGTATAATTTGTTTAAATAAAAATTGATAGGGACGTTAGTGTTCGTTGGCTGGTCATGTGACTCAATGCGGCGATTTTATAGAAAAACAATAACGGAAATAATTGACCTAAATCGCTACGGTCTTTCAAGTTTTAGATTCTGTCGCTAGGTTTCCATAATTCCCATTACATCATAAAAAGAACCAAAAACGACTAACGTCCGTTATTGGATCAAACATCGACCCAGTTAAAAATTTGAATAACCGAGTTAGTGTGCCCAACATATGTATTAAGTGACCAAACAAACGACATAAATAATTATAATTATATGATAATAATATTGTTATGTTAAATCAAAATAGTATATTAATTGTTTTTATTAAAATATTATATCAAACTTTCAAATTTGATCATCATTAATTTTGAAAGAGCCATTGGAATTTATATGTACACAATTTTACTAATATATAAGTTTGAGTTTATAGGTTATTTTTTGAGTGTAATAAAATAATAATATATAAATAATAATTATGTATTTATATGTAAATAAACAAATAGTTATGTATTAAGAAAATAAAGGTTTAACTTTTGGATTATGATTTAAGTAATTTTATTTGATCATCTTAAAAAAATATGTTTTTTGAATTAATTCACCTTTTATGGGTGAATTAATTCAGTTTGAATAGTGATAAACTGATCATTTTAAATGCCACCAAATCTTTAGTGTGTTGTTAAGGCTTGTTCTTCTTGTAAAAAACGCTTAAGTTCCAAGTTTTCTCGCTGACAGAAGTGAAATGTTTGAGTTATTTTATGTGTGGAATAACATTAATTGGGCTTGTTGGATTTTATTATAAACAGGCTAAACGATTTATCTATTAATTGAGACATACAACGAGCTTAATATAATAACTAGTGTAGGTTATAATTGACTCTATGAGTCTGTGATAAATGGACTATTTGGATCACTATATAAGGAATGAGTTAGATCCCCTCCAATTCTTATACCGAAGAATACATCATTTTTTTTAGACGTTGAGAAAAACTGATCTCATCAAGGCTTAGTGTTTAAGGATAATAAGGACAGAAAGAAACTAATTGCTTAATTAAATGTCCGTTCTTATTCATTGATTGAAGATTCCGTTGTATCACATAAGATGGATCATAAGTAAAGTACGAAATCTTTTTACCTATTATCTATTAGGTGTTGTATACTTGTTTATGGTGATTACATGTGATTAAGGATATTCATATTGAAATCCTACAAGACAATCTTTACCCAATATTTGTATATGGCTAATGTGTGACGACGCTCACACAACGTTGATAAAATGACTTTATCCTCTTTACATCGGTTTTCAAAATTCACAAAAAAAAGACCTGATTTAAAGTAAAAAAAAAAATGAGTACATTACATTTAGCCACTTGTAGTTTGGCTTAATCTATATATAAAGACTCATAATTTCAAAATATACAAATACTCTCTAAAATATACATTAAAATACAGATACTTCTTGAAATATGTATTTTTCAATGTAAGAATACAAACTTCTCTCTCTAGAATATACTTATTTAGAGAGTATTTATATATTTTAAAACTACAGATCTTTATGTGTAAGTTAAATCAAATTACAACAGCTTAAATATAATTTATCAAAAAAATAAATATAAAGTGGGCTATAAAACGTCATAACATAGTAAATACTCCCTCAATCCCAATGATAAGTGTCACTAAGTTTTATGCACAAAATTTAAGAAAAATCGTTTTGTTACATCTCAAGTATGCAAACAAATATACATTTTTTAATATTAACTTTGTCTAAAGTAACATGAGCTCTCCAACTATTGTTTTGACACCAAAAAGTAAGAAAAATAAAAATAAAAAGATTTGGTTATTATATTTTTTTGGATGGGAGATATATTTTATTGTTAACGATTAGTTTAACGGGTGTCTTAAAGACATTTGTTAATTATTAATAAATATTCAAATAAATTAATAGAAATTTTAAATTTAAATTTAAATTTAAATGATATTCCAAGTAAACTTTTTATTTATGAATATCAACATAAATTGATATATTTGTAAATTCAAGTTAAAATTTACATTAATTATAACATAATTACTCTGTTTAATAGCTTTTAACAAATGCCAAATAGAGACCATTAACCAAATCATTTTTAAGCATTCATTTAAAAAAAAAATGATAAAATAGAACAGAAAGATTTCTGTTTTATTTAACATGATGTATCGTGTTTATTTAAGGATCGAACCGGTTGGTCTGATCCGGTTATGATAATTATTCCAACACGGTCAGTTACCGCCGTCAACTCTGTCTCCTCTGAATCTCAAAGCCGCGTAAAGTAGGTCCTAGTGATCGTTGGTCCCAGCACAGCAGCCATCCCAATCTATTTAGTAAGTATTTCTTTTTACATAAAATCAATGATATATTATTGAGAGACCATTTATATATACATATATTCACTATATACAATTTTAAAACTAATACTGATTGGAGTACTTACAATTAAAAGTTTTTAGTTAAAGAACTTTCACATGGCATTTTCTATTATTTTGAGAAGATACCGAGTATCAAAATCAAAGCTACACTACAGTATTTTTTGAAATGAAGATTCATTATTCTTTTTTTTATTCTCTTTGTGGGGTCCTCTCGTTTTTCTCCTCTATTTAAATGACAGCCTAATCACCAGCCTGGAAAGAGTTGTTGTTGCAAGGTGCACTAAAAAGAGAGAAGCTCTGGGTTGATGGTGTTTGTAATTTCTTTGTATTGTTTTTGAAACATTTTAGATTGTACTACCTTCTTGTATGTTATTGGATATAGAGGTTAGCTGGGTTACATTGGTTTATAGATAGATCTGGGTTTTTGTTTGAGTATATTGGTTTTGGGGATATTAGTTATTTGGAGCTAGGTTTGTGCCATTTGGGATCTTAAAGGGTTTCTTTATGGGAATTAATTTTGATTCTTGTGGAATTGTGGCTTTGAGAGAGTAGATTGGATCAAACTAGCGGGTTTAGTGATTTTGGGTACGGTTTTGTTGAGTTGGAACTTGGGCATTTTTTGTTTGGGGAATTTGGAGATTTGGGTTATTGCGAATGGTGAAAATGAAAGTAGGGAAGTGGGCGATTTTAGTTCTAGCTGTTATTCTGTATATATCTCATAGATCATGTGCCTCATTCACTCCTACCGATAACTACTTGATTGCTTGTGGTTCTTCACATAATGTCACCTTCCAAGGTAGAACTTTTGTTCCGGATACTCAGCATTCATCCCTTGCATTGAAAAGTGGAAATTCTGTTGTTTCTAGGTCCAATTCTAGTACTTCCTCTTCAATCTATCAATCCGCTCGGATTTTCTCTGGCATATCTTCTTACAATTTTGAAATTGAGCAAGAAGGCCGGCATTGGGTCCGCCTTTATTTTTACCCTCTTCCGAACTCAGGCCAAAACTTGACTTCTGCCTCAATAACCGTAGTCACTGATGATTTTGTTCTCTTGAACAACTTCACTTTCAAGAACTATAATGGCTCTTATTTGTTTAAGGAGTATGCTATCAATGTGACTTCGGATACCTTGACCCTAACCTTGGTTCCTTTGAACAATTCAGTTGTTTTTGTTAATGCAATCGAAGTCGTCTCTATTCCAGATTCACTCCTACCTGACCAGGCATTAGCTTTGAATCCATCTGGACCTTTTAGTGGTCTTTCTGAGTTTGCCCTTGAAACAGTTTACCGGTTAAACATGGGGGGTCCATTGCTCACTGGTCAAAATGATACCCTTGGAAGAACTTGGGAGGACGATGCGAAATACCTACATGTGAACAGCTCTGCTTTGACTCTTACTGTTAATCCTGCTTCCATAAAATATATAGCTGCTGTCACACCAGAAACAGCGCCAAATTGGGTCTATGCCACTGCTGAAACCATGGAAGATCCCAATGTAGCCGCCGCGAACTTCAACATAACTTGGGTCTTCCCTGTTGATCCAAACTTCAGGTACTTTGTTCGGGTTCATTTATGTGATATCATGAGTCAAGCTCTCAACAATCTTGTGTTCAATGTCTATATAAATGATGATATTGCTATGGGGAGTGTTGACCTCTCAACCTTAACTAACGACCTCAATGTACCGTATTACAAAGACTTCATCTCCAACGCTTCAGCAGATTCCGATACTTTGACTGTTAGTGTTGGTCCAGATACAGCAGCAGACATCAAGAATGCAACTATGAATGGGTTGGAGATTATGAAGCTCAGCAATGAAGCTAGAAGCTTGGATGGGATTTCTTCTGTTAAGAGTCTCCTTCCTAAATCGCCTTCAAAGAAGAACAAGATGGGAATAATACTCGGTTCTGCCATTGGAGGTGCAGCTGCACTGGTGTTAATTGGTTTCTGTTATTGTTGTTTAGTGGTCCACAAGTCAAAGGATACTCACCAGGGGCATTCATGGTTGCCTTTGCCCTTATATGGAAACTCTCTGACGTTGACAAAAATGTCTGCAACTTCTCAAAAGAGTGGAACAGCAAGCTGCATCTCATTAACTTCCTCCAATCTTGGCAGGTTCTTCATGTTCCAAGAAATCCTTGATGCAACCAATAAATTCGATGAGAGCCTACTACTTGGGGTTGGTGGTTTTGGTAGGGTCTACAAGGGAACACTTGAAGATGGGACTAAAGTAGCTGTCAAACGAGGAAACCCCAGATCCGAACAAGGTCTTGCTGAATTCCGAACTGAGATTGAAATGTTATCCAAGCTTCGTCACCGCCACCTTGTCTCTCTCATTGGCTACTCTGATGAAAGATCAGAAATGATACTTGTTTATGAATACATGGCTAATGGACCCCTCAGGAGCCATCTGTATGGAACAGATCTGCCAACTCTGTCTTGGAAGCAACGACTAGAAATATGTATTGGGGCTGCGAGGGGACTTCATTATCTCCACACTGGTGCAGCACAAAGCATTATTCACCGAGATGTGAAAACAACAAACATTCTCTTGGATGAGAATCTTGTAGCCAAAGTCGCTGATTTTGGCCTCTCGAAAACAGGTCCAGCTCTTGATCAGACCCATGTGAGTACTGCTGTTAAGGGTAGCTTCGGTTACCTTGATCCTGAATACTTCAGAAGGCAACAGCTCACAGAGAAATCGGATGTGTATTCATTTGGGGTGGTTCTAATGGAAGTACTCTGCACTAGGCCAGCTTTAAACCCTGTTCTACCAAGGGAGCAAGTTAATATAGCAGAATGGGCAATGACCTGGCAAAAGAAGGGAATGTTGGATCAGATCATGGACTCTAATCTAGTGGGGAAGGTGAATCCAGCTTCTCTTAAAAAATTTGGGGAGACTGCTGAGAAATGCCTGGCTGAGTACGGGGTTGACAGGCCATCAATGGGAGATGTCTTGTGGAACCTTGAATACGCTCTCCAGCTAGAGGAGACCTCATCGGCTCTCATGGAACCTGAAGATAATAGTACAAACCATATCCCAGGAATTCAGTTAGCACCACTTGAGCCATTTGATAACAGTGTAAGTATGATCGACGGTGGAAACTCTGGCGCGGAGGATGATGCTGAAGATGCAGCTACAAGTGCTGTATTTTCACAGCTAGTAAATCCTCGTGGAAGATAGGAAACAAAAACTTCCGCCTATTTGTGAACTTGGCCACTGGACAGCTTGCTGAAGATTTGGTTGTCCTGGTCCTTGAGAATACTTGGAGATATTCGGAGTTAATGAAGGAAGGTTATTTCTTACTACATCAGTTCTTTTACATCAAATTTTTATCCATAATATATATTTAGTCTTGTAATATAGTTGAGTGATAGATGACAATCAATCCATCAGAAATTGCTTGTAAGATACCCTAAGTATTCCATTGTTGCCTCGATTTAATTCATCTGGGTGTCAGCTACCCATGTTATTTCTACACAATTTCCAGATCCGAGTGTTTTATTCGGTTTAGTTTTTTGTTCTAAATGAGCATGAAATATAAGGTAAAACTTACTGTTTCTGTGGTGGAATTGACTTGCCATGATTGGTACATATTGGCTCTACTTCTACTATCAATTTATATTACCAGAAATTCTATTTTCAGGAGTAAAGCACAATGTTCAGGAGCTTGTTTCTAATAACTGGTGCATTGTCTTTTTAGTAATTAAAAAAAAATCAGGCTGCCCAAAAGTTACAAAAACAACACTATTTGAACTGCTTCCTCCGACAACAATTGGTCGCTTTTTCTAGGACATCTGCCACGAAAAGATAGCTGCCCACAACAGCAAAAATGGGTGCTCCTGGAGAAGCACGAAAACCGCGCTTTGTAATGGTTTTTAAAAACCCAAAAATGTTCGCATATCTTATAACTAAATGCCATAAAGATCCCTAAATAAAGTTTCTTTGAAACCCAAATATCTAATCATACAGTGCGCTCTCTCTACCTCCATTTCTCTCTCGTTTCAGATTCGGCCGTAAACAACCGTCTGCACGTAGATCCACGCTGTCGTTGGTTTACGACCGTCTGGGTTTCCTTCTGAAGCGCTGGAAGTTGGCCGCTGGTGGTCGCGCAGCGCTAGCTCTGTTGGTTGCTGGTCGTGCGCCTCTAGCAGTTGGCTGCTCCTTGTTGGCCTAGGCCTCTTCTATGCTATTATTTTTTGCACGTGCTGACACAGTTAGACCAAACCCTTTTTTTATTTCAATTTTTCTTTACCATCAGATCAATAAACAAGCCAAATAAAAAAAATAATTGTATTTTCGAAATTAAATAGTTCTAATTTGAGGGGTTTTTCTTTTGTTATATTGATTTTTGGGTTTTATTTTGTTCGAATTGATTTACAGAATGAGATGATTGATTATTTTTTGTTGGATTTGGATTGTTGATGCCAAAAATGTGTTTTGTTAAGCTGGAGGCTGGGCCTCAGATATTTCTGCACAGGGAAAAAAAGGTGAGTTAGGGGGTCGTCGGAGGGAGTGCTTCAGAGGATGCTCCGAAGCTTTAGTCAGAGTGAGAGAAAATGTATGTAGAGGGCGGGCGTTCCCTTTTTAGGTTAAGAGAAGTTGGATCTTTTGGGATGCGCACCTGAATCTCTTTTGTAGGGCTTTGGAGGCGGCATATAGCCCAAGGTGGTGATGATGTAACGCCCCAACTTGGTTGGGTAATGATACCTAGGAGGCCCAGCTAGGTGGCCGGGGGCTGTCCGCTTGAGCTTCGCCTTGCTGGCTTGATCAGGGATCGTTTGAGCATAAAGGTGGTTGGTGACCCGAATTCTTAACTTGGTTAGGGTAATGATGTCTAAGAGGCCCAGCTAGGTGGCCGGGGGCCGTCTGTTTGGGCTTCGCCTTGCTGACTTGATTAGGGATCGTCTGAGCATAAATGCGGTTGGTGATCCGGAGTCCCAACTTGGTTTGGATAATGATGCCTAGGAGGCCTAACTAGGTGGCCGGGAGCCGTCCGCTTGGGCTTCGCCTTGCTGGCTTGATCAGGGACTGTTTGAGCATAAAGGCGGTTGGTGACCTGGAGTCCCAACTTGGTTTGGGCCTGGATCCTCCGTGTCTCGATTTATTAGCTTTCCTTGGCAATGGTCCACGTGTCGCCTCCTCGTTGGTTGTGTATTTTGGCCGTATCATGGATTAATAAATTGATTAATTTTATGGAAATGTTGTATTTTGATTTTATTGAAAAAAATGGTTGTATAGCTTGAAACTAAGGTGAAAATATACGAGCTAGTAATCCAATCATTTTGTTATTTGAATCTAAACCATTTTTTCTCTAATTTTTTATATTAAATATTTTATCTACAAAAGAATATCTCAATCTAAAGTTGAAATTGAAAGAAATTACATATTTTAAAGTAAATTTATTCCATAAGATTTAAATATTCATTTGTTACACCACATCTATTTTGGTAATTTATGATGTCAAAATGGTTGGTTAATTGATATTATTTATATACTTAATTTTTTTAGTTTATTATATTATATTATATATATTTAAGAGTGTTTATTTTATTATATATTATATATTATATTTAATATATTATCAGTATTAATTAATTTCTTAATCTGTTAAACGGTTGAAACAGTTAAAAAAAATTCTAATCATTAATTGATTGATTAACCATTATATATTATTGAGTTAACCAATTTAATACAGATTAACCAAACAATTTTACTTAAACAGTTCGTAACGGTTCGATTAATCGGTTTTAATTGATTAATGAACATCTCTATTGGTAATTATACGTTTCATAGCACTGTTAAGGTTATAATTACCAAACACTAATATTGATCACGATACTTTTCATAGTGCTCTTAAAAGACAGTTTACCAAATGCTACACTAACCTTTTGCAACAACACTTCTTAGAGATCTTTTAGTGTCAGCACCCTCACAACAAACACAGCTATAGTTACAGCATTCTCAAATGCACTGTATGTCTTGTTATATTCAGATTTTCATGGAACATTTTCTACAATCCACAAAATATAAAGGGACTATTGATAGGTTACATGTATAAGAGGTTCGCTCTGGATCAGAACTAGTTGATCTAATAGTGGTGCAGAGTTAGCTACCACTTAAAACTCATATAAAGACCTCAAGGAGTGGGAAATATTCTACTTACCATCGAAGAGCACCCTTTTCTGCATCTAGAGTTATTTGGTTTCTTTGGAGTGTGAGAAGGATCTAGTCGAGGACTGACCCTTGACGGATTGATGGCACTCGAGAGGTGTCTTCATAAATACACTTAAGGAAGTGGGGGGCATTTGATGTGGGGAAAACTTCTCTTACCGATGATGTAATGAAACGTGTTAGTCTCAGGGTAGAAATGGTAATTTTGAAACCACGAAGAGACAACTAATCACCACCTGACACCTGGCAAGGGATATAATGGTAATTTCACACCATAAGACCTGATGCTACTCCGTCATTCCAACTTTTAGATAAATTCGCATGGCTGATAGATAACTCCAAAATAATACTAATCCTATCCTAACACTATAGTTATTCTCCTGATCAAACTCTACTCTGACACACTATAAAAAGGAGGTCCTCATAAACCAACAGGTATGGACAATTCTGAACACACAACCCCTATTCTCTTTGATTTCCTTCATTCTCCAGAAAAGACCCAAAACTAACTTAGGCATTGGAGAGTCCCCTGGAGACACACCCCTCTCGACCTCTGTAAGTTTAGATTTTAGCTTCGTTTCGTGTGTGCTGGTCCCACTCTTCGATGGTTTGATTCCAGTAGAATTTCGACATCAACAGATTGGTGCTAGAATGAGGGCCTTATATTCTGAAGGATCAAGGACTTACCTGTTATCATGTTGCCTAAAAGCACTGCCAGGACCAGTTTAATTGCCACACGAGTGTCTATCCGTTAATGAACAGCTAATCCACAACTCCCTGCTATTTCGAAGTGCACTGGCTCCGAGCGCAACAACAAACCATCAGACGCACGGATTGGGCATGATCCTCACCCAAATCCGATAGAACTCAGAGATAAAGAGAATCCAGGAACATTCCTTGATTTGCACCTTATTATCCCTCAGATTCACGAATAGTTCTAGGAACTCATCCGACTTGTCACTGATCTCGCCGTAGAGGTAAGGGTAAGAACTGGTTACCCCACGCCTCCGCCTCTCTCAAAACGAAACTTTCTCAAGAAGATACCTGCCGGGTGCCATCAATTCATCGGGGGTCAATCCTCAACTAGATCCTCTGTGCATGCCAAAGAAAGGTCTCGAAACTACTCTACCTCTAGGGTCTCTTCTAGAGTTAGATCCCAAGGATTCTCAACATCTAAAAACCACACTGACCTAGACAAGAGGTTGGAGGACATGGGTCAAAGAATAAAGGAAGCCTTTAAAGCAAGGAACACCAACGTCCTCGACGACCTTAGCTTGAAAGATCCACTTTTTACTCAGGAAATCCTCGAAGCTAATCTCCATCTACACTTTCAGATGCTAGTTATCAAGGCGTACGATGGAACCACGGATCCCATAGATCATCTCTAGCATTACAAGATCATCATGATATTGCACTGCTATCCTGACCCTGTTACGTGCAGAGGTTTTCCTCTGACCTTGGAAAAAGTTGTTAACACCTGGTACTGTTACCTTAAATCTGGCAGCATCGACCCTTTCAAAAAGCTGAGCCGCACCTTCTCATCCCACTTCCTGAGTAGCAAGGGGCCACATAAGACCTCACAAAGCCTCTTCAGCATCATCCAGTGTAAAGAAGAAAGGCTTCGGGAATATATCTCCTAGTTCAACGCAGCTGCTTGGGAAATCCTTGACTTTTATCCTGCCATCTAGATTTTAGCCTTTTAGAATGGGCTAAAATCGGGAACTTTTAGCTTTGTGTTGAACCAACACCTTCCCAGGGATATGAACGACATACTTGCTCGAGCCGAAGAGCATATGATCGCAGAAGATGATCAGGTGGTATTCAGAAGGGAGAGAAAATGTGGAGTGGATAAAAGAAAAAGGGATCCTAATGGACCCAGGGAAAGCTCTGTAAAAAAATCACGCCCAGAAAGGAGGGCAAGACCTCCCCTTATCTTTGAAAACTTCATCTCATTGTGTGCCTCCAGGACGAATATACTATTGAATATCCAAGATCGAGACCTTCTTCGTTAGCTTCCAAGATCGCTTTATCCCAATAGAAATAGATCTAAGTGGTGTAGAACCATGGTCATGACATTGAGGAGTGCCACACTCTCAAACAATAACTTGATTCCCTCATCTAAAGAAGGTACTTAAGGGAATACATCGAGTCTCGTCAAGTTTCGGATTACGAAGATCGTCCCCACCGCCTGTCTTGACGGGCCTTGGAGACTCCAGGTAAAATCAACTTTTAATTCACAAGTCCGATCGACCCAAGCCCACCTTCATCACGAACCAAGGCCGGTACTGCTACAAGGTAATGTTGTTTGGGCTCAAGAATGCGGGGTTCACTTACCAGAGTCTGGTCAACAAAATTTTCAAGAAGCAGATCGGGAGATATATAGAGGTCTACGTGGATGACATGCTTGTTAAAAGCATCATCGCCAAGGATCACAAGTTGGACTTGGAGGAAGAATTTGGGATACTCCACTGCTGTTAGATGAGGTTAAACCCAACCAAATGTGCCTTTGGAGTCACCGTTGAGAAATTTCTGGACTTCATGGTAACACAGCGGCGAATAAAGGTCAACTCCTAAAAAATAAAGGTGATCATGGATATGACCGCTCCTCGGAACATTAAAGAAGTGCAAAGATTGACCGGGCAAGTAGCTGCTTGTTGGAGCGATTATCTACCTAAATAAATATGCAAATAACCATATGAGTTTTACTTGCAAGTGCACAAGGTCTGTGGTAGCATAGCGTGCAAGTGCGAGATCATTTCCACAGGGATTGGTGAATTTTGTTTTAGAATTAGTTTCTTCAAGTTAAAAAGAGAATTAACAGTTTGATTGTGAGTAAATAAGAATAATGAGAACATAGGACTACGATATCCACCCTAATTATACTTTCCCACTAAATAAAGTGTCAATGCTCTAGCCTTATCATGAATATCTAATGGTTGCCAACCTAAGGGCTTGGTCCACACCCTAGGCTATTGATCTCCCTATGCAACGAGTTAGGCATGGTGTATGCTCTAACTCTTTTCTCTCTTAAGGGATTCAACATGGGTGTATACTGAGTTGTTCCTTAAGAGAGCATGAGGGCTGTGGAGATCGGCAACCACACGGGACCTAGGGCTTGGTCCACTCTCGGTTTTCCATTTTAATTAATCCGGGAATCCGGTGTGGATATCCTTTGTTACTAATGTCGAACCCAGGACTCGGTCATCCAAATTGATTCAACTAACCTGTCAATACCACATGCATACGTTGATCAGACACATATATATGAGGAATGTAAATATAAACATTCTAACAAGGCTATAGAAAAGATAATCAATGAATGAACATGTGGAAAAGCATAACTAAGGCTTCAATCGAGCCCTATAGGAGTTTAGTTACACATACTAAGTAAACTAAATATTCTAAACATAATGAAATAAAAACAGAAAATTAAAACCGAAGAAGACTCGGGAGACGAGTCGTCAATTCCTCTCCTAAGCTCTCTACTTCGAATCTAGAAAAAAAGGTGAGGTTTATGTGTTTTACAGGGCTATTTATAGGGTTTTCATGGTGTCCCGAAACCCTAATTCCTTTTTGGAGTCGGAAGACTTCTTTCCATATCTAGCTCTGCCGCTTCTGGAGTGATTACGCTCGAGCGTATGTGGGATGCGATTGAGCCTTCTTCAAATGCGTTCGTGCTCTTGTGCGTTCGATCTCAATGGGGTGCGCTCGAGCGCACCTTGCTGGATGGCAGATCTTGACTTTTGCTTCTAAAAACTCCAAATTATCATCTTTTTGTCCAAGCCTGTGAAAAATACATAAAACACGAACATGAAGTCGAATCCATAGAAATAGATAAATAAAGAGTCTAACAAGTGTAAATTAAGGGGCTTAAATATGACCATTTAAGCACTTATCACACCCCCAAACTTATATATTGCTAGTCCCTTAACAATACAAAACTAAAGACTATGTTAGCACAAGATTTAAAGATAAATTCATTTCTATGATATTCAACGATTTGGGTTGTGCATAAAACTGTGATAACCATTCATGAGTAAGCTTAAAATAAAAACACATTTTTGTATTGAAAAAGGATTTTCAAAAGCTCGTGTTACTTACCTAAGGCTGGCCTAAGGCATCGCAAGTTTGATTCGTGTGTGATGACGTAGCACATATAAGATGGGGCTTCCACATAATTTTAGTGTATAGTGTTTCAGTGCCCAAACCTTTATCGAATTTCTTATCAAAGAGAACAAAATGGCATAATACTTGCTTCTTCTTTCTTTTTCTTTTATCATGCTATATTTGCCATGTTGAGTTCCATCGAGCTTTCTATTTGACCTGTGTAACGAGTGTTTAGCCAATGACTCCCAAACCAGATGATTTTAGGGCATTAGGTGTAAAGACACCTCTAAGAACTTACTAACTTGAATAAAAAAGGCTATGGAACTAACATGTTTTAATGCTTCTAAATGAAATTCTTACCTTTTGACATGAACACTCAATGCTTACTGAGGCAAGAGGCCCAGTTACTCAGTGGAAATTTGTTATTTATGATCATTAAAGGCTTACTTCCCACCTTTTGATGTGAACACTCAATGCTTACTGAGGCAAGAGGCCCAGTTACTCAGTGAAAAGTTTTTAATGATTATTAGAAGCTTTTTAATCACTTTTTGCATGATGAACATTTTTCTTTTATTTTTCTTATGCCAAAGTGTTCTTTTCAACAAGTCCTTCGATTACAGTTAGGTTATAGAAACATATATAAAAGAATTCTGTGTCATACCCTACACAATACGTGCTAAATGTGCTTGTGCAAATTTGGATCAAACTTGTGAATTCTTTGGTGCCCTTGAGATAGGTAACTAACTTCGTAAAATTCTTAATACAAGACTATGTGTTCTACTTTTTAAGCTTACTAATGAAGTGTTACCAAATTTTTAAATCAACCAAAATTTTTGTTACCAAATGAATATGCATTTATATTTTTTTTAAAAAAAAAACTGGGGACTTAGTGTGTGCATGTGTTTCAAGTGTGTGTGTAATAGTATCTAGTATCTCCCACTACCTCCAAACTTAAAATACACATTGTTCCCAAATATGTGTGTGGCATGGAAAGATCTGACCTGGGAGATGGAGAACTAGGTTGCTTGCTTGTTTGCTTATACACGCCCCTAAACTTGAATTGGATGCACAAATTAAGTACCTGACAAATAAAAATAAACATTGTTCCGGAAAACAAAATATAAATAATATACATGTAAATATAACTATAAACAAATGAAAAGTACTGAAAATGAAAAAGGATATATCTGGGGTGCCTCTCATGAGCGTCAAGTTTTGTGTCTTCAGTCAGATGGGGTATCCTCTCGCTACTGATCATCTGTGGGTGCAGTCGAGGAGGTACCGGATATAGGAGGTAGGCGGTCAAGGATGGCCTGTAGCATCGCTTCCTGTCGTTTAAAATGTGTCTCTAACCCATCGATCCGCTGATGGATCAAATGGGCTGCCTCACGATCCTCTCGGCGGATGTCGGACAACTCACAACAGAAGGAGGATAGCTCATCTAGGAGGTGCTGATATTCCATGGATCCCATGTCTGTCTGATTCTCCTCCCATGAAGGACTCACTGGTGGATGCTCGGCCTCCATCGGATCATCTGCTATAGGTTTGGCAGCTGGAATCTGTGCCCGGGGTCCTTGGTGAATGTGAGACTGGCTGAGGCTCCACTGGGCTCTCCCAAAGAAGGGATGGTCACTAACCGGGCCGTCAATAGAAGAACCTCTAATCCTCTTCTTTTTGAAGAGCAAAAAGGGGAAAAGAAGGCCCCATGCATTAGTTGTGGTCGTCTGTCGGTTAGGCACCCCATCCCAGAACTTGTGTATCTGGCTCCATATAACCGCTGGGATAGAGTACCAGTGACCCTGGTGAAAGACGTAGAGAGCCTGTAAGAACTGATCCTGGCTTTGTGCCTTGTCCTCCAAAGGACACACGTTCCGCTGTAGGACTGAATCAATGAACCATAAACGGGGAGGCAACCTCGATCAGCTCCCCGCATTGTTGTGGCGGTCTACGTACTGTCCTGTACACATATCCTTTATGATGTGTGATAGAGGGAACGAATCAGGCTGCTCCTCCATGTAGCTGTCCTTCGGTGGGGACTCATCACAACAATGTAAAGAGCTGGCTATGTCGGTCGTGGTCAGTTCTATGAATCTGCCCTGGACTGAAGAAGATAAAATCTTTGGCCTGGTGCAGTTGTAGGTCAGGTTCTCATAGAAACTGATCACGAATCAAGTGTATGCTGTTAAGCAGACTAGCTTGAACAACCGCTTGAGATCCTGGTTCTTGAACTCTTGGACCGCCCATCTTGTGGCGTCCAAACTCTTGAAGTTCGCATCTACACTGAATGTGGTTTCAAACAGTATTTTACGCTGTTCCAAACTGGGCTGGGATGGCTGATGGCGACTGCTAGAGGCACGGGATGTGGAAGCCATGTTCTGAAATCTGAAACTGTGTTACTATCAAAATTGCGCTCGATCACAGATATTATGCGCTCGATCTCACGAGAGGTAGTGCGCTCAATTGCTGATACCTAGCGCTCGATCACACTCGGTCAGGCAATTTGTCGAACACCTTATGAGCACCAAAAACTCGAAGCTGTGGAAAAATCTACGAGCTCGATCCTATCCTCCTGCAAGCATGAAATAAAACAGCTAATTACACGAGATAAATGGATAATACGAGAAAAAGATAATGAAAAACTCATTTGTGCTGGTGTGTAAGTAAAATAGAACAAAATCGATTTGCATACCATGTGGGGTTAGGAGAAATTCAGGGGAGGGTGATCATGCTTGTGGAAGGATGATTTATAGGGGTGGGTGGTGATTGTGACGGACAGCCGGTGGTTTGGAGGCAGTTACCGTGCAACATTAGGGAAAGATGAGGGTGAGTGCGATAGTGAGAGTGAGAATTACGCTAGAGCATAAATGAGGGGAAAAAGGGAAACTATTTATAATATGCACGTGCCTTCTCTGCCCCGAGTGCGCTCGATCGCATGATGCGCAAGTGCGTACTGGGGTGTAAAGGATGTGCGCTCGAGCGCATGTGGTGCGCGCTCGATCGCAAGGCAGTATGTATAGAAAAATTTATCGAAACAACTTTTTAGAACGATACAGTCATACCATAATTTAGTGGCATTCAGTACCACTAACCTCGATAGAGGCACTTGAGCTATATGTTATGCAAGTGGATTTTGCTCAAGTGCTCTCTATGGTCGCTTCAAGGCTACGTATTTTGAAGGAGGCACTTAGGGCCCCCATCAGGTGGTTCCAGTGCCGTTGACAGTTGTTTTGTCTCCAATGTTGGTGCCTGGTCAACAAAATCAGGAGAAGTAGTATCAGTAAGTGCAAGATTTTTAAATTGGGGATTAGACTTGCTTGAGAGTTTGGGCGTGTTCTTGATGGTGTGCATAACTCCATTAATATCTTTAATCACGTTATCATCTGGCCCAATGTCCACTCTTATGTCAGCATGGTTGGGGATGATCTCCAATGGAACCGTACAATGGACTTTAGACATTTTTTCACTAATACCTTGCATGAAGCTCACATTAGAATATTTATTAGTTTTAGTGAAGTCTAGTGTATTAAATATTTTAAATTCTATCTCTTCATCATTTACTCTCATAGTGACTATGCCTATTTTCACATTAATGTTTGTGTCAGTAGTGATCATAAATGGTCTCCCTAAGATGATAGGGAGTGGTACAGGCATATGGCATTCCTCCATGTCTAATGCAATAAAATCAACAGGTAAAATAAATTTACCTATTTTTACTAAAACATCCTCGAGGATACCTCTTGGTCGTTTGATGCTTCTGTTAGCCAATTGCAGAGTAATGGAGGTTGGTTGGAGCTCCCCTAAACCTAGTGTCTCAAATACACTGTAAGGTAGTAAATTTATACTCGCTCCTAGGTCTAATAATGCATGCTTGAAAAGCTGGTCACCTAGCCTGCAAGGAATAGTAAAACTACCTGGGTCTTTTAGTTTAGGTGGTAATTTTCTCAATAATATAGCACTCACCTCTTCGGTCAAGGCTACTGTCTCATGCTCCTGAAATTTCCGTTTGTTAGTGCAACAATCTTTTAAAAACTTAGCATAAGCAGGTAGTTGTCTTATTGCATCTAATAAAGGAATATTTATTTCCACATTTTTCAAGGTTTTAAAAATGTCAATCTTTTTAGTTTCCTTTTTAGGCTTCACTAACCTTTGAGGGAAGGGTGGAGCTGTATTTAACTTTTCCATAACTCTTACCTTAGATGTGGAGGTTTGGTCTGGAGATGCTTGTGTAGGCTCATTGGTGCCGATGATCTTACCACTTCTTAAGGTAGTTACAACATTCAGTTGCTGATGTCCTCTTGGATTAGGCAGTGGCTGGGCTGGGAGCTCTCCTTGCTTTCTGCTACTCAATTCCTTGGCCAACTGTCCCATTTGTACCTTTAATCCTTGAATGGCTTGATCATGTTTCGCAGTGATTTGCCTCATTTCAGTCTGAAATTGCCTTGACTCTTCCATGAATTGTTCATGTTTATTTAGGATTTGTTGTTGCTGAGTCGCTAGTTGCCTCACAAGACTTTCAAGGTCATTCTTCTTTGGTTCAGGAGCATCTTAGGCTGCTGGTTGGAAGTTTCTTTGCTACCCTTGACTGTTTTGGTTGTTGCTCCACGAGAAATTCGGGTGATTCCGTCATCCAGGGTTGTATGTGTTGGCATAGGGGTTGTTCTTCGGCGGATAATTATTTGGTCCCACAAAATTGGCTTGCTCATGATCTGCAGATGAATACAAAGGACATGTATCAGTATTATGATCAAATTGTGAGCAAATGGCACATACCTGGAGTGGTGTAGTTGGTGGGTTCGTTGAGGTGTTCTGAGCAGCTATAGCTTTAACTAATAGGTCAAGTTTCCTCACTACTGTTGCTATTTGAGGAGATGATCCTCTGTTTAAGCTTTCCTCATATATACCTTTATTCTTGGTTATATGTCTACCTCGAGAGGAGAACTGCTGCGTGTGTTCGCTCAGGGTTTCGAAGAGTTCCATTACTTCTTCACTGCTCTTTTCCATCAGCACTCCTCCACAACCTGAATCCACAATGTTTTTGTTAGAATCACTCAAACCTTCATAGAAAGCTTGTACCAGTTCGTCTTGGGGTAGGTTGTGGTGTGGGCACTTGAGTAGTAGCTCGTTGAAGTGTCCTCAGGCTTCGAAGAATAGATCACCATCCTTTTTTTGGAAGGATTGAATTTCCTTCCTCATTTGCCTCGTCTTCTGGGCTGGGAAGAACTTCCTTAGGAATTTGCTAGCCAACTTTTCCCAAGTGTGGATGGAAACTACAGGCTAAGAATTATACCATAATTTAGCATTATCTTTCAAGGAAAAACGGAAAAGAATTAACCTTATTCCTTCTTGGTCTAAGCCTCGGATGTGCTGGAATTTGCAGAGGTCGAAGAACTCTCGAAGGTGCAAATGTGGATCCTCACTAGAGGTACCCCTTAAGTGAGTCAGTGCACTGAGTATCTGCGGAGATATGTAATAGTTTCCTTCCACCTCAGGTTGATACATGATGCATGATGGTTGATCGAGGTTCTGCGAGATGAAGGATTACTTTATCGGCCTCCGCTCAGGTGGTTGCTGTTCGGCTATCTGTTCTGCCATTGGTGTGTCTTCCTTTATTCCTCATTCGTCCTCTTCTGAGTTGTCTCTAAGTCTTTGTCGGATAATTGTCTCTAGCTCAGGATCAAGGGGAAGAAATGTTGGATGCTTGGATCGTCGTCTGTGCATGAATCATTAGCAGTTACTTGAGTGCAACAGTCAAACACTGCTGCTCGGATGACTCTCTGCCTTAATTGAGCTCTATCGCATAGAGGGTGCACTCGATTGCAAGTGGCACAGAAAGTTTCTCCTTGAGTACCTGAAACAGAGAAAAAGAAATTTGATTAGGGTTTTAATGAAACGAAAAATAAGATAAACACAATGATTAAGAATTGAATAAAAAGGAAATAACAATAACTAAATTAAATGAGAAATTAATTCTAAAAGAAATTTTAGCGCAATCCCCGGAAACGGCGCCAAAAACTTGTTTGAGTGATTTTCTTCCTAAATAAATATGTAAATAACCATCCGAGTTTTACTTACAAATGCACAAGGTCGGTGGTAGCATAGTGTGTAGGTGCGAGATCATTTCCACAGGGATTGGTGAATTTCGTTTTAGAATGAGTTTCTTCAAGTTAAAAAGAGAATTAGCAGTTTGATTGTGAGTAAATAAGAATAATGAGAACATAGGACTACTATATCCACCCTAATTATACTTTCCCACTAAATAAAGTGTCAATGCTCTAGCCTTATCATGAATATCTAATGGTTGCCAACCTAAAGGCTTGGTCCACACCTTAGGCTATTGATCTCCCTATGCAACGAGTTAGTTATGGTGTATACTCTAACTCTTTTCTCTCTTAAGGGATTTAGCATGGGTGTATACTGAGTTGTTCCTTAAGAGAGCATAAGTGCTGTGGAGATCGGCAACCACACGGGACCTAGGGCTTGGTCCGCTCCCGGTTTACCATGTTGATTAACCCGGGAATCCGGTATGGATATCCTTTGTTACTAGTGTCGAACCCAAGACTCGGTTATCTAAATTGATTCGACTAACCTATCCATACCACATGCATACGTTGATCAGGCACATACATATGAGGAATGTAAATATAAACAGGTTTTAATCAAGTTAAATATTCTAACAAGGCTATAGCAAAGATAATCAATGAATGAATATGTGGAAAAGCATAACTAGGGCTTCAATCGAGCCCTATAGGAGTTTAGTTACACATGCTAAGTAAACTAAATATTCTAAACATAATGAAATAAAAACAGAAAACTAAAACCGAAGAAGACTCTGGAGACGAGTCGTCAATTCCTCTCCTAAGCTCTCTACTTCGAATCTAGAACAAAAAGTGTGGTTTATGTGTTTTACAAGGCTATTTATAGGGTTTTCATGGTGTCTCGAAACCCTAATTCCTTTTTGGAGTCGGAAGACTTCTTTCCATATCTGGCTCTGCCGCCTCTGGAGTGATTGCGCTCGAGCGTATGCGGGATGTGCTCGAGCGCAAGTGTGCGCTCGAGCCTTCTTCAAGTGCGCTTGTGCTCTTGTGCGCTCAATCTCAATGGGGTGCGCTCGATTGCACCTTACTGGATGGCAGATCTTGATTTTTGCTTTTAAAAACTCCAAATTTTCATCTTTTTGTCCAAGTCCTGTGAAAAACACATAAAACACGAAAATGAAGTAGAATCCATAGAAATAGATAAATAAAGATCCTAACAAGTGTAAATCAATGGGCTTAAATATGACTATTTAAGCACTTATCACTGCGCTTAGCCGCTTTATGTCTAAGTCTACCGAAAGATGCCTGCCTTTCTTAAGATCAATTAAGAAATAAATGAATACCTGAGCTCACCACCTCTCCTAACCAAACTCATCTCAAGAGAGGAGCTCTTTCTTTACATATCAACGGGTTAGGATGTGGTAGCCTCGGTCTTGATCCAAGAAAACACAAGGATACAAAAACCCATCTATTATGTCAGTTGGGTCTTGCACGATGCTAAAAAAATATATCTCTCGATCGAACAATTAGCTTATACCCTCCTGATCACGGCTAGGAAGATATAACCATACTTCCAAGCTCGTACCATAGTGCTTTTCACTGATTAGCCTTTACGACAAGTTCTCCATAAGCCGGACATCTCTGGAAGGATAGTCAGATGGTCCATCGAGCTGAGCATATTTGATATTCGATACAAGCCTCGTACCTCTATCAAAGCACATGCCTTAGTAGATTTCATAACTGAAACAACTTTCTCCAACAATTCAGTCAAAGTTGAAGCCTCAAAGGAAGTCGAGCAGACACCAAACTGGATACTGCATGCGGACGATTCGTCTAATAGAAATGGCTCTGGAGATTCTTAGCAGTCCTGAAGAATTAACAATTAAGTATGCCCTAAGGTTTGGGTTCAAGGCCTTAAACGACGAGGCTGAGTATAGGGCATTGCTCGCTGGAATGAAACTTGCCAAAATGCTAGCTATCGAGGCTTTAGAAGTTTACAATGACTCACAACTATAGTGAACCAAATGACGAGCGAATTCAAAGCCAAAGGTGTAAAGATCACAAGATATCCTCAGAAATCTAACAAACTTGAGCTACATTAAAAAAATTTCGAATAGCCTAAGTGCCTTGGGCAGAGAACACGAAGGCAGACGCTTTGGCTTGGCTCGCCTCATCCAAAAATTTTGATTTCACTCATGTTGCCTACTTGGAAACCCTCCCATCTCCAAGCATCGATGAAGTACAGGTTATGCCACTCGTCAAAGAGCAAACCTTGATGGACCTTATCCTCAGATACTTAGCGGATGGCACATTATCAGACCAGAAGAGCGATGCCAAAAAGTTCATCTCTCGTGAGTTAGGGTATGCGGTAATTGATGGACAAGTCTACAAAAAGTGGCTTACCATGTAACGACCCATCCTGGGTTGGCCAGCTCCAAGACAGTGTTGTTACATTTTGAAAATCCCAGCACGACACATATGTAACAATAAAAATAATACAAACTGTAATTATTACATCAATCCTCAACCTTCAACAAGGGAGATACATCATTCAGATATTGACTTAAACATTATATACAACGTAATATGCATGAATATTTACAAATATATATTTTTTTCTCATTAGTCTGAGGTTTTGAACTATGTGGCTTACAGATAATGACTTTGTTTGAATCTCAACTCACCAAACTATCTATCCTGCCTACTACCTGAAATCATTGTACAATGAAGAATGAGCTTCACAAGCTTAGTGAATTAAACTTACTAGAAGTATTCAGTTTTTATAATTAGTCTTCCAATATTCATTCATCTATATCTCATATATTTTGATAATAACATTCTATTATCACTACTCATATCAAATCCCCATCCCATATAAATCTCTTCTTCTCATATAATTAATCATCTTGAGACTATCAATTCTATCTCATATAGTTCACATCATATAATCAGTCATCCAGATAATTCTTATCATTTCATATTTTCATATTTCTTCTCAGCATAATTGTCTCTCTGTGAGACTCATTCATCTATCAATAATTTACAATCATGAATAGCACTTTAGCATCTCAATAATAAAATCAATATTTAAAACAGACGCAATGCATGAATTATTAATTGGAAACGTCTTCCCACATGTAGACATATTTTAGCTTAGACTGGCTGTCCTCCCAGTTACTTTATTTTATTTAGACCGGCTGCCTTCCCGGTTCTTTTATTTCCAACATATACCGGCTGTCATGATTTTTATTTAGACCAACTACCCTCCCAGTTCTTTTATTTTCATTTAGACCGACTACCTTCCTGGTTATTTTATTTTCATGTAGATCGACTGCCTTTCCGATTATTTTATTTCATACATATGCATATGAATAATGATATGAAATATGCATATGAACAGTAATATAGAACAAGCATGTATTCAAACATTCAAATTAGCTATCCTAATTATTTTAAAATTATTATTTGAAAAATTCCACTAAATTCCTCTCCTTATAAATCATATGAAATCATCAACCATAGCTCGTCAAGAATTTCACTTATCACCTTTATTATTAAATCGAATCATTATTCCAATAACATTATTTCTCATAAAATAATTCTCTACACATCCATTATTCCTAACATACCTATCAACCAACTTTTATCTATCACCAAATCATAATTTAATGATTTATTCAAATACTATCACTATATATTTCATATTTATCTTGATTGCTTAAAGTAAATCTAACTCACCACGTAGCACTTAGAGCTACCCGTGGATCACTTCTTTGCCTTTTCTGCTATTCTCAGCAATTTATTGATCGTCAACACTTGACGTAATATTTAAAATTTCTAATTTATTCTTCAATTATTCCAGAATTCATACCCTTTGCAAATTCCCACAATGAGTTCTAGGAAATTTCATGTATGCTAAATTTTAAAAAATAAAATAAAATTCACATTATTACCTTTTGTTTTTCTTATAGCTTTCCGTGACTCTCTATAAAATTCTCCCATAAATCCCTTCAACATTTTACTCATTCAACATTTCTTTCAGTCCCTAAGTGTTTAAAGAAAGAGAGTAATTTGAATTGTAGATGAAGAAAACCAAATATGATTTGGTAAGTAATATATAAAATAAACTAAAACTATATATATAAAACCACCTCACACTCTGCCACCAATTCTCTAACTTTGTTGTTGTAAATCATGCAGCAACTTTTGAAGCCTTTTGACAACACCTGGACTCCAGGTGTTGTCACAATTTTTTTTAAACAACTTTTTTTTTCTTTTTCCTTACCCACACTGTCCACGCGCCCTTTTTAAAGAATTATTTATTCAATAATAATTTTTCACGTATATATATTATTTTAATTCTGTGTCATATTTATCAAATCACTTCTTTACTCGTACTCTAAGAGCACGAGTAGTACAATTCTACCCACTTTATAAAAATTTCGTCATCGAAATTTCCTTACTTAACTTAAGAAACAACTGTGAATAATATATCTTCATAGTTGCTTCACGTTTTCATGTAATCTCTTTAACATCTTTATTCTGCCACAGAACTTGAACTACTGGAATTAATTTATTACACAAAGCTTATTCTTTTCTATCTAAATTTCTCATTGATACTTGTATAAAAGTCAAACCTTCCTGAATCTCTATAGCATGGCTCGAAATATTATGAGATTCATCATATAAACACTTTCTCAAAAGTGAAACATGAAACACATTGTGTAACTGCTTCAAATTTGGAGGCAATTCCAGGCTGTACATGACTGGCCCAACTTTCTCAACAACCTTATAGAGTCCCACATACCTCGGACTCTACTTTCGTTTCCTGTTTAAATCTCAATATACCTTTCCATGGAGATATTTTTAAATACACCCAACCGCCTATTTGAAACTTAAGAGGTCTTCTCCTATTATCAGCATAGCTATTCGGTCTACTCTGTGCTACTTTATGGTTCTCTCTAACCAGTTTGATCATTTCAGTTGTTAACTCAAAAAATTATGGACCAAATATATTTCTCTCTCACATTTCTTCCCAACATATAGGAGTTATACACCTCCTACCATACAATGTCTCAATCGGATCCGTTTCCAATACTTAATTAATGTTGATTATTATAAGCAAATTACTGAGAAACTCATCACTTTTGCCCAACATATCTTCTAGTAATCTAATAATCCTTTTTGTTTGCTCATCTGTTTGAGGATGAAAAGTTGTAATAAACAGCAACTGTGTACATATGGCTTTCTGAAAGCCTCTCCAAAACCAAGATGTAAATCTAGTATCTCTAATTGACATTATGCTCAATACTACTCCATACCACTTCACCATCTTAGTTACATACAGTTTAACCAACCTTTTAGGATTCAAATTAGTTTTAATTGGAAGAAATTAGAATGACTTAAAAAGTCTATCTACTATCACTTACACTGTATTGTGACCTATCTGAGTATGGGAAAATCCATACTCACATTTTTTTCTATGGTCATTCAGGCACAGGAAGAGGCTGTAGTAAGCCTCCCGGATGTTTATTCTCTAACTTCACTTACGGACAAACCAAACATCTAGAAATATATTCAGTTACATCCCTCATCAATCCTGACCACCAGAAATTCTATCTCAGTCTTCTATACATCTTATTGTTACTCGGGTGCATCGACTATACATCATCATGTACCTCTCTCAATATCTTCTTTCTCAACTCCGCATCATTGGGAAGACAAATCCTATGTTCCAATACCAAAATACCCTCATTTCAAATTTTGAACTCATATTGCTTTCTAGTAAGCACTCAATGCTTAATCTTTTCTATCTCTTCATCTCTACCTTACATCTCTAACAAGTGTTTTACTATGGATGACTGTACAACCATATTTGTTAACAATGATCCTCTATTACTGATATTCAACTTCATTCTTATCTCTCTTAATCTATCATTAATTACACATCATGACTTTCAATAGCAGTCAATCTTCTTGTAGATTTTTTACTCAATGCATCAGCTACCACATTTGCCTTTTCTAGATAATAGTGAATTGTACAATCATAGTCACTAATCAACTTCATCCACTATCTTTGCCTCAAATTCAACTCTCTTTGGGTAGGTAAGTATGTCAAACTCTTGTGATAAGTAAATATCTCACTAATGGCTCTACACAGATGATGTCTCCAATCTTTAAAGTTAACACTATGACAGCCACGAGTAGGGTAATTTCTCTCATGATTCCTCAATTGCCTAGACGTATAGACCACAAATTTCCCATGTTACATCAACACACATCCTAACCATTGATGCGACGCATCACTATGCATCACAAATCCTTTATCACTAGAAGATAGCACCAATACTGGAGCCGTAGTCAATTTCTTCTTTAGTAATTGATGTTTAAATCTCAATATACCTTTCCATGGAGATATTTTTAAATACACCCAACTGCCTATTTGAAACTTAAGAGGTCTTCTCCTATTATCAGCATAGCTATTCGGTCTACTCTGTGCTACTTTATGGTTCTCTCTAACCAGTTTGATCATTTCAGTTGTTAACTCAAAAAATTATGGACCAAATATATTTCTCTCTCACATTTCTTCCCAACATATAGGAGTTATACACCTCCTACCATACAATGTCTCAATCGGATCCATTTCCAATACTTAATTAATGTTGATTATTATAAGCAAATTACTGAGAAACTCATCACTTTTGCCCAACATATCTTCTAGTAATCTAATAATCCTTTTTGTCTGCTCATCTGTTTGAGGATGAAAAGTTGTAATAAACAGCAACTGTGTACATATGGCTTTCTGAAAGCCTCTCCAAAACCAAGATGTAAATCTAGTATCTCTAATTGACATTATGCTTAATACTACTCCATACCACTTCACCATCTTAGCTACATATAGTTCAACCAATTTAGGATTCAAATTAGTTTTAATTGGAAGAAATTGGAATGACTTAAAAAGTCTATCTACTATCACTTACACTGTATTGTGACCTATCTGAGTATGGGAAAATCCATACTCACATTTTTTTTCTATGGTCATTCAAGCACAGGAAGAGGCTGTTGTAAGCCTCCCGGATGTTTATTCTCTAACTTCACTTATGGACAAATCAAACATCTAGAAATATATTCAGTTACATCCCTCATCAATCCTGACCACCAGAAATTCTATCTCAGTCTTCTATACATCTTATTGTTACTCGTGTGCATCGACTATACATCATCATGTACCTCTCTCAATATCTTCTTTCTCAACTCCGCATCATTGGGAAGACAAATCCTATATTCCAATACCAAAATACCCTCATTTCAAATTTTGAACTCATATTGCTTTCTAGTAAGCACTCAATGCTTAATCTTTTCTATCTCTTCATCTCTACCTTACATCTCTAACAAGCATTTTACTATGGATGACTGTACAACCATATTTGTTAACAATGATCCTCTATTACTAATATTCAATTTCATTCTTATCTCTCTTAATCTATCATTAATTACACATCATGACTTTCAATAGCAGTCAATCTTCTTGTAGATTTTTTACTCAATGCATTAGCTACCATATTTACCTTTTCTAGATAATAGTGAATTGTACAATCATAGTCACTAATCAACTTCATCCACTATCTTTGCCTCAAATTCAACTCTCTTTGGGTAGGTAAGTATGTCAAACTCTTGTGATAAGTAAATATCTCACTAGTGGCTCTACACAGATGATGTCTCCAATCTTTAAAGTTAACACTATGACAGCCAACTCTAAGTCATGGGTAGGGTAATTTCTCTCATGATTCCTCAATTGTCTAGACTTATAGGCCACAAATTTCCCATGTTACATCAACACACATCCTAACCATTGATGCGACGCATCACTATGCATCACAAATCCTTCATCACTAGAAGATAGCACCAATACTGGAGCCGTAGTCAATTTCTTCTTTAGTAATTGAAAAATTTTCTCACACTTTTCACACCATACAAATCTCACCTCTTTCCTGGCCAATCTAGTCAATAGTACTGCAATAATAGAAATTTTTTGAAAGAATCTTTTATAATAACCAGCTAACCCCAAGAAGATTCTAATCTCAGTTACATTAGTTAGTCTTTCCCAACTCAACATTGCCTCTATCTTTTCTGGATCAACTGTTATGCCATCTCCAGATATTATATGTTCTAAGAAAGTTATTTAATTCAGCCAAAATTCACATTTAGGAAATTATAGCATACAATCTCTCCTTCCTCAAAATCTCCAACATAATTTCTAAATGTTTTACATGCTCTTCCTTAGTCTTAGAATATACCAAGGTGTTATCAATGAGCACAACCAAAACTTATCAATAAATGGTTTAAACATTTTATTCATAAAGTCCATGAATGTTGCTGGAACATTAGACAACCAAATGACATCACCAGAAACTTATGACCATAACATGTCCTAAAAATATTCTTAGACATGTCTTCTTCTTTTCTACATACAAGACACCTATCATTAGACAGGCGTGATACATCGACAACTAATTCATTCCCAAAATCAAATGAAAATCTATCATATTCAAAGCTAATAAATCAACTTCAAATTCTTTATCACTGATACGAATCAGACAACCCTTGTAAACATTTATGATTATCACTTTATCTCTAGTGGGAACTTCAGCAATACCATTATGCATAAAAGGACTAATACATGCATCAATAAACTTCATAAATACATTGGATGCAAAAGAATGGGTTGCACCATGATTAACCAACATTGATATGTCCATCTTTTCTACATACAAGACACCTCAAATTAGGACAATTCTGGGATAAATATCTTATCAAATTACATCTATAACATGTTCTAGTATTTTTATCACGTTATCACATTCTCTAGGTAGTACACTCCCACATTTACCATAACTTTCAGTTCCCACAAACTATCTCCCAAATCTAGGGGTCTCACCGATATTACTTTGAGCTACAGAAGCAACAGATCCTGATTGCCTCTGATTCTGTACTACAATTCCTTGTAACAAGGAACACCCCATGTGTCATCCTCAGACCTTTCATTAAAATATAATTTATTTTAATCTTCCACTTTCTTTTACTTTATGCAGTCTACAAAATCATAAAACTTAATGCTCTGATACCAAAATTGTAACAACCCATCTCGGGTTGGCCACCCCCGAGACAGTGTTGTCACATTTTGAAAATCCCTGCACGACACATATATGCAACAATAAAAATAATACCAAATGTAATTATTACATCAATCCTAAACCCTCAACAAGGGAGATACATCATTCAGATCTTGATTTAAACATTATATACAACGTAATATGCATGAATATTTAAAAATATATTTTTTTCTCATTAGTCTGAGGTTATGAACCACGTGGCTTACAGATAATGACTTCGTCTGAATCTCAACTCACCAAACTATCTGTCATGCCCGTTGAGGAATGAGCTTCACAATCTCAGAGAATTAAACTTACTATAAGTATTCAATTTGTATAATTAGTCTTCCAATATTAATTCATCTATATCTCATATATTTTGATAATAACATTCTATTATCACTACTCATATCAAATCCTTATCCTTTATAAATTTATTCTTCTCATATAATTAATCATTATCTTGAGACTATCAATTCTATCTCATAATTACCTCATTATGAGATTCACAGCATATAATCAGTCATCCAGATAGTTCTCATCATTTCATATTTTCATATTTCTTCTCAGCATAATTGTCTCTCTGTGAGACTCATTCAGTTATCAATAATTTACATCATGAATAACACTTTAGCATCTTAATAATAAAATCAATATTTAAAACAGATTCAATGTATGAATTATTAATTGGGAACGTCTTCTCACATGTCGACATGTTTTAGCTTAGACCAGCTGCTCTTCCGGTTCTTTTATTTTATTTAGATCGGCTACCTTCCCAGTTTTTTTATTTCCAGTATATACCGGCTGTCACGGTTTTCATTTAGACCGACTGCCCTCTCGGTTCTTTTATTTTCATTTAGACCGACTAACTTCCCAGTTCTTTTATTTCATGCATACACATATGAATAATGATATGAAATATGCATATGAACAATAATATAGAAATAAACATGTATTCAAACATTCAAATTAACTATCCTGATTATTTTGAAATTATTATTTGAAAAATTCCACTAAATTCCTCTCCTCATAAATCATATCAAATCATCAACCATAATTCGTCCAGAATTTCACTTATCACCTTTATTATTAAATCGACTCATTATTCAAATAATATTATTTCTCATAAAATAACTCTCTACACATCCATTATTCCTAACATACCTATCAACCAATTTTCATCTATCGCCAAATCATAATTTAATGATTTATTCAAATACTATCACTATATATTTCATATTTATATTGATTACTTAAAGTAAATCTAACTCACCACATAGCACTTAGAGCTACTCGTTGATCACTTCCTAGCCTTTTCTACTATTCTCAACAATTTCTTCTGATTGCTGATAATCAAAACCTAACACAAAATTTAAATATTTTAATTTATTCTTCAATTATTCCAGAATTCATACCCTTTGAAAATTCCCACATTGAGTTCTGAGAAATTTCATGTATGCTAAATTTCAAAAAATAAAATAAAATTCATATTATTACCTTTTGTTTTTTTAGAGCTTTTCGTGACTCTCTATAAAATTCTCCCGTAAACCTCTTCGAAATTTTTCGTTCAACTTTCCTTTCAGTCCTCAAGTGTTTAAAGAAAGAAAGTAACTTGAATTGCAGTTGAAGAAAGAGAATAAAATAAAAGGCTTGATGATGCAGATCAAGAGTGGGTGAATCACCTCTCAAATGTCCTTTAGGCCTACCTGACCACCGCCCAAACGCCCACAAGGGAGACTCCATTTTCCTGGCTTATGGATCCAAGGCTATAATTCCCCTCGAAATAGGAATGTTGTCTTTACGAATACAACACTACAATGAAACGGACAACGAAGAGGCACTCAAGATGAATGCTGACTTGATCTATGAGGCCAGAGACAAAGCCCAAATCAAGCTCACCCCTTACTGATAGACGCTTAAATATACATATTTAAGCCCCCTTATTTACACTTGTTATATCCTTTATTACATTAATTTGGTATCTTTTACTCCATTTGTGTGTTTTACATGTTTTTATAGGGTCTTGGAGAAAAAGAAGCAGTTTTGGCACTTTAAGGAAGAAATCTAGAAGCCCTGGAGCACTTTCTGGACAAAGCGCGATCGAGCGCACATGCAATGCGATCGAGCGCACATATGATCATGCGCACACTTGTAGGATCGAGCGCAACTTGTGATCGAGCGCAAGGCCACATGCGATCGAGCGCAAAGATACGGGCGTGAACAGTAAACTGCAGAACCTTATTTTGGAAAATATAAGATTTTCGTTTTAGGAAAGTTTAGGACTCATGGGTCTATTAGGACTTCTCAAAGACCTATAAATACACTTGTAACTCACACACAAAAGGACACCTGACACCTTAGATAGAAAACACTTTTCTCTTTTCTTGGAGTGGAGAGCTTGGGAGAGAATTGACTCCTCTTCTCTCGGGTTTATTCTTCTCCCTTATGTTTTGTTTAATTATGTTTACTTCAGTTAGTATGTGTAACTAACTCTCTTATAGGGCTCGATTGAAGCCCTAGTTATGCATTCCCATATTTTTATTCATTGATTAAATCTTTGCATAGCTTATTATGTTACTTAACTTGATTAACACCTGTGCTTATTTACATTCCTCATATGTATGTGTAAGGCCAACGTATGCATGTGGTATGGATAGGTTAGTTAGATCAATTTGGATGACCGAGTCCTGGGTCTAACATTAGTAACAAGGGACCATCTTATCCGGATACCCGGGTTAATCAACATGGGAAACCGGGAGTAGATACCATGCCCTAGGTCTCATATGGTTGTCGATTTCCACAGTACCTATGCTTTCTTAAGGAACAACTCAAGCAGATACCATGCTGAATCCCTTAAGGAAGAAAAGAGTTAGAGTAGATACCATGCCTAACTCGTTGCTTAGGGAAATCAATAGCTTAAGGAGTAGATACCATGCCCTTAGGTTGGCAACCAGTAGGTACACATAATATGGCTAGAGCACTGATACTTTATACAAAATCGGGAATGTATGACTAGTGGTGGATATCAAAGCCCTATGTCTTTATTATTATCAAATCACCCTTCAGTTTATTATTTCTATCTTTTTTACATTGCAAATATAATTCTAAATCGAACTTTACCAATCCCTGTGGAGATGATCTTGCATTCGCACACTATGCTACACTATTGACCTTGTGCACTTGCAAGTAAAACAAGTACGATTATTTACCCATTTATTTAGGTATATAATCGCGCAACAAGTTTTTGGCGCCGCTGCCGGGGATCGCGCAACAAGTTTTTGGCGCCGCTGCCGGGGATTGCGCTAAAAGTTCCTTTTAGGATTACTTTTCATTTTATCATTGTTATTATTTTATTTTTACAATCTTTTATCAAAACTTAATCAAAATTGTTTTATCTTTCAGGTACGTCACAAAAACCCTACTTGCACTTTCTGTGGAGTTTGCGATCGATCGCAATCTCCTGTGCGATCGATCGCATTTAGGGGAGAGAGTACCCGAACAGCAGAGTTGCACTGCTGCACAAACACTGTTTTTTTTGCTTTATGCACGGACTTCGATCCCGACATCCAAAATTCTTTTCCCTCGATCCCGAGCTTGAACGGACCATCCGACAAAGGCTTAGGGACAACTTTGAGGAGAACAAAGGAGAAATCGAGAACGAAACACAAATGGCGGAACAGCTCGAAAACCAGCAACCACCTGCACGAGTTCCAATGAAGCAATCCTTCATCCCTCGGAACATCGATCAACCGTCATGCATCGCATATCAACCTGAGGCAGCGGGAAATTATTACATATCTCCGCAAATCTTGAATGCCTTGACGCATTTTAGGGGAATTCCTAATGAAGATCCACACTTACATCTTCGAGAATTTTTTGATCTTTGCAAGTTTCAGCACATACAAAGACTAGACCAAGAAGGAATAAGGTTAATTCTATTCCCTTTTTCCTTAAAAGATAATGTTAAACTTTGGTATAATTCCTTGCCTGCAGTTTCCATCCACACTTGGGAGGAGTTAGCAAGCAAATTCTTGAGGAAATTCTTCCCAGCCCAAAAGACAAGACAAATGAGGAAGGAGATCCAATCCTTCCAACAAAAGGATGGGGACCTTTTCTTCGAAGCATGGGGACACTTCAATGAATTACTACTCAAATGCCCACATCACAACCTACCTCAAGATGAACTGGTACAAGCATTCTACGAAGGTTTAAATGATACTAATAAATGTATTGTTGATTCAGGTTGTGGAGGAGTCCTTATGGAGAAAAGCAGCGAAGAGGCAATGGAATTGTTTGAAACCCTCAGCGAACACACTCAGCAATTCTCCTCTCGAGGTAGACATATGACCAAAGGTAAAGGAGTGTATGAGGTAAATATGAATGGAGGATCTTCCCCTAAAATGGCTGCAATGGAAAGAAAACTAGATTTATTGGTAAAAGCCATGGCTGCTCAAACTACCTCAGCTACTCCACTACAGGTATGTGCGATATGCTCTCAATATGATCACAATACTAATGCTTGTCCTTTATCTGCAGATCCGGAGCAAGCAAATTATGTGGGACTCAACAACTATCCGCCAAAGAATAACCCATATGCAAACACCTACAACCCTGGATGGCGGAATCACCCAAATTTCTCATGGAGCAACAATCAAAACAACCAAGGACAGCAACGAAATCAGCAGCCCACTGTCCATGCTAATTCTGAACCAAAAAGAAACGACCTCGAAAGTCTAGTAAAACAACTGATGACATCGCAAGAACAGTTCATGACTCAGCAAAAACAAACCAATGTGGCACATGAGCAAGCAATTCAAAGACTAGAGGTACAAATGGGACAATTAGCTAAAGAGCTCAGTAGCAGAAAGCAAGGAGAGCTCCCAGCTCAAACACTACCCAACCCTGGTGGGCATCAACAACTAAAAGCTGTCACAACCTTAAGAAATGGCAAGGTGATTGGATCCGATGAACTTACAGCACCGTCCAAAGAAACACCATCAGCATCAAGGGTAAGTGAGACGGAGAAGGTGAATGCACCACCCTTCCCGCAAAGGTTAGTAAAACAAAAGAAAGACAATAAACTGCTTGATATTTTTGAGACCTTGCGGAAAGTTGAAATTTATATTCCATTACTAGATGCAATTCACCAAATACCTGCTTATGCTAAATTCCTAAAAGATTGTTGTACTCATAAAAGAAAATTTCAAGAACATGAGACTGTAGCATTAACTGAGGAGGTAAGTGCTGTACTACTTAGGAAACTCCCACCAAAACTGACAGACCCGGGTAGTTTTACCATACCCTGTAGGATAGGTGATCAACTGTTTGACAAGGCATTACTAGACTTAGGAGCAGGGGTAAACTTGCTACCTTACACAGTATTCGAAACCCTAGGTTTGGGGGAGCTACAGCCGACTTCTATTACCTTACAGTTGGCAGATAGGAGTATTAAAAGACCTAGAGGTATTCTTGAGGATGTCTTAGTAAATGTTGGCAAGTTCATTCTACCTGCAGATTTTATTGTATTAGACATGGAAGAATGCCCTATGCCATTACCTTTACCTATCATACTAGGGAGACCTTTCATGAGGACTGCCGACACTAAAATCTGTGTGAAAAAGGGTATAGTAAGTATGAAAATTAATGGTGAGAAGATAGAATTTAAAATATTTGATGCAATAAAGTTTCCTCAAGATGACTTTGACTGCTTTAATATTTGTATGATACAAAACTTTGTTGAGCAAGCATTTCAGGTCCAACACATTGATTCATTGGAGACTACTCTCACCAATAGCTTCATTGAGATGGATATTGAGCAAGAATATGAAAATCTTACTGATGACATCGTCACAGCTGTGCACCATCTTGCAACCTCTCCTAAATACTCCAGTATGTATCCTCCTCCATTTGAAATTCTCATACCTACTAATACTACTCTTCTTCCATCCATTGTGCAGGCACCAACATTGGAACTGAAGCAGCTACCTGAGCATCTCACATACGCCTATTTGGGAGAACATGAGACATTACCTGTGATAATTGCTGCCAACTTGAGTAGTGGAGAAGAAGGGAAGTTATTAAGAGTTCTTAGGGAGCATAAAACTGCTATTGGGTGGACCATTGCTGACATTAAGGGGATAAGTCCAGCTAAGTGCATGCATAACATCTACCTTGAAGAGGAAGCACGGCCTACTAGAGATGCTCAAAGAAGACTTAACCCACACATGAAGGAGGTAGTAAAGGCCGAGATACTAAAGCTACTAGATGTCGGCATCATCTACCCTATATCGGATAGCAAATGGGTAAGTCCAGTCCAAGTCGTTCCCAAAAAGAGTGGGATTACTATGGTAAAAAATGAAAATGAAGAGCTTATACCTACAAGAAAAACAACGGGTTGGAGAGTATGCATTGATTACCGGAGGTTAAACAAAGTAACTAGAAAAGACCATTTTCCCCTGCCATTCATTGATCAAATGCTAGAAAGATTAGCCGGTCATAGTTATTACTGCTTCTTGGATGGATATAGTGGATACAATCAAATCGCCATAGCACCTGAGGATCAAGAAAAGACTACATTCACATGTCCTTTCGGTACATTTGCTTATAGAAGAATGCCATTCGGTTTATGCAACGCACCAGCCACTTTTCAAAGATGTATGATGAGCATTTTTTCCGATATGGTAGAGAAATATATTGAGGTATTCATGGATGATTTCAGTGTCTTTGGATCTACTTTCGATGAGTGCCTAAATCATTTGGAAAATGTCCTAAGGAGATGTGAAGAAACTAATCTAGTACTAAATTGGGAGAAATGTCACTTCAGGGTTCAACAAGGTATTGTGTTGGGTCACTCCATCTCAGACAAAGGTATTGAAGTAGACAAGGCCAAGGTTGACATCATTTCAAAGCTACCTCCCCCTCTCACGGTCAAGGGCATTAGAAGCTTCCTCGGACATGCGGGTTTTTACAGAAGATTCATAAAAGACTTCTCAAAAATCTCAAGACCCCTTTGTGCACTATTGACTAAAGATACCAAGTTCGAATGGAGTAAAGATTGTATGCAAGCTTTCAACACCTTGAAGAACGTTCTCACCTCTGCCCCAATAATGATGGCACCAGATTGGAATCTACCTTTTGAATTAATGTGTGATGCCAATGACTTCGCCTTGGGAGCTGTCTTGGGTCAAAGAAACAATAAGGTACCTCATGCTATTTACTATGCTTCTAAAACACTAAATGATGCTCAGCTCAACTATTCTACTACTGAAAAAGAATTATTAGCTGTTATTTTTGCTTTAGAGAAGTTTAGATCGTATCTTATTGGTTCTAAAGTTATTGTATTCACTGACCATGCTGCTTTGAGATATTTGTTTTCTAAGAAAGATGCAAAGCCTAGGCTAATCAGATGGATACTCTTACTCCAAGAATTTGACTTAGAAATCAAGGACAAGAAGGGCAGTGAGAATATAGTTGCGGATCATTTGTCAAGACTCCCATATGAAAGTGATGATAAAAAGTTTCCCTTAAATGAGAACTTTCCCGATGAACAACTATTTGCACTTGAGGTAAAACTTCCATGGTATGCTGATATAGTTAATTATCTAACTGTTAAAATTTTTCCCCCAGGTATGATCACTCAAGAAAAGAAACGGCTAATATCTCTATCAAGACACTACATATGGGATGATCCATACCTTTTTAAGATCTGCCCTGATCAAATCGTCAGAAGATGTGTCCCAGAAGAGGAACATTCGAGCTTGTTGAAACATTGCCATCAGTTGGCTTGTGGAGGTCATTTTGGAGCAAAACGAACAGCTCTTAAGGTACTCCAATCTGGTTTCTATTGGCCAAAGTTATTTAAAGATGCTTTCTCCTTTTGCAGCTCATGTGATAGATGCCAGCGGACAGGTAACATTTCTTCCCGAAATCAAATGCCCTTACAAAATATTCATATAGTAGAACTCTTTGATGTATGGGGCATTGATTTCATGGGACCTTTTCCTAATTCATTTGGCTATTTATATATTCTTGTGGGTGTGGATTATGTGTCTAAATGGGTTGAGGCTGTTCCCACAAGGACTAATGATCACAAAGTGGTTATCGAGTTTCTGCAGGCTAACATTTTTACTAGGTTTGGAACTCCAAGAGCGATCATCAGTGATGGGGGCAGCCACTTCCATCATCATTCTTTCTCCGCACTACTCCTAAAGTATGGGATTACTCATAGAGTTGGCACTCCTTATCATCCTCAAACCAGTGGCCAAGTCGAAATAAGCAACCGAGAAATCAAGGGAATCCTAGAACGGACAGTAAAGACAAATCGGAAGGATTGGTCTCTACGCTTAAACGACGCTCTATGGGCATATAGAACAGCTTATAAGACTCCAATTGGCATGTCTCCCTACCGCCTCGTCTTTGGAAAATCATGCCACCTCCCGGTGGAATTAGAACATCGAGCATATTGGGCCATTAAGCAGTTCAACTTTGACATGAAGCAAGCGGGTGAGAAAAGGAAACTGTATCTAAATGAGCTTGAAGAATTAAGATATGAGGCCTATGAGAATGCAAAGTTATACAAAGAACGGACGAAAGCTTATCATGACAAACAACTAGTCCGGAAAGAGTTCCATGTAGGACAAAAGGTGCTGCTATATGACTCACGATTAAGGCTATTCCCAGGCAAGCTGAAATCCAGATGGTATGGTCCGTACATGGTCACCAAGGTCTTCCCTCATGGGGCATTAGAAGACTGTGGTCCCAACAGAAATCAACCTTTTACAATCAATGGACACAGAGCCAAGCCATACCTTGACACTAAATTCCTTCCAAGAAATGAAGACTTGGCGCTTGAATCAGTCCAGGATACAACTGAAACACAAGCACTAGAGCTCCAAGAGGTGGACTCTAGGTGTTTCCCTCCAAACAACTAGCACGGTCACAGAAGAGAGTGTTTGAGCAAAGTAAAAATTTAATCATCTATTAAAGCTCAAGCACCTCTAGTAAGGTTAGTGGTACTGAAGCCACTAACAACTGGTAAGGTTGTATTGTTTCAATTAGTCATTCTTTTTAAAGTAAGTTTTTAATTATACTTATCTGCCACACTTGCGATCGATCGCACCCTTCAGTGCGATCAAGCGCAAGAGTGCGATCGAACGTGTCCTGAAAACACAAGCGAGCGCATGAGTGCGATCGAGCGCACCTTGTGTGCGATCGAGCGCACTCGAGGCAGAGACGTTTATAAAAATTGAACTCACTCACTCACTTCCCTCACTCACGTCACTCGCCCCCTGCACATTTGCTCTCACTCTCACTCGCACACAACTCCACTACCCACATCACCCTACCTCACACCCAACCACCACAACACCTCATCATCATCTCCACCAGCACCGCCGTCCTCCACCAGCACCGCCGTCAACCCCCCTCCCTAGTCACATTCCGTCATACATTGCACAAGGTATTATCCACATAAACGAATTTTAAATAGAAACTATGATTTCCTTTTACATATACATTGTTATGTGTTTGATTGTATGATTGTTTGGTTGCAGGAGGGGTAGGAACGAGTTCCACATTGAACAGATTATAGCTTGCCTGTTTGGTGCACATAAGCTGTTCAACATAATTCCTGACCGGGTGCGATCGAGTGCAAGGTTTTTACGATCGAGCGCACACCACTGGGATCGATCGCAAATCAGCCAGAAGCCAAGCACCAGCATGTCTCGACCATCTGTTTCCACGTCTGGTGCCTCCAGCAGTCGTGCCTCCTCATCCCGGCCCAGCATCGAGCAACGGGAGTTGTTGCTCGAAATGGCTTTCGCCATCGACGACATATTCCGGCACATGGATGCCACTCAATGGGCAGTCTAAGCACTCCGACTCCGAGGGTTGAAGAGGTTGTTTAAGCCGGTGTGCTCCACTGCCTACTCCCAGCTCGTAGTGCAGTTTTATGAGCATTTATCTTTCGACTGCAGCAGACCGGGGGTCCTCACCTCTTCAGTTAGGGGCACGCCCATCGAGGTGACCAGTACCGATATTGCCACTGCTCTTCATTGCACGGATGAGTCCCCTCCTGAGGGCGCTGATATCGAGGAACAGCCGGAGTCCTTTGCCCTGGCCGAGATCATCATGGATATGTGCGCTGGCCAGTATGCCGACAGGCATAACAATGCGGCCGGCCGATCCAAGCTGCCCCCCAGACTATGGCTCATCGATACGATCCTTCAGCGTAATGTGTGTCCGTTGAGGCACAAGACACAGCGGCGAGACCAGTTCCTTCAGACATTATAGGCCTTCCATAGAGGCCACTGGTACTCGATTCCGTCTGTCATTTGGAGCCAGCTGCACAAGTTCTGGGATCACGTACATGGCCGTCAGACTTCCACGGCCAATGCTTGGGGACTCCCTTTCCCGTTCTTACTCACCTCCATCCTCAAGAAGAAGGGGATTAAGGGGACCCATAGTGACGGGCCAGTACGAGAGCATCCTATCTTTGGGCGGGCTCAGTGGACACAGAGCATATCACACATGCCACGAGGACCCCCAGTCCCTGCTCCAGCAGCTGAGCGAGTAGAGGAGGATCACATGGAGACCGAGGCCCTTGTTATGAGCCCGGTACGGGAGGAGGACCATTCAGATATGGGACCCACCGAGTCCCAACACTTCTTAGCTGAGCTATCCTCCTTCCGAGGTGAGGTCGCTGCTGCCACCACTCTTGTACATCAGCGCATCGACAGTTTGGAGGCACGATTTACACGCCAGGAGGCCATGCTGCAGGCCATACTTGATCGCCTACCTCCAGCACCCGGTACCTCTCCGACTGCACCACCTGATGATCAGCAGTGAGAGAGTACCACGTCTGGTTGAAAACGTAAAACTTAGCGCTCATGGGAGGCACCCCACTGCATATCCTTTTTATAGTTATTAGTATTTTACTTGTTTATTATTTTGTTATTAGTACTTGTTTTCCATTTTATGTACAATGATGCGCATTCATGAGCAAGCTTAACAAGTGTAAACATATATCTGCAATGAATAAGAATGTTGAACGTAAATCATATTTACTAGGTATTCTAAGATATCACAAGTTTGACTTCGGTGTGTGGTGATTAGCACATAAAAGATTGAGTTTCCAAGATATTCAAACAGGTAGTGTTTCGATGACTCAAGATTCACCAAACTTCCTATTAGAGTCAACAAATATGGCATAGTCTTTTATTTGAGAGATTTTTGCCAGGTTAGTTCCCTTAAGCTTTCTTGTTGACTCGTGTAACGAGTGTTTAGCCAATGACTCCCAAACCAGATGGTTTTAGGGCATTAGGTGTAAAGACACCCCTAAGGACTTACTGGCACGAGTCAACAAGGCTACGAAACTAACTGATTTTTATGCTACCATTTAGAATTTTCCACCTTTTGACGTGACACTCAATGCTTACTGAGGCAAGAGGGCCAGTTACTCAGCGAAAAATTCTTTTTTTTTTTTTTAATGATCACTTAAGATTTTCCACCTTTTGACGTGACACTCAATGCTTACTGAGGCAAGAGGGCCAGTTACTCAGCGGAAAATTTGTTTTTATTGATCATTAGGAGCATTTTTTTTTCTTTTTGAGTACGAATCAATCTTTTCTATTTCTATATGCCAAAATGTCAATCTAATAGGTCATCTAGTTCACAGTCAAGCAAAAGAAACATACCAATCCAAATATCATGTCATACCCCACACAGCTATGTGCTAATGTGCTCGTGATAGTTCAAGTTAAACTTGTGAATTCTTAAATGCCAAAAGGGCAGTGATCTAGGTTCAAAACTTGTTTATTGGCCTATATGTTCAAAGTGTTAAGCTTACTGATGAAGTCGAATCATAACATTTTGTTTAGATCCCAAAAAAAAAAAAAGTTTATTGGACAGAATGAACATGCATTTATCTATGAAAATAGCGACAAAACTAAAAATGTAATACATAGTGTAGTGTGTGAATGTGTCCTCATACCCCCAAACTTAAAATGCACATTGTCCCCAATGTGTAAATAGCATGGAAAGATCTGACCTGGGAGATGGAGAGCTATATGGCTGGCATGGCTTGTAGCACGCCCCCAAACTTCAACTGGATGTACTAACACTGTCCTTGAAAAAGAAAGAAAAGTAAACATAAAATGGAAAACAAGTACTAATAACAAAATAATAAACAAGTAAAATACTAATAACTATAAAAAGGATATGCAGTGGGGTGCCTCCCATGAGCGCTAAGTTTTACGTCTTCAGCCAGACGTGGTACTCTCTCACTGCTGATCATCAGGTGGTGCAGTCGGAGAGGTACCGGGTGCTGGAGGTAGGCGATCAAGTATGGCCTGCAGCATGGCCTCCTGGCGTGTAAATCGTGCCTCCAAACTGTCGATGCGCTGATGTACAAGAGTGGTGGCAGCAGCGACCTCACCTCGGAAGGAGGATAGCTCAGCTAAGAAGTGCTGGGACTCGGTGGGTCCCATATCTGAATGGTCCTCCTCCCGTACCGGGCTCATAACAGGGGCCTCGGTCTCCATGTTATCTTCCTCTACTCGCTCAGCTGCTGGAGCAGGGACTGGGGGTCCTCGTGGCATGTGTGATATGCTCTGTGTCCACTGAGCCCGCCCAAAGATAGGATGCTCTCGTACTGCCCCGTCACTATGGGTCCCCTTAATCCCCTTCTTCTTGAGGATGGAGGTGAGTAAGAACGGGAAAGGGAGTCCCCAAGCATTGGCCGTGGAAGTCTGACGGCCATGTACGTGATCCCAGAACTTGTGCAGCTGGCTCCAAATGACAGACGGGATCGAGTACCAGTGGCCTCTATGGAAGGCGTATAATGTCTGAAGGAACTGGTCTCGCCGCTGTGTCTTATGCCCCAACGGACACACATTACACTGGAGGATCGTATCGATGAGCCATAGTCTGGGGGGCAGCTTGGATCGGCCGGCCGCATTGTTATGCCTGTGTGCATACTGGCCAGCGCACATATCCATGATGATCTCGGCTAGGGCAAAGGACTCCGGCTGCTCATCGATATCAGCGCCCTCAGGAAGGGACTCATCCGTGCAATGAAGAGCAGTGGCAATATCGGTACTGGTCACCTCGATGAGCGTGCCCCTAACTGAAGAGGTGAGGACCCCCGGTCTGCTGCAGTCGAAAGATAAATGCTCATAAAATTGCACTACGAGCTGGGAGTAGGCAGTGGAGCACACCGGCTTAAACAGCCTCTTGAACCCTCGGAGTTGGAGTGCTTGGACTGCCCATTGAGTGGCATCCATGTGCCGGAATATGTCGTCGATGGCGAAAGCCGTTTCGAGCAACAACTCCCGTTGCTCGATGCTGGGCCGGGATGAGGAGGCACGACTGCTGGAGGCGCCAGACGTGGAAACAGATGGTCGAGGCATGCTGGTGCTTGGCTTCTGGCTGATTTGCGATCGATCCCAGTGGTGTGCGCTCGATCGCACACTAGCTATGCGCTCGATCGCAAAAACCTTGCGCTCGATCGCACCCGGTCAGGAATTACGTTGAACAGCTTATGTGCACCAAACAGGCAAGCTATAATCTGTTCAATGTGGAACTCGTTCCTACCCCTCCTGCAACCAAACAATCATACAATCAAACACACAACAATGTATATGTAAAAGGAAATCATAGTTTCTATTTAAAATTCGTTTATGTGGATAATACCTTGTGCAATGTATGACGGAATGTGACTAGGGAGGGGGGTTGACGGCGGTGCTGGTGGAGGACGGCGGTGCTGGTGGAGATGATGATGAGGTGTTGTGGTGGTTGGGTGTGAGGTAGGGTGATATGGGTAGTGGAGTTGTGTGCGAGTGAGAGTGAGAGCAAATGTGCAGGGGGCGAGTGACGTGAGTGAGGGAAGTGAGTGAGTGAGTTCAATTTTTATAAACGTCTCTGCCTCGAGTGTGCTCGATCGCACACAAGGTGCGCTCGATCGCACTCATGCGCTCGCTTGTGTTTTCAGGACACGTTCGATCGCACTCTTGCGCTTGATCGCACTGAAGGGTGCGATCGATCGCAAGTGTGGCAGATAAGTATAATTAAAAACTTACTTTAAAAAGAATGACTAATTGAAACAATACAACCTTACCAGTTGTTAGTGGCTTCAGTACCACTAACCTTACTAGAGGTGCTTGAGCTTTAATAGATGATTAAATTTTTACTTTGCTCAAACACTCTCTTCTGTGACCGTGCTAGTTGTTTGGAGGGAAACACCTAGAGTCCACCTCTTGGAGCTCTAGTGCTTGTGTTTCAGTTGTATCCTGGACTGATTCAAGCGCCAAGTCTTCATTTCTTGGAAGGAATTTAGTGTCAAGGTATGGCTTGGCTCTGTGTCCATTGATTGTAAAAGGTTGATTTCTGTTGGGACCACAGTCTTCTAATGCCCCATGAGGGAAGACCTTGGTGACCATGTACGGACCATACCATCTGGATTTCAGCTTGCCTGGGAATAGCCTTAATCGTGAGTCATATAGCAGCACCTTTTGTCCTACATGGAACTCTTTCCGGACTAGTTGTTTGTCATGATAAGCTTTCGTCCGTTCTTTGTATAACTTTGCATTCTCATAGGCCTCATATCTTAATTCTTCAAGCTCATTTAGATACAGTTTCCTTTTCTCACCCGCTTGCTTCATGTCAAAGTTGAACTGCTTAATGGCCCAATATGCTCGATGTTCTAATTCCACCGGGAGGTGGCATGATTTTCCAAAGACGAGGCGGTAGGGAGACATGCCAATTGGAGTCTTATAAGCTGTTCTATATGCCCATAGAGCGTCGTTTAAGCGTAGAGACCAATCCTTCCGATTTGTCTTTACTGTCCGTTCTAGGATTCCCTTGATTTCTCGGTTGCTTATTTCGACTTGGCCACTGGTTTGAGGATGATAAGGAGTGCCAACTCTATGAGTAATCCCATACTTTAGGAGTAGTGCGGAGAAAGAACGATGATGGAAGTGGCTGCCCCCATCACTGATGATCGCTCTTGGAGTTCCAAACCTAGTAAAAATGTTAGCCTGCAGAAACTCGATAACCACTTTGTGATCATTAGTCCTTGTGGGAACAGCCTCAACCCATTTAGACACATAATCCACACCCACAAGAATATATAAATAGCCAAATGAATTAGGAAAAGGTCCCATGAAATCAATGCCCCATACATCAAAGAGTTCTACTATATGAATATTTTGTAAGGGCATTTGATTTCGGGAAGAAATGTTACCTGTCCGCTGGCATCTATCACATGAGCTGCAAAAGGAGAAAACATCTTTAAATAACTTTGGCCAATAGAAACCAGATTGGAGTACCTTAAGAGCTGTTCGTTTTGCTCCAAAATGACCTCCACAAGCCAACTGATGGCAATGTTTCAACAAGCTCGAATGTTCCTCTTCTGGGACACATCTTCTGACGATTTGATCAGGGCAGATCTTAAAAAGGTATGGATCATCCCATATGTAGTGTCTTGATAGAGATATTAGCCGTTTCTTTTCTTGAGTGATCATACCTGGGGGAAAAATTTTAACAGTTAGATAATTAACTATATCAGCATACCATGGAAGTTTTACCTCAAGTGCAAATAGTTGTTCATCGGGAAAGTTCTCATTTAAGGGAAACTTTTTATCATCACTTTCATATGGGAGTCTTGACAAATGATCCGCAACTATATTCTCACTGCCCTTCTTGTCCTTGATTTCTAAGTCAAATTCTTGGAGTAAGAGTATCCATCTGATTAGCCTAGGCTTTGCATCTTTCTTAGAAAACAAATATCTCAAAGCAGCATGGTCAGTGAATACAATAACTTTAGAACCAATAAGATACGATCTAAACTTCTCTAAAGCAAAAATAACAGCTAATAATTCTTTTTCAGTAGTAGAATAGTTGAGCTGAGCATCATTTAGTGTTTTAGAAGCATAGTAAATAGCATGAGGTACCTTATTGTTTCTTTGACCCAAGACAGCTCCCAAGGCGAAGTCATTGGCATCACACATTAATTCAAAAGGTAGATTCCAATCTGGTGCCATCATTATTGGGGCAGAGGTGAGAACGTTCTTCAAGGTGTTGAAAGCTTGCATACAATCTTTACTCCATTCGAACTTGGTATCTTTAGTCAATAGTGCACAAAGGGGTCTTGAGATTTTTGAGAAGTCTTTTATGAATCTTCTGTAAAAACCCGCATGTCCGAGGAAGCTTCTAATGCCCTTGACCGTGAGAGGGGGAGGTAGCTTTGAAATGATGTCAACCTTGGCCTTGTCTACTTCAATACCTTTGTCTGAGATGGAGTGACCCAACACAATACCTTGTTGAACCCTGAAGTGACATTTCTCCCAATTTAGTACTAGATTAGTTTCTTCACATCTCCTTAGGACATTTTCCAAATGATTTAGGCACTCATCGAAAGTAGATCCAAAGACACTGAAATCATCCATGAATACCTCAATATATTTCTCTACCATATCGGAAAAAATGCTCATCATACATCTTTGAAAAGTGGCTGGTGCGTTGCATAAACCGAATGGCATTCTTCTATAAGCAAATGTACCGAAAGGACATGTGAATGTAGTCTTTTCTTGATCCTCAGGTGCTATGGCGATTTGATTGTATCCACTATATCCATCCAAGAAGCAGTAATAACTATGACCGGCTAATCTTTCTAGCATTTGATCAATGAATGGCAGGGGAAAATGGTCTTTTCTAGTTACTTTGTTTAACCTCCGGTAATCAATGCATACTCTCCAACCCGTTGTTTTTCTTGTAGGTATAAGCTCTTCATTTTCATTTTTTACCATAGTAATCCCACTCTTTTTGGGAACGACTTGGACTGGACTTACCCATTTGCTATCCGATATAGGGTAGATGATGCCGACATCTAGTAGCTTTAGTATCTCGGCCTTTACTACCTCCTTCATGTGTGGGTTAAGTCTTCTTTGAGCATCTCTAGTAGGCCGTGCTTCCTCTTCAAGGTAGATGTTATGCATGCACTTAGCTGGACTTATCCCCTTAATGTCAGCAATGGTCCACCCAATAGCAGTTTTATGCTCCCTAAGAACTCTTAATAACTTCCCTTCTTCTCCACTACTCAAGTTGGCAGCAATTATCACAGGTAATGTCTCATGTTCTCCCAAATAGGCGTATGTGAGATGCTCAGGTAGCTGCTTCAGTTCCAATGTTGGTGCCTGCACAATGGATGGAAGAAGAGTAGTATTAGTAGGTATGAGAATTTCAAATGGAGGAGGATACATACTGGAGTATTTAGGAGAGGTTGCAAGATGGTGCACAGCTGTGACGATGTCATCAGTAAGATTTTCATATTCTTGCTCAATATCCATCTCAGTGAAGCTATTGGTGAGAGTAGTCTCCAATGAATCAATGTGTTGGACCTGAAATGCTTGCTCAACAAAGTTTTGTATCATACAAATATTAAAGCAGTCAAAGTCATCTTGAGGAAACTTTATTGCATCAAATATTTTAAATTCTATCTTCTCACCATTAATTTTCATACTTACTATACCCTTTTTCACACAGATTTTAGTGTCGGCAGTCCTCATGAAAGGTCTCCCTAGTATGATAGGTAAAGGTAATGGCATAGGGCATTCTTCCATGTCTAATACAATAAAATCTGCAGGTAGAATGAACTTGCCAACATTTACTAAGACATCCTCAAGAATACTTCTAGGTCTTTTAATACTCCTATCTGCCAACTGTAAGGTAATAGAAGTCGGCTGTAGCTCCCCCAAACCTAGGGTTTCGAATACTGTGTAAGGTAGCAAGTTTACCCCTGCTCCTAAGTCTAGTAATGCCTTGTCAAACAGTTGATCACCTATCCTACAGGGTATGGTAAAACTACTCGGGTCTGTCAGTTTTGGTGGGAGTTTCCTAAGTAGTACAGCACTTACCTCCTCAGTTAATGCTACAGTCTCATGTTCTTGAAATTTTCTTTTATGAGTACAACAATCTTTTAGGAATTTAGCATAAGCAGGTATTTGGTGAATTGCATCTAGTAATGGAATATAAATTTCAACTTTCCGCAAGGTCTCAAAAATATCAAGCAGTTTATTGTCTTTCTTTTGTTTTACTAACCTTTGCGGGAAGGGTGGTGCATTCACCTTCTCCGTCTCACTTACCCTTGATGCTGATGGTGTTTCTTTGGACGGTGCTGTAAGTTCATCGGATCCAATCACCTTGCCATTTCTTAAGGTTGTGACAGCTTTTAGTTGTTGATGCCCACCAGGGTTGGGTAGTGTTTGAGCTGGGAGCTCTCCTTGCTTTCTGCTACTGAGCTCTTTAGCTAATTGTCCCATTTGTACCTCTAGTCTTTGAATTGCTTGCTCATGTGCCGCATTGGTTTGTTTTTGCTGAGTCATGAACTGTTCTTGCGATGTCATCAGTTGTTTTACTAGACTTTCGAGGTCGTTTCTTTTTGGTTCAGAATTAGCATGGGCAGTGGGCTGCTGATTTCATTGCTGTCCTTGGTTGTTTTGATTGTTGCTCCATGAGAAATTTGGGTGATTCCGCCATCTAGGGTTGTAGGTGTTTGCATATGGGTTATTCTTTGGCGGATAGTTGTTGGGTCCCACATAATTTGCTTGCTCCAGATCTGCAGATAAAGGACAAGCATTAGTATTGTGATCATATTGAGAGCATATCGCACATACCTGTAGTGGAGTAGCTGAGGTAGTTTGAGCAGCCATGGCTTTTACCAATAAATCTAGTTTTCTTTCCATTGCAGCCATTTTAGGGGAAGATCCTCCATTCATATTTACCTCATACACTCCTTTACCTTTGGTCATATGTCTACCTCGAGAGGAGAATTGCTGAGTGTGTTCGCTGAGGGTTTCAAACAATTCCATTGCCTCTTCGCTGCTTTTCTCCATAAGGACTCCTCCACAACCTGAATCAACAATACATTTATTAGTATCATTTAAACCTTCATAGAATGCTTGTACCAGTTCATCTTGAGGTAGGTTGTGATGTGGGCATTTGAGTAGCAATTCATTGAAGTGTCCCCATGCTTCGAAGAAAAGGTCCCCATCCTTTTGTTGGAAGGATTGGATCTCCTTCCTCATTTGTCTTGTCTTTTGGGCTGGGAAGAATTTCCTCAAGAATTTGCTTGCTAACTCCTCCCAAGTGTGGATGGAAACTGCAGGCAAGGAATTATACCAAAGTTTAGCATTATCTTTTAAGGAAAAAGGGAATAGAATTAACCTTATTCCTTCTTGGTCTAGTCCTTGTATGTGCTGAAACTTGCAAAGATCAAAAAATTCTCGAAGATGTAAGTGTGGATCTTCATTAGGAGTTCCTCTAAAATGCGTCAAGGCATTCAAGATTTGCGGAGATATGTAATAATTTCCCGCTGCCTCAGGTTGATATACGATGCATGACAGTTGATCGATGTTCCGAGGGATGAAGGATTGCTTCATTGGAACTCGTGCAGGTGGTTGCTGGTTTTCGAGCTGTTCCGCCATTTGTGTTTCGTTCTCGATTTCTCCTTTGTTCTCCTCAAAGTTGTCCCTAAGCCTTTGTCGGATGGTCCGTTCAAGCTCGGGATCGAGGGAAAAGAATTCCGGATGTCGGGATCGAAGTCCGTGCATAAAGCAAAAAAAACAGTGTTTGTGCAGCAGTGCAACTCTGCTGTTCGGGTACTCTCTGCCCTAAATGCGATCGATCGCACAGGAGATTGCGATCGATCGCAAACTCCACAGAAAGTGCAAGTAGGGTTTTTGTGACGTACCTGAAAGATAAAACAATTTTGATTAAGTTTTGATAAAAGATTGTAAAAATAAAATAATAACAATGATAAAATGAAAAGTAATCCTAAAAGGAACTTTTAGCGCAATCCCCGGCAGCGGCGCCAAAAACTTGTTGCGCGATTATATACCTAAATAAATGGGTAAATAATCGCACTTGTTTTACTTGCAAGTGCACAAGGTCAATAGTGTAGCATAGTGTGCGAATGCAAGATCATCTCCACAGGGATTGGTAAAGTTCGATTTAGAATTATATTTGCAATGTAAAAAAGATAGAAATAATAAACTGAAGGGTGATTTGATAATAATAAAGACATAGGGCTTTGATATCCACCACTAGTCATACATTCCCGATTTTGTATAAAGTATCAGTGCTCTAGCCATATTATGTGTACCTACTGGTTGCCAACCTAAGGGTATGGTATCTACTCCTTAAGCTATTGATTTCCCTAAGCAACGAGTTAGGCATGGTACTACTCTAACTCTTTTCTTCCTTAAGGGATTCAGCATGGTATCTGCTTGAGTTGTTCCTTAAGAAAGCATAGGTACTGTGGAAATCGACAACCACATGAGACCTAGGGCATGGTATCTACTCCCGGTTTCCCATGTTGATTAACCCGGGTATCCGGATAAGATGGTCCCTTGTTACTGATGGTAGACCCAGGACTTGGTCATCCAAATTGATCTAACTAACCCATCCATACCACATGCATACGTTGGCCTTACACATACATATGAGGAATGTAAATAAGCACAGGTGTTAATCAAGTTAAGTAACATAATAAGCTATGCAAAGATTTAATCAATGAATAAAAATATGGGAATGCATAACTAGGGCTTCAATCGAGCCCTATAAGAGAGTTAGTTACACATACTAACTGAAGTAAACATAATTAAACAAAACATAAGGGAGAAGAATAAACCCGAGAGAAGAGGCGTCAATTCTCTCCCAAGCTCTCCACTCCAAGAAAAGAGAAAAGTGTTTTCTGTCTAAGGTGTCAGGTGTCCTTTTGTGTGTGAGTTACAAGTGTATTTATAGGTCTTTGAGAAGTCCTAATAGACCCATGAGTCCTAAACTTTCCTAAAACGAAAATCTTGTATTTTCCAAAATAAGGTTCTGCAGTTTACTATTCACGCCCGTATCTTTGCGCTCGATCGCATATGGCCTTGCGCTCGATCGCAAGTTGCGCTCGATCCTACAAGTGTGCGCATGATCATATGTGCGCTCGATCGCACTGCATGTGCGCTCGATCGCGCTTTGTCCAGAAAGTGCTCCAGGGCTTCTAGATTTCTTCCTTAAAGTGCCAAAACTGCTTCTTTTTCTCCAAGACCCTATAAAAACATGTAAAACACACAAATGGAGTAAAAGATACCAAATTAATGTAATAAAGGATCTAACAAGTGTAAATAAGGGGGCTTAAATATGTATATTTAAGCGTCTATCACTTACCACTAGAGGGTATCAAGGTACTATAACTCTTGAGTCAAGGAGAGAGCTTTCAGATTGCACGACCTAGTTTTGAGAAAGAACAAGGTATCTCACCCCCGCAAGACGGGGAAACTCCTCCCAAACTAGAAAGGTCCCTACAGTATCAAGAGAGTTTGTCGAGCTAGCATGTTCAAACTTGAAGACTTAGATGGTAAACTGGTGCCACGTACTTAGAATGCAGAGAACCTTAGCAAGTTCTACTAGTAGAACCCTTCTAAGAATGCCTTAGCTATTTTTGTTTCACAAATTCGATTCAACCAATTCTGTTTTGTTAATCTTATTTCATCCATTTCATTTTGCCAAGTATTAATGTAATGCTTAGATATTTATAATAAAGGAATAACCCATTTTTTTCCCAAGTATGTTGATTTCTTCTATCCCAAGAGGAAAGGCCCGTGTTGTTCCCTTTCGGATGCTTACTTTAGTCAAAGTATGGACAAATGGAATGGAAAACAAAGAGCAGCCTTCATTAATTTATATATTTTTAAAAAAAATGGAACTAATGGCAGAAAGCACAAAAAAAAATTCTGCTCTATGTCCACCTTCTCTTCCTCAGTAGCAGGAGCCCGACCTTCATTGTCGGCGTTTTCCTTATCGAAAGGGATCTCTGCCATGGAGAAGTCCTGGCCTGGGTACGCAGCTAAAGCATGCTGTTTAGCCTTTTCAAAACCCCTGAGGTAGAACTCACCAACTGCCACCTCCATAGCCGAGTTGAACTCTTAGGACTACTTGAAATTAGCCAAGACCCTCTCGGCAGCTTCTTTCTCATCCCAGAGTTTCGTTAGCTCTACTTTAGTGGCATCCCACCTTGATCACGCCTCCTTCAGATCCTCTATCAGCAGATCCTACTCTCTCTCCAAGCGGCCGATCTCCACCACATGCTTTGCAAGAGATTCTCGTAAAGTCCAGACGATGTTGTGACATTTGCCCAACTTCTTGTCCAAATCTAGACACTGATGGGAAATGATGCCCGAGGCTATACTAGACTGAAAAAATAAACAAGTTAGAACCCTCGAAAGCTGACAAGACTAACATAACACCATAATATAACGTAGTATATGTAGGAGGCCATACCTTCAACCATCACAACAAGACTCTCTACAGGTTCTTGGGTCATCTTCCCCATGTCTTGGGGAAGAATACCCCAGATCAAGTGCTCTCGTGTGACGTATGCACTTTTGAAGCAAGAATCCCTGACCTTCACATACTAGTCTAGCCTGAAGACTTGAGGGAGGTATGTCAGACTGACATAGCGACCCTCATGGGAGAAAGGGAAAGAGAAAGGGTAGTGACTGCATAATCCTCTACCAAAATAGGAGTAGGGGGAGGAGTGCGAGAGCCCCCTACATTAGTCTCACTTGCAAAAGACTGACTCACCAGTGCTCGAGCCTCCTCGTCTAGTTTCCTCTTTTGGGATAATTTTGCTGCCCTCCGAGCGGCTTTAAGGGTGTTTGTGGCTGTAAAATACGATAAGACATGAATACAAGAAACATAAAAGAAAAATAAGTGCAGTAGAAATGACTGGGACCTATCTATTCGTTTGGTCCCTCAGGACAAAGTCCGAGCCTAGCCAACTTGACATTTTGGTAGAGGAGCTCAACTGCTATTTTCCTGCCAATCATATATTACAGGTTGTCCATCTCCCTCATCAAAAGATTGAGTTTTTTTTTTGACTTAACCAAGTCCAAGTTCCACTTGGAAGGCAAGTCGAAGCCCTTCTCACTCTAAACATTGAAGAAACTCTTCTTTCATCTCTTAAAACTCGAGGGTGTCTTCTCCAATAACCCTCTTTTTAGCCTAGAACTCAGTATTACCCACCCATTCTCCTTATACTTACTAATAAAAAAAAGGTTCTTGAGAACATTCATGTTCATTACCCCCTTCACTTTGATACTCACGTAAATAAACGTCATGAGAAGACGTATGGAGTTTGGTACAAACTGACACAAGGTAATGCCATAATACCTAAGCACTGTGTGAACAATGGGATGAATGGGGAAATTGAGCCCAACCTTAAGGTGATGGTGATAAATGCACAATTACCATTCTTTTAGGTCATCACAAACACGCTCCCCAAACCCAACGTTCCTAAGTTTTAACTCCTCAGGGATCTTATATGTGATTCTTATCTCTTCAAGCTCATTATCCGTCAGCTTATCAAGGGAGAGGTTGGCTGTAAAATCTATATTTGGCCTTTCATACTCTTTCATCTCTTCTCGAAGCATACATAGGGCTTGGTTGCCCTCAAAGGAAGAAGAACATGACTCATATCCCTTATACAGAACCAAGACACGAGAGTTTCATGTGGAATCATTCACCTCAGCCTCTAAGCCATCATGACTACCACGGTTGTCATCACTGTTGCTATCGCTATCCTCCCCACTACTTTTGCTATTACTACTACTATTACCACTATTGCTACTACCACTACCTCTATCGTGGTAAACATCGAAAGAAGACATGAGTAGATAAAAATAGGACTTACTGATCGAGGGTTTTGAGGAGTTTTAGTATGCCGAGTACTGGACTCCCACTGAAACAGAAACTTTGTGCTCCTAGATTACCCCAACTCCGAGTTCTCAGATTCTCACCACTCCGAGCTCCCATTACTTCGAAGGCTTTCAAGATTAAAGACTCTCAATTTTTTTGATAACTACAGAAAAATGAAGAGTAAAGGGAAGCTTTTCCCTTTATATGGAGCTCCTCATGCATAGAACGAGGAGGCATTATTAACTTAGCCATATTCTTAAACATTAAAGCAGTACCCTTCTCCAAAATCAAGAAAGGTATCTGTAATACTCGTTTTCGTAAAGTAAGGGTAAATAAGTAATTTAATAAATTTGGCATGAAATTAAAATAATGTAGTTACACGAAGGACTAAGCATTGAATAAAATAATTCTTTTGAAAAAAAAACAAAAATTTCAGGATATGGACATCATTAAAAGAAAAGAAGTAAAAAAAAAAAAAGCTTTGGACTTGAATATCCAGAAGCAAGAAAACGAAAGAAAAAAAAAAAATCTTTTTTTCCTAAAAAAAAAAAAGTCAAAGAAAGGTGACTGCACCTGTTGCCAAGTAAATTGGTGTGGAGGAGAGAGTTCTCCACGTTTTTGAAACGTGAAGGCCTTTTAAAAGGTTGAAAATTTGGTGGAGGGGGCGACTGAAGCAAACTTTGCATATATATATATATAAAGTTGTATACTGAACGATTTCGTTCAGTTTCTTTCTATTTCTTATTTTCTCAAAACACTTGGAGATTCAAAAAGAAGTCGAAAGAGCAAAATTTTGAAGAGGTTTTCTGCGAAATTTCATAGAAAATCAAGAATAGCTATCAGAAAACCAGAAGGTAATATCATAGTGGTTATTTTTGAATTTATGACATTTATGAAGTTTCCCCGAATTTAAAGTGGGAATTTTCAAAGTTTGTGGTTTATATCGAATTGAAGGATAAATTAGAAAATTTATATAAATATAATGTCAGGTGTTGACGATCTACAACCGGGGGGAATTTCTGAGAGAAACAGAAAAGGCAAGGAGGTGATCCATGAGTAGCTTTAAGAGTTACGTGGTGAGTTGGATTTACTTTAAGTAGTCTAAATAAAAAAGAATAGTGATAATATTAAAATAAATTATTAGCTTATATTGTGGTGATAGATAAAGATTTGGTTGATATTTATAATATAAATTTTGGGCATGTAGAAAATTATTAGGAGAGAAATAATATTTTTGGGGATAATAAGTTGATTTAATAATAAAACGATAAGTGAAATTTTTGATGAGTTATATTGATGTTTAGATACGAATTTTGAGGAGATGAATTTTTGTGGATCTTGACAAGCTTTAATGGATGGTTTGAGGTGATTTTGGAATAAGAAGGATTTAGTGGAATTTTATATAATGTGATAAAAATCAGGATGATTTGATATGATTTGGGATGAAATTTAGTTGATTTTGGTAAGCTTTAAAGGATGATTGATGTGATTTGGGATGAAAGGAATTTAGTGGAATTTTTGTTATATAAATTTGAGAATAATGAGGATGGTCAATTTAAGTGTGTTGAATTTATGTTGTTTTATATTACTGTTCAGATGCATGTTTCATATTATTGTTCATATGCATATGCATTAAATAAAAAGAAAAGAACCGGGAAGGCAGCCGGTCTAATTGAAAAACAGTGACAACCAGTATGTGCTGAAAATAAAAGGGACATTGTGCCAGCCGGTATATGCTGAGAAAATTCTGTGGCAACCGGGACAAGTTGCAAAGTAAAGAACCGAGAAGGGGCCGGTCTAAGATAATAACAACCTGTCGACAAGTGGGAAGACGTTCCCATCATATACATTCATTGCATTGCATCTATTTTTATTATTGTTTGCATTATTGAAATACTGATGTGTGATGTATAAATTGTGAATATAATTAATGATGGTTGAGTCTCACAGAAAGAGACAGCTATGGTGATAAGATTTCTGAAATGATGAGGTGTGGTGTATTATTGTGAATATAATTAATGATGGTTGAGTCTCACAGAAAGAGACAGTTATGGTGATGAGATTATTGAAATGCTGAGGTGTGGTGTGTTATTGTTATAGTGATAAGAACAATCAAAATGGTAGATTTTATGATGTGAACCTCCTTACGAGGAAATCATGAGATAATTGATAGTCTTGAGGTGAACCAATAAATAAGAGGAAGAGATTGTTAGAGAACGGATATTATGATATGTGGAGTGATAGTAGAATGCTAGTATCAAGTGTAGGAAATATAAATTGATTTAAATATTAAAAGACTGTTTATACAAATGAGTACTTTTAGTAAATTTAATTCACTGAGCTTGTGAAGATCACCTCTCATTGTACAATGATTTTTAGGTATCAGGTCTGACAAATAGTTTGGTGAGTTAAAGTTCAGAAGAAATCATTTTCTGTAAGCCACGTGCGTGTCAACATCCTCAGACTAATGAGATAATAAAATGAAAAATTTATTTGTAAATATTCATGCATTTTATGTTGTATAGAATATTTAACGATCAGATTGATGTAAAATTTCTTTTGGTGTTATTTATATTTCGTTGTTACATATATATATCGTGCTGAGATTCTCAAAATGTGATGACACTGTTTCGGGGGTGGCCAACCCGGGATGGGTCGTTACATTATCACCTCTTGGGGAACTCTAGGATGTGCGCCACCTCCTTTCAACATTTAAGAATGTAGCTCGAGGTATCCTCAATTAAATGCCAAAGGGCCGGGCCAAAAAGCCAGGGTCAGACTCTAAAGTGTAACGTTTTAAGGCCAAAAGGATAACATCTTGGGCCCAAAACCAAACTGCGCCCCACTACACCAAAGTCCACAAAAAATGAAAAGGATAGGGAGTCCTATGAAATTCATTCTATAGGACCAAGTTTTCCTCCTCGGACTTCCACAAAGACCCTGAGCAGTTGGAGTCCACGTTTAACTCCTCATATTTCTCCAAAGACTCTGGGCAGTTGGAGTCCATGTTCAACTCCTCGAACTTCTCCAAACACTCTGAGCAGTTGGAGTCCATGATCAACTCATCGGACTTCTCCAAAGACTCCAAGCAGTAGGAGTCCATGTTCAACTCCTCGTACTTCTCCAAAGACTCCGAGCAGTTGGAGTCCAGGTTCAACTTCTCAGACTTCTTCAAAGACTCCAAGCAGTTGGAGTCAATGTTCAACTTCTCGAACCCTTCCAAATACTCCGAGCAGTTGGATTCCATGTTCAACTCCTCAGACTTCTCCATAGACTCCGAGCAGTTGGAGTCCATATTCAACTCCTTGGACTTTTCCAAAGACTCTGAACAGTTGGAGTCCATGTTCATCTCCTCAGACTTCTCCAAAAACTCTGAGCAGCTTTGACTGAGTGTCAACCCCTCGGACTCAAATCACTAAACTCTGAGCAATGTAGATTGAGTGTCAACTCCTTGGATCCAGTCACCAAACTCCAAGCAGTTTCTGAACTCCTTGGACTTACTTAAAAAACTTCAGGGGAAACCAGCCTGACGGGCCTGCTCGTCGTCTCCTCTGAGATCGGTCCACGCCACAATAAACCCCTATCCATTCTGAAATCGCACAACATACCCCATGTTACCTACTTCCTCATAAATGCAATTAAGGAAGTTGGGGCATCTGATATGGGGAAAACTTCTCTTAGCAATGGTGTAATGCCACGTGTCAGTCTTAGGGTGGAAATGGTAATTTTGTAACCACGAAGAGATAACCAATCACCACCTGACACTTAGCAAAGGATATAATGGTAATTTCACGCCATAAGACCTGATGCTACTCCATCATTCCAACTTTTGGATAAACTTGCACGACTGATAGATAACTCCAAAAGAATACTAATCCTATCCTAACACTATAGTTATTCTCTTGATCAAAATCTACTCTGACACACTATAAAAAGGGGTTCTCATAAACCAACAAGTATGGACAATTCTGAACACACAACCCCTATTCTCTTTGATTTCCTTCATTCCCCATAAAAGGCCCAAAACTAACTTAGACATCGGAGAGTCATCTGGAGGCATACCCTCCCTCGATCTCTGTGACTTTAGGTTTTAGCTTCGTTTCGTGTGTGCAGGTCCCACTCTTTGACAGTTCCAATTTTGGCATCAACAGGTATCTAGCTCTATACCCGCACTATTAACTGACCGTAATGATTTGTTTTAGTTCAATTTCTCTTTTACCGTAGAAACCAAGAAGAATGAAGGGAAGACATTTCCATCAAGTCTTGGAGAACTTCTAGCATTAAGGTATCTCTTTAATCTTAAAATCTAGGCTGTTGATATTTTGATCTGACATGGTACTTTTTCCTTCCCTGAATTTCAACATGATTCCTTACTTTTCTTGAAAGTTTATCTACAGATTGAACCGTGTGAGTTTTCAATGTTTTCCCTGCACCGATTTTGATTATTAATTGTACTTTCTTAATTCAGTATCATTTTAGATCAATGAACATGGTTTTTTGGTTTAGTTCTCATTCCTCATAATGTAATTTGGGGTTGAAGTTTGTTTCCAACTTGCTTTTATGAACTGTAAACTTCAATTCACCCAGGGAAAGAAACGAAAAACGTGAGTGAATTTTGACTTGTAAAAAAATTTAATGAGTTTTGAGTTGAAGAAACAAGTATTATTGCCAAAAGGAAACACCAAAGTGCAAACGTTGTCATTGTTTTCTAGGCAGTCTCTTGTTATTTTTGAGGAAGTACAACCTTCAATTATTCTATAAGCATGTGAAAGTTTCACACTTATTTCCTGCAAACTATCCCATTCCCACTACTGGCTCCGCCAGTGCAATCTAGAGTGCCATAGTCCGTCACCAATGGATCTGTTTGGACCAAAACTCCGGCAGGAGAGAAAACACAAGCACCACAATCTGCAGAGAGAAATGATGTGGTTCTGTACTTGTCCTCTCCTCCCACTATTGGCATTGCCACACCAGGTTTTGCAGGGTTCTTGAAATCTGGCTGGTAAGTCCTGCCAAGCAATCCCTCAACTTTCGAGGATAAACCATAGAATCTGAATTGTACTTCCAAGTGAGCAAAACAGTCATCAGCAGGTAGTTGGTAGTTATGGATCCTATCATCTTCCTTGGTTACTGGCACCACATTGACTGAAATCTCAGCAATTTCTGGGAGGGTGACTAAGACACTGTTCTTGCTTGATGTTCTTTCTACTCTGATATCAGTTGCAGTCGATTGCCATGAAGAGAGATGCCCTTCTGGTATGACAATCTCCTTTCCGTTGTGAGAGAATTTTAGGTGGTCAATTTCATCATCCCATGTTGCTGTTTGAGTAGCCTCGAGAGAGAAGGTGTGCGTGCCAAAGAGGATACCAAGGGCCTGAATCCAAGTATAGTCTCTTGTTCTGCCTGCAGGCCTGAGGCCAATGAAGCGGGCATTGACGTGGAGGTTGAAATCAGATACCAAGCTGAAATGCTCATTTCTCTTCCCATGGAAGTAGAACACAATGCCATCTCCACCAATGAAGCGGGGGTCCAAGCATGCTGCTCCAGGGGCATTGCAATTTGGTTTGCGATCTACAATTTCCAGACAAAAACTTTTAAAGCTCAATCAAAATCAAGAAAGCACATTATGAAGGTTGTAGAGAAATGGTCTTACTTCTGCACTCAGCTTGGCAAATTGGTGAATTACAGTTGATATAACAAACTTTGGATTTGGAGTTTGCCGGTGATGTTGATGGGCATTGAGCTGGGCAAGTCAGCCGCTTGAGAAAGCACGGGCTTTTGCGGCTGTAGCAGGTCCTAGTTTCTGCATAAATTTGTACCGCAGCTGATACGAAGAGAACCAGAATGATCAATAAACCATTGCTGCTTGAAGCCTTCATATCTTTTCTCTTCAGTGGCTGCAGATGCTAAAATGGCCTAGAACAAAACCGCGCAACTAGGTATCTCTCCTTTCTGCTCTCTCTATATAGAATTCAACAAGTTGGAATTTTGGTATTATTTTACCACTTTAAGTACTCTTTTCAAGTTTTATGCTTTATTCCAACTTTAGATTGTGAACATGGGCTATGTTGGATTTCTTAAATCCTTTGCGGGATTAATGGATTATTAATCTTGGTCAATGCTTTGGGGCTTGTAACTGTAATTTAAAATTTGGCAGTTGACATTATTGCCTCTCCTTTCCAGCTTCAGTAAGGCTTCAACTTGCTAAGAGTGGCAAGGGTTGGCTCTGGCTCAGCGTCTATGGCACGGCTTTTCAATGTCCAAGACTGGTGGCTAAAACGACGCGTACGTCAGCACGTGATGCACATACACATACGTGTCCATTAATTGCAGACAAGATACTACATAACATGCTCGGTCCATGTGATAGGAACACGGTCATTAACCGGTAAAACAGCCATAGATACCTGTATTCTCTTACTTTTGAATGGAGGAAATGTGTAAAAACTCGTAATACACAATTTTTTTTTAAGCAAAACTGTTTGAAAACTCTCTCATATCTCACAACTCAAACTTCAATACACCTAATATTCTTTCAACCATTAGATCATTGTAAACCTTCTTTTACAAGTTATATTGGTGCTTGGTTCGCTACACTCTACATCTAATTACTGCTTCAAGAATAGGGGTGACTTACTAACTCTCTTGAGCCCATATTTATAATAACTAATACCCATATCCTTTTCATACATAGATGATGTGGGATCCGAACTACTTACAATAACACTGCTCTCCGATGTGAGATATGAGGAATATCCCAACAAATTTATCCCTCGACTCAAATCCCTGAAACTTCGACATTTTGCGCCGGGTTTGCCTACACCAAATCAAAACCTCTATGTTGTAATCTGGCCTTCAATACTGCTTAGTCAAATTTTGAGCTTAATCCCAACAATCCTCCACCTAGGCTTAAAATTTGATCTTCAACAGAAAAATCTAACTTGCTTCTTCACTGCATCAATTCTTTGAATTTTTGTCATTATTGAACTATGCTCTGATATCACTTGTTAAGAGTTTTTCAAAAAAAAAAAAATCCTCCCAAGATCCACAAAAATAATACATAGTTTTGACACCACTTGTTGAGAATCTGAAACCCATTTAACAACCACATAATCACAATAGCAAAAATAAAGAGAAAACAAACACAAAAATTTTAACGTGGTTCGGTATCTATTGCCTATGTCCAAAGGAGAATCAATCCACTATTAACTCTCAGCTACATCAATTGTTTTTCAAACCAAAACTGTACTAAAACACTCATTGCAACTTTTGGATGGAGGAAAGCTGCAAAAACTCACTACTCCACAGTACACAATATTTCTAGGCAAAAATGTGTGAAAACTCTCCCAAATCTCACAACTCAAACCCTAATACACTAAATGTTCACTCAACACTTGGATCCTTGAAAACCCTCTTTTACAAGTTATATTGGTGTTTGGTTTGCTACACTATACATTTGACCAACTATTCCTGTTTCAGGAATAGGGGTGAATGAGTAACTCTCTTGATGCCCATATTTATAATAACTAGTACCACATCATTTTGACACATAAACAATGTGAGACTATAACTACAACTATTCATGTGTTAAGAAAACACCAATCATCCCGCTCTTATTTTCTATCATTCTTCTTTCCCCTCAAACGATAGAAAGATCATTCTTTCTTCTTCTTTTTTTCTCTCATTTTTTCTCTCTACCAATTATAGCACAAGAAAACTGATGTTTTCTATCATTTTTTCGGTAAACATGATGAAAAAAGTTGGAAGAAAAAAAAAGGGTTTATTTTAGCTTCCACTCTGCAATCTAGGAATACAATTTACACATATGAGAAGAAAACGTCCATCATCCTACTTTTCTTTTTTTAGTGCTCGTCTGTCACTTTCTTTTTTCTCCCTCTTTTACATCCTACTTTTCATCTCTATCAAATTGAGTTTTCTTAATGAATTTTGTATTATTTTGAAAATTGGATTTATTATATCCTTTATCTCCCATTTACCCCCGACACTCACAATGCCAAATTCCAAGCTCAATTCCTGCAAATGGGTATGATAAAATAGAATGGCAAAAAAGCTGATAAAATCAAATGACTAAATTCTCTAACTTAATGATGATTATATGTGTAGTAACATACTTGACATGAATTTATATATCCATCTTTTTTTATTACATTGACAAATAGGGGATCGAACCCGCATTGATCTCAGGACTAACATCTTTATGACTCACTTCGTAACAACAATAATAATGTATATTTATCAAGACAATTAATCTTATTACATAGAAATCCATCATAATATCTTATATCATATACCATAAAAAGAGCACCAATTTTTTTCTCCTCTTCTCTTAAAGGTAATTTGCAAATAGGGGAAAACTTGATGACTATTGTTGTGCGAAAATATACCTAAATAAATAGGTGAATAATCGTACTTTGTTTTACTTGCAAGTGCACAAGGTCAATAGTGTAGCATAGTGTGCGAATGCATGATCATCTCCACAGAGATTGTTAAAGTTCGATTTAGAATTATATTTGCAATGTAAAAAGATAGAAATAATAAACTGAAGGGTGATTCGATAATAATAAAGACATAGGGCTTTGATATCCACCACTAGTCATACATTCCCGATTTTGTATAAGGTATCAGTGCTCTAACCTTAATATGTGTACCTACTGGTTGCCAACCTAAGGGCATGGTATCTACTCCTTAAGCTATTGATTTCCCTAAGCAATGAGTTAGGCATGGTATCTACTCTAACTCTTTTCTTCCTTAAGAGATTCAGCATGGTATCTGCTTGAGTTGTTCCTTAAGAAAACATAGGTACTATGGAAATCGACAACCACATGAGACCTAGGGCATGGTATCTACTCCCGGTTTCCCATGTTGATTAACCCGGGTATCCGGATAAGATGGTCCCTTGTTACTGATGGTAGACCCAGGACTCGGTCATCCAAATTGATCTAACTAACCCATCCATACCACATGCATACGTTGGCCTTACACATACATATGAGGAATGTAAATAAGCACAGGTGTTAATCAAGTTAAGTAACATAATAAGCTATGCAAAGATTTAATCAATGAATAAAAATATGGGAATGCATAACTAGGGCTTCAATCGAGCCCTATAAGAGAGTTAGTTACACATACTAACTGAAGTAAACATAATTAAACTAAACATAAAGGAAAAGAATAAACCCGAGAGAAGAGGCGTCAATTCTCTCCCAAGCTCTCCACTCCAAGTAAAAGAAAAGAGAAAAGTGTTTACTATCTAAGGTGTGTTTTTGTGTGTGAGTCACAAGTGTATTTATAGGTCTTTGAGAAGTCCTAATAGACCCATGAGTCCTAAACTTTCCTAAAACGAAAATCTTGTATTTTCCAAAATAAGGTTTTGCAGTTTACTGTTCACGCCCGGATATGTGCGCTCGATCGCATGTGTCCTTGCGCTCGATCGCAAGGTGCGCTCGATCCTACAAGTGTGCGCATGATCGTATGTGCGCTCGATCGCACTGCGTGTGCGCTCGATCGCACTTTGTCCAGAAAGTGCTCCAGGGCTTCTAGATTTCTTCCTTAAAGTGCCAAAACTGCTTCTTTTTCTCCAAGACCCTATAAAAACATGTAAAACGCACAAATGGAGTAAAAGATACCAAATTAACGTAATAAAGGATCTAACAAGTGTAAATAAGGGGGCTTAAATATGTATATTTAGGCGTCTATCACACCCCCAAACTTACATATTGCTAGTCCCTTAGCAATACTAAATTAAAAACTAAAACAGAAATATAGATAAATCCAATGTTCATAGTGTCAATAAAAATCTAGATTTTACACAAAACAACGATGCGCATTCATGAGCAAGTTTAACAAGTGTAAACATATATCTGCAATGAATAAGAGTTTTGAACGTAAATCTTATTCACTAGGTATTTTAAGATATCACAAGTTTGACTTCGGTGTGTGGTGATCAGCACATAAAAGGTTGGGTTTTCAAGAAATTCAAACAGGTAGTGTTTCGATGACTCAAGATTCACCAAACTTCCTATTAGAGTCAACAAATATGGCATAGATTTTTATTTGCGAGATTTTTGCCAAGTTAGTTCCCTTAAGCTTTCTTGATGACTCGTGTAACGAGCGTTTGGCCAATGACTCCCAAACCAGATTGTTTTAGGGCATTAGGTGTAAAGATACCCCTAAGGACTTACTAGCTCGAGTCAACAAGGCTACGAAACTAACTGATTTTTATGCTACCATTTAGAATTTTTCACTTTTTGACGTGACACTCAATGCTTACTGAGGCAAGAGGGCCAGTTACTCAGCGAAAAATTCTTTTTTTTTTTTTAATGATCACTTAAGATTTTCCACCTTTTGACGTGACACTCAATGCTTACTGAGGCAAGAGGGCCAGTTACTTAGTGGAAAATTTGTTTTTATTGATCATTAGGAGCATTTTTTTTTCTTTTTGAGTACGAATCAATCTTTTCTATTTTTATATGCCAAAATGTCAATCTAATAGGTCATCTAGTTCACAGTCAAGCAAAAGAAACATACCAATCCAAATAACATGTCATACCCCACACAGCTATGTGCTAATGTGCTCGTGATAGTTCAAGTTAAACTTGTGAATTCTTAAATGCCAAAAGGACAGCGATCTAGGTTCAAAACTTGTTTATTGGCCTATATGTTCAAAGTGTTAAGCTCACTGATGAAGTCGAATCATAACATTTGGTTTAGATAAAAAAAAAAGTTTATTGGACAGAATGAACATGCATTTATCTATGAAAATAGTGACAAAACTAAAAATTTAGGACATAGTGTAGTGTGTGAATGTGTCCCCATACCCCCAAACTTAAAATGCACATTGTCCCCAATGTGTAAATAGCATGGAAAGATCTGACCTGGGAGATGGAGAGCTATATGGCTGGCATGGCTTGTAGCACGCCCCCAAACTTCAACTGAATGTACTAACACTGTCCTTGAAAAAGAAAGAAAAGTAAAAATGGAAAACAAGTACTAATAACAAAATAATAAACAAGTAAAATACTAATAACTATAAAAAGGATATGCAGTGGGGTGCCTCCCATGAGCGCTAAGTTTTACGTCTTCAGCCAGACGAGGTACTCTCTCACTGCTGATCATCAGGTGGTGCAGTCGGAGAGGTACCGGGTGCTGGAGGTAGGCGATCAAGTATGGCCTGCAGCATGGCCTCCTGGCGAGTAAATCGTGCCTCCAAACTGTCGATGCGCTGATGTACAAGAGTGGTGGCGGCAGCGAACTCACCTCGGAAGGAGAATAGCTCAGCTAAGAAGTGCTGGGACTCGGTGGGTCCCATATCCGAATGATCTTCCTCCCGTACCGGGCTCATGACAGGGGCCTCGGTCTCCATGTGATCTTCCTCTACTCGCTCAGCTGCTGGAGCAGGGACTGGGGGACCTCGTGGCATGTGTGATATACTTTGTGTCCACTGAGCCCGCCCAAAGATAGGATGCTCTCGTACTGCCCCGTCACTATGGGTCCCCTTAATCCCCTTCTTCTTGAGGATGGAGGTGAGTAAGAACGGGAAAGGGAGTCCCCAAGCATTGGCCGTGGAAGTCTGACGGCCATGTACGTGATCCCAGAACTTGTGCAGCTGGCTCCAAATGACAGACGGGATGGAGTACCAGTGGCCTCTATGGAAGGCGTATAATGTCTGAAGAAATTGGTCTCGCCGCTGTGTCTTGTGCCCCAATGGACACACATTACGCTGGAGGATCGTATCGATGAGCCATAGTCTGGGGGGCAGCTTGGATCGGCCGGCCGCATTGTTATGCCTGTCGGCATACTGGTCAGCGCACATATCCATGATGATCTCGGCCAGGGCAAAGGACTCCGGCTGCTCCTCGATATCAGCGCCCTCAGGAGGGGACTCATCCGTGCAATGAAGAGCAGTGGCAATATCGGTACTGGTCACCTCGATGGACGTGCCCTTAACTGAAGAGATAAGGACCCCCGGTCTGCTGCAGTCGAAAGATAAATGCTCGTAAAACTGTACTACGAGCTGGGAGTAGGTAGTGGAGCACACTGGCTTAAATAGCCTCTTCAACCCTCGGAGTCGGAGTGCTTAGACGGCCCATTGAGTGGCATCCATGTGCCGGAATATGTCGTCGATGGCGAAAGCCGTTTCGAACAACAACTCTCGTTGCTCGATGCTGGGCCGGGATGAGGAGGCACGACTGCTGGAGGCGCCAGACGTGGAAACAGATGGTTGAGACATGCTGGTGCTTGGCTTCTGGCTGATTTACGATCGATCTCAGTGGTGTGCGCTCGATCGCAACAACCTTGCGCTCGATCGCACCCGGTCAGGAATTACGTCGAACAGCTTATGTGCACCAAACAGGCAAGCTATAGTCTGTTCAATGTAGAACTCGTTCCTACCCGTCCTGCAACCAAACAATCATTCAATCAAACACACATCAATGTATATGTAAAAGGAAATCACAGTTTCTAATTAAAATTTGTGTATGTGTACAATACCTTGTGCAATGTATGACGGAATGTGAATAGGGAGGGGGGGTTGACGGTGGTGCTGGTGGTGGACGACGGTGAGGGTAAGGTGATGATGAGGTGTTGTGGTGGTTGGGTGTGAGGTAGGGTGATGTGGGTGGTGGAGTTGTGTGCGAGTGAGAGTGAGAGCAAATGTGCAGGGGGCGAGTGAAGTGAGTGAGTGAGTTCAATTTTATTAATGTCTCTGCCTCGAGTGCGCTCGATCGCACTCGTGCGCTCGCTTATGTTTTCAGGACACGTTCGATCGCACTATTGCGCTCGATCGCACGGAAGGGTGCGATCGATCGCAAATGTGGCACATAAGTATAATTAAAAACTTGATACCTTGCTGAAAAATGACTAATTGTAACAACACAACCTTACCAGTTATTAGTGGCTTCAGTACCACTAACCTTACTAGAGGTGCTTGAGCTTAATAGATGATCAAAATTTTTACTTTGCTCAAGCACTCTCTTGCGACCGTGCTAGTTGTTTGGAGGGAAGCACCTAGAGCCCACCTCGTGGAGCTCTAGTGCTTGTGTTTCGGCTGTATCCTGGACTGATTCAAGTGCTGTTGATAGTGTATTCATCTCCCATCTTGGCATCTGGTCAACATAATAAGGAAAAGTAGTATGAGTAAGTGCAGGAGGTTTAATTTGTAAAGCACACTTACTTGAAGGTTTTGGTGTGTCCTTGAAAAGATGCACATCTTTAATCACATTATCCTCCTTCGGCCTAGTGTTTACTCTTGTGTTTTCATGGTAGGGGAGAGTCTCCAACGTGCGATGGACCTGAGAAGCTTTCTCACAAACACTTTGCATGAAATTCATATTAGAATTTTTATCATCATTACTGGTTGAGTTTAATGTATTAAACATTTGAAATTGTATTTCCTCATCATTTACTCTCATTGTGATAATGGCCCGTTTTACACTAATATTAGTGTCAGCAGTTATCATAAAGTGGGGTGTCCTATGATGATGGGGAGAGGTAATGGCAAAGTACATTCTTCCATATCCAATACTATAAAATCAGCAGGTATAATGAATTTTCCTACTCTTACCAACACGTCCTCAAGGATACCTCTTGGTCGTTTGATGCTTCGGTCAGCTAGTTGCAAAGTGACGGAGGTTGGTTGAAGCTCCCCCAAACCTAGTGTCTCGTATACACTGTATGGTAGCAGGTTGACACTCGCTCCTAGATCCAATAGTGCATGTTCGAACAACTGGTCACCTAGCCTGCAAGGAATAGTAAAACTACCCGGATCTTTTAGTTTTGGTGGTAATTTTCTTAAAAACACAGCACTTACCTCTTCAGTTAAGGCTACCATCTCATGCTCCTGGAATTTCCTTTTGTTAGTGCAATATTCTTTTAGAAATTTAGCATATGCAGGGATTTGTTTAATGGCATCTAACAAAGGAATATTAATCTCTACTTTCCGCAAGGTTTCAAAAATATCAATTAGTTTATTGACTTTCTTTTGTTTTACTAACCTTTGCGGGAAGGGTGGAGCATTCACCTTCTCCGTCTCACTTGCCCTTGATGCTGATGGTGTCTCTTTGGACGGTGCTGTAAGCTCCTCGGACCCTATCACCTTGCCATTTCTTAGAGATATCACAGCGTTTAGTTGCTGATGCCCACCAGGGTTGGGTAGTGTTTGAGCTGGGAGCTCTCCTTGCTTTCTGCGACTGAGCTCTTTAGCTAATTGTCCCATTTGTACCTCTAGTCTTTGAATTGCTTGCTGATGTGCCGCATTGGTTTGTTTTTGCTGAGTCATGAACTGTTCTTGCGATGTCATTAGTTGTTTTACTAGACTTTCGAGGTCGTTTCTTTTTGGTTCAGAATTAGCATGGGCAGTGGGCTGCTGATTTCGTTGCTGTCCTTGGTTGTTTTGATTGTTGCTCCATGAGAAATTTGGGTGATTCCGCCATCCAGGGTTGTAGGTGTTTGCATATGGGTTATTCTTTGGCGGATAGTTGTTGGGTCCCACATAATTTGCTTGCTCCGGATCTGCAGATAACGGACAAGCATTAGTATTGTGATCATATTGAGAGCATATCGCACATACCTTTAGTGGTGTAGCTGAGGTAGTTTGAGCAGCCATGGCTTTTACTAATAAATCTAGTTTTCTTTCCATTGCAGCCATTTGAGGGGAAGATCCTCCATTCGTATTTACCTCATACACACCTTTACCTTTGGTCATATGTCTACCTCGAGAGGAGAATTGCTGAGTGTGTTCGCTGAGGGTTTCAAACAGTTCCATTGCCTCTTCACTGCTTTTCTCCATAAGGACTCCTCCACAACCTGAATCAACAATACATTTATTAGTATCATTTAAACCTTCGTAGAATGCTTGTACCAGTTCATCTTGAGGTAGGTTGTGATGTAGGCATTTGAGTAGCAATTCATTGAAGTGTCCCCATGCTTCGAAGAAAAGGTCCCTATCCTTTTGTTGGAAGGATTGGATCTCCTTCCTCATTTGTCTTGTCTTTTGGGCTGGGAAGAATTTCCTCAAGAATTTGCTTGCTAACTCCTCCCAAGTGTGGATGGAAACTGCAGGCAAGGAATTATACCAAAGTTTAGCATGATCTTTCAAGGAAAAAGGGAATAGAATTAACCTTATTCCTTCTTGGTCTAGTCCTTGTATGTGCTGGAACTTGCAAAGATCAAAAAATTCTCGGAGATGTAAGTGTGGATCTTCAGTAGGAGTTCCCCTAAAATGCGTCAAGGCATTCAAGATTTGCGGAGATATGTAGTAATTTCCCGCTGCCTCAGGTTGATATGCGATGCATGATGGTTGATCGATGTTCCGAGGGATGAAGGATTGCTTCATTGGAACTCGTGCAGGTGGTTGCTGGTTTTCGAGCTGTTCCGCCATTTGTGTTTCGTTCTCGATTTCTCCTTTGTTCTCCTCAAAGTTGTCCTTAAGCCTTTGTCGGATGGTCCGTTCAAGCTCGGGATCGAGGGAAAAGAATTCCGGATGTCGGGATCGAAGTCCGTGCATAAAGCAAAAAAACCAGTTTTAGTGCAGCAGTGCAACTCTGTTGCTCGGGTACTCTCTGCCCTATTTGCGCTCGATCGCATAGGAGCTTGCAATCGATCGCAATTTCCACAGAAAGTGCAAGTAGGGTTTCGTGAAGTACCTTAAACAGAAAATAACTTGATTTAAGTTTTGATAAAAGATGGTAAAAATAAAATAATAATAATGATAAAATGAAAGTAATCCTAAAAGGAACTTTTAGCGCAATCCCCGGCAACGGTGCCAAAAACTTGTTGTGCGAAAATATACCTAAATAAATAGGTGAATAATCGTACTTTGTTTTACTTGCAAGTGCACAAGGTCAATAGTATAGCATAGTGTGCGAATGCAAGATCATCTCCACAGGGATTGGTAAAGTTCGATTTAGAATTATATTTGCAATGTAAAAAGATAGAAATAATAAACTGAAGGGTGATTCGATAATAATAAAGACATAGGACTTTGATATCCACCACTAGTCATACATTCCCGATTTTGTATAAGGTATCAGTGCTCTAGCCTTATTATGTGTACCTACTGGTTGCCAACCTAAGGGCATGGTATCTACTCCTTAAGCTATTGATTTCCCTAAGCAACGAGTTAGGCATGGTATCTACTCTAACTCTTTTCTTCCTTAAGGGATTCAGCATGGTATCTGCTTGAGTTGTTCCTTAAGAAAACATAGGTACTGTGGAAATCGACAACCACATGAGACCTAAGGCATGGTATCTACTCCTGGTTTTCCATGTTGATTAACCCGGGTATCCGGATAAGATGGTCTCTTGTTACTGATGTTAGACCCAGGACTCGGTCATCCAAATTGATCTAACTAACCCATCCATACCACATGCATACGTTGGCCTTACACATACATATGAGGAATGTAAATAAGCACAGGTGTTAATCAAGTTAAGTAACATAATAAGCTATGCAAAGATTTAATCAATGAATAAAAATATGGGAATGCATAACTAGGGCTTCAATCGAGCCCTATAAGAGAGTTAGTTACACATACTAACTGAAGTAAACATAATTAAACTAAACATAAAGGAGAAGAATAAACCCGAGAGAAGAGGCGTCAATTCTCTCCCAAGCTCTCCACTCCAAGTAAAAGAAAAGAGAAAAGTGTTTACTATCTAAGGTGTGTTTTTGTGTGTGAGTTACAAGTGTATTTATAGGTCTTTGAGAAGTCCTAATAGACCCATGAGTCCTAAACTTTCCTAAAACGAAAATCTTGTATTTTCCAAAATAAGGTTCTGCAGTTTACTGTTCACGCCCGGATATGTGCGCTCGATCGCAATGTGCGCTCGATTGCATGTGTCCTTGCGCTCGATCGCAAGGTGCGCTCGATCCTACAAGTGTGCGCATGATCGTATGTGCGCTCGATCGCACTGCGTGTGCGCTCGATCGCATTTTGTCCAGAAAGTGCTCCAGGGCTTCTAGATTTCTTTCTTAAAGTGCCAAAACTGCTTCTTTTTCTCCAAGACCCTATAAAAACATGTAAAACACACAAATGGAGTAAAAGATACCAAATTAACGTAATAAATGATCTAACAAGTGTAAATAAGGGGGCTTAAATATGTATATTTAAGCGTCTATCAACTATTAATCAAGTCGATCTTTTGAGAACTTTAGCCATTAACTATGTTTTATAATACCTTATAACTATTATTCAAGTTGTATAGAATGTAAGCATGTGGAATAAATCCTGTAAGTCCATAACTTGGCCTCGCTCGACGAAAATCTCAAGAACTAAAATTAGCCCATTTTTTATATAGTAATAAAAGGTTTTCACCACAAATTGGTGAGAACAAGTATCACTTATGAGCAAAGCTTGAGCAACTCTCCTATGGCTAACATGGTCACGTTGGTTAACCAAGGACCCTTGAAGAGGAATGTGGCTTTGGTTTGTTCTAAAATTTTTGTGGCTTTATCATGAATTTAGTGAACTTGGACGAGGTCATAATGTAGCGAGATTAGTTATGGCTAACATGGTCAGGTTGGTAAACCAAGGAGCCTTGAAAAGAAATGTGGTTTTGCTTTTGTTGAAGCCAAAATTCTACAGTCGGGTTGAAGGGTTGAGATACTGGATCTGCAAAAAAGAAAACAGTGATCTAAAGGGTCTTCGGAGGAGAGGGGGTGATACCTCTGATGCTTTTGTTATTGCAAAGTTTTTTGAGAGAAAATGAAAGCGGTGATAGTTTTTTTATTATGAATCAATTTTTGCGTACCTTGGACCCCTCTTTATATTAGTTTAGGGAATCAAATCTGTTATCGCCCTCGGGGACGACATTATCCCTTGAATTTCATTGAGGGATTGCACAAGAAGATCGCTAGTTGTAACAGCCTAATGATTGTTTTGCCATACGCCTTTTACAGATGTTGTTATCATAACAACCTCTGGAGGTTTTAACCATCCACATGTTTGATCATAGTTGGTGAATAATCATCCACGCATCGCCACATTGGAGAGAGAATTATTCACTATATCATAATCCCCCACTTCCTTAAGTATATTTATGTGCTTGAGGAAGTATAATGAAGTTGTGTCATTAGTTGAATGCGCAAGTCTGATCATATGAGGCTTAGTCAAAATGCTCAGCCTTGGAGGCTTGAGACCGAGCATACGAGGCTTAGTCAAGATGTTCGGCCTTGGAGACGTGGGACTGAGCATATTAGGGTTAGTCAAAATGCTCGGCTTTAGAGACGTGGAATCGACTATATAAAGTTTAGTCAAAATGCTCGGTCTTAGAGATGTGAGACTGAGTATATGAGGCTTAGTCAAAATGCTCGGCCTTGGAACCATGGGATGGAGCAAATGAGGTTCGTTCAAGATGCTCGGCCTTGAAATTGTGAGACCAAGCATATGAAGCTCAATCAAAATGCTCGGCCTTGGAGACATGGGACTGAGCATATGAGGCTCGATCGAAATGCTCGGCCTTGGAGACTTGGGACCAAACATATGAGGCTCGATCGAAATGCTTGGTCTTGGAGACGTGGGACTGAACATATAAAGATCGGTTGAAATGTTCGGCCTTGGAGACATGGCACCGAGCATATGAGGCTTGGTCGAAATGCTCAGCCTTGGAGACGTGAAACCTAACATATAAGGCTCGGTCAAAATGTTCAACCATGGAGATTTCTTGTAGGGGATTTGTTTTGTGGGATGTTGGACCTGCATAGTTTCTTGGACTGTCTTTTTTTGGAGTTCTCAGGACATTTTTAGGCCATACTTTTTGCTTTGGGCCTATAGGAGGCCTTTGGACGGTCTTTTTTACTTTGGGCCCATAGAAGGCTTTTGGATCATTTTTTGTGTGTTTTAGGGCCTATAGAAGGTCTTTAGGTTGTTCCAAAACATTCTATGAGGGAATTCAATGCTGGAGTGTTAAATTGTTCCAGAATATTTTGCAAAGGCATTTAATGCTAGAGCATGTACTGTTGTTTAGGGGAGTGGGATAATGGCGCATGCCCTTGATGATATGCCTTTAGTTGCCTTGGGGAATGAAACAGTAGTATTTTCCCTTGATTATGTGACATGTTAGGACTTTACAGCTGGGAGTGGAGTTAATTCTCTTTGTTAATCACGCATGTACCCTTATATAAGAGAGGAGTTTCCTCTTATTTCTTCACTTCACTCATTTGCACTTGGAGAGAAAATATTGAGAGGCTTCAGAGTCTTGCTGGAGTTTAGGTGCCATCGAAGTCTTCTTTCAATCAGAAAGGTCGGTCACTTGGAGAAGGTTCGAGGCGTTGGAGCATGTTCTGAGTTGAATTCAATTGAGAGCTCAGAGTTGTGGTGATCTACCTTGGTGGTAAGTTGTTCTTTTTTTTCACTTTTACAATGTCTTTCGTAGATAGTTATCATGATAGTGGTAGTGGTAGTGAGGACAGTGAGGCACTGTCTAGGGAACTAAACAAGGATATGGGTTTTGATAGAGCCTTTAGTGAGAGTAAGGCCTCAGGGGATGATAATGCTCATGAGGGACCATTTGCAATGGTTCCTTATGAGGGAGAGAAAGAGGAGAAGGAGAAAGATGATTCTTATTAGGAAGAAGAAGATAATTCTTCTTTTGAGGATGATGAGGATATTATCCTTGCTGAGCTTAGGGGAGTTATGAGGGTGAAAGAAAGGGTACAATGGTTATATGGGGTGAACTTTGTGCTGAATAAGCTTGAAGTAGAGGAGCTCGAGGCTCTTAGGTATGAATAACAGATTCCATAGGAGTATGTGTTAAGGAATGCTGGTGTAGGGGAGAGAGTTTGGATGTCCTCCCGAGCCAAAGACCCTTTGAGATAAGCGTTTATTCCCAACACTTGAAAGCTGGGTTCAAATTCCTTCTCCACTCTTTTTTTCTGCTTGGTTCTGAGGTATTTTGACATAGCATTGTGTCAATTGGTGCCTAACACTATGCGTTTGATCACGACATTCATATATGTCTGCACAGATGTTAAAGGGCTAATGGATATTAATGTTTTCAAAGCTCACTTCCAGATTAGCAAGCACGGCCAGCATGGTTGGGTAGTAATTAGTTCTGGGGCTAAGAAGGGGTTGCTGAAGAAGAAACCCACATCCATCAAACAGTGGAAGAAGACATTCTTCTATGTTCAGAGTGAGAAAAGTTTCGGAGTCCGTCCCACTAACTTGGAGTTTGGACCGTGCGGGAAAGTGTAAGAAGCTACACCTTTTAAACTATGAGCAAGAGACCCTGAAAGCCATGGTTGCCGCACCTATTGATGTTAAAGTTTTTTACGATAATGAGGAGTTGACGAAGCATGGCCTCTCTCCGCGATGCCTAGAGAGGTCCATTAAGAGTGGTATACCCTTGAATAACATTTTTATTGTTTCTTTCCTTCTTGTTATTTATACTTGTGTCTTTTTTTGAATAGTAATGGAAGCCACAACAAAGGCCAATGAGTGGGCTAAGAAGATGGCCCTAGAGAGAAAGAGGGCTGCTCAGGTAGGCAAACAACCTGTGCCAACCAATGAGGGGTAGAGGAAGGGGCCTTGGGCTCTTTCTCCCATACCCATCGACATAGATAATTCGAGCCCGTCTAGGCCTTCCATTGAGCCGAGAGCTGCTTCACTTGTACCTCTGCCTAAGCAATCGCGCCTCTCTTCTTTATCTTAAGAGGCTCTTTCAGATACTAGGGTCTTTATTCCCAACTGGGGCATAAAGACTGACGACTCTATGTTCACCCATGCTCGAGTTGTAAGAGAACATCTTGTCCTAGGCATTCCTCCATGAGACGTGATCAAGCTCAAGCGGAAGCTTATTGAGAGCCCATGCTCTGTGGCCGAGGTCTTGACCTTCTAAGTGAGTGTCTTTGCCTTAACATCTTCTTTACCTTGGTTACTTCTGCTTTGTAGTAACTTAAAATGCTTGCTTTCTTACCTTAGTCAGGTATCGTGAGTGGGATATTGTCACATCGCTGTTTGGACCTGAACAACAAGCTGTCCAAGTGTCGACGAAAACTAGATGATAACTGTGAGCTCATCCAACAGTTGTAGAGCTTTTTGGAGAGAGTCCACCTCTGCAAGGAGGAAGCAAACAAGGTTAGGGTAGAGACCATAGAGGAGCGAAAAACGATGAAGATGGAGAAGGATGTTGCCAAGGCCTCTGAGCAACGCCTAAGAGAAAAAATGGAGGCAGCCATCAGGAGGGCTATAGAGGAAGCTATGACTGATTTCAAAAACTCATTCTTCTTCCAAAAGGCCATGGAGAAAGAAAGAGGGCTCAAGTACCTCGAGGGGTTCATGGAAGCCAAGAAGAAAGCCGAGCTGCTTTATCCCTTGGTTGATTTCTCTACTCTTGAGCTTTCTACCTCAGGGGAGGACGACGTTGTGGTGAATAGGACCAGAGCTGAAAAGGATGAAGATGTGCAAGCCCAGCCGAGTGGTGTTACAGAGGAGGCCGTATTTGATGGGGAAGTCAACTTTTGAGGATTTAAGAGTTTTTCTTTTTTTCTTTCTATAGTTTGAGACCAGTAGTGCCCCTTTTAGACTTGTGATCTTATTTTTCTATAATTAAATCCCATCTTTCTAGTCTGTCGCCTTTTACAAACTTTTTTTTTTACTGATGAGGGAAACCAAGGGTAGATGACTTGGAAAACAAAATGTAGTGAAAAAACAGTGTTCTTTCATTGATAACTGGGATATTTCACGAGTTACACCGTTGAAATACGTAGAGTATGAAAATCAAGGGGGAGAATACTATTGATAAAACTTGCGGAGGTTCTTTGCATTCCAAGTCGGAGGGACAGGTTTGCCACTTAACTCTTCAAGCTCAAATGTACCGGCTCGACAAACTCTCTCGATGCGATACAAACCTTCATAGTTAGGGAGAAACTTCCCTGTTTCTCGAGGATGGGATACTTCACTTTTTCGTAGGACGAGATCATGTAACTTGAAACTCCTCTCTCGGACTCGAGAGTTGTAATACCTAGCCTTACAGAAGTGTCCTAGTAGTCATCTTAGCTTGCCCGTAAGCCTACGAATATCCTACGTAAGAGAATCTATACTCAATACAAAGTTCTTCGCAAAATGCCTTGAACCGAGCGCTGTCAAACTATTTACTGTTATCGGTGACTAATGCCCTGAGTATGCTGAATAGACATACTATAGACTTCTAGAAAAACCCTCAAACTTGATGATCAATAATACTGGAAAACGGTTCTGCTTCTTCCCACATGGTGAAATAATCTATCTCCACAATAAGTTGTTTTCTCTGATCGGGTGTTCCAGTGAAATGATCAAGGAGATTTATTCCCCATATAGCCAAGGAAAGTGGGTTGGTGATCGAAGTAAGAGGATTTGTCAGTTTGTGGGGTACAGAGGAGTAATGCTAACAGTTTTATCATTTCTTGACCAATTCCATGCATCTTTTTGCATTTTGGGCCAGTAGTATCCTTGACGAAGTACTTTGAAGGCCAACACCCAGCTTCTCAAGTGATTCCAACATATCTTTTCGTGAACTTCTTAAAGAGCATAATCGTCTTCAGTAGGCCCGAGACACTTCAGATATGACTGCATATCAAAAATCACGGAAGATAAGTTTTCAGACTTCGTTTTTCTACTCAGGGAACGAACCATCACATAAATACCAGAGGATCTGATCTGCCCACATTTCTTTTTTTGTGATTGGAAATATAGGTACTTCATCAATGTTTAGGGTGGCGAGAGTTTCAAGTTACACGGCTTGGGTTAGGTCTGTATATCGAGATGAGGCAAGTCAAGCTAGAGAATTAGCTTTTGAATTCTTTGCCCAAGGAACCTAAGTTATTCGGAATGTTCTAAAGGTAATGGTAACTTCTTTGACCTTCTTGAGATACCGAGCGATCTTTTCACCTCAGGTTTCGAATTCACCATTCATTTGATTTACCAACAATTACGAGTCATTGTACGTGTCCTGATCTTTACCAGGCATTGATTTTTCTAGTTTTATCCCAGCGAGTAACGTGTCGTACTCTGCCTCATTGCTGGAAGCTTTAAACTTGACTCTAAAGGTGTGTTCAATGGTGAACCCGTTAGGACTGTAGAGGATAAGCCCTGCTCCACTTTCGGTGTTATTAGAGGAGCCGTCCACATGGAGAGTCCATTGTGGAGTTTGCTCAGTTGTCTCCAATTCCAGTGCTTTGCTCGGATCCACCTGGAGAGTTATTTCTATAATGAAGTCAACAAGGGCTTGAGCCTTGATGACTTTTCGGGGGTTATGCTAGATGTTGAATTCTCCAAGCTCTATAGATCTTTTGACCATCCTCCCAAAAATATCAAGCTTATGAAACATTTATCTTAGCGGTTGATTTATCAAGAGGACAATGGTGTGTGCTTGAAAATATAGCCGAAGTTTTCATGCTGCAATTAAGAGAGCATACACCATCTTCTCTATTGGGAGGTACCACACCTCTGCATCATGGAGAAGTACATGGGTTTTTAGATACCTATATCTTTCTGAATCAAAACAAAGGTTACTACTTCTTGCCCAACCGATAAATATAAGAAAAGTTCATCTCTTGTGACAAGCTTGGTTAGAAGCAGAAGATAGCTCAAATATTCCTTCAATTATTTGAAGGCTTTTTGACAGTCTTCTGTCCATGTGAAGTCTTTTTTCTTCCTAATGGCTCCGAAAAAAGGGAGGAATTTCTCTGCAGATTTGAACATGAAATGGTTAAGTGCTGTTACACGTCCTGTTAACCTCTGTACTTGTTTTACTGTCCGAAGAGGGGTCATGTTTAGGATGGCCTCGATTTTTCCTTGGTTGCCTTCTATTCCTCTCTGGGTGGCCATAAAGCAGAGAAACTTACCTTCAGTGACTCTGAATGCGCATTTTGTAGGGTCCAGCTTCATCTGGTGATACTGAAGTATTTCGAAGGCCTCTTCCAAGTCATAGTTGTGGTCCTTGACCTCGACGCTTTTAACTAATATGCCATCCATGTAAATTTTCATGTTTCTTTCGATCTGCTCGTGGAAGATCTTGTTCACCAATCTCTTATAGATTGCCCCGATGTTTTTAAACCCAAACGGCATGACTTTGTAATAGTATAGCCCTCAATCTGTGACGAAGGATGATTTTTCCTGGTCGGGCTCATGCATAAAGATCTGGCTATAGCTAGAATAGGTGTTCATGAAAGTCAAAAGTTCATGCCCTGAGGTGGTGTCAACCCATTGATTTATTCGTGGGAGGGAAAAACTGTTTTTCGGACAAGCCTTGTTCAGATTTGTGAAGTCAATATAGATTCACCACTTGCCATTGGGTTTTCTGACCATCACCACCTTGGATACCCAGTCGGGATAGTCCGTCTCCTGAATGAAGCCAACCGCGATGTGTTTATCAACTTTAGTCTTGATGGCGACTTGTTGTTAGGGGTAAATGACATTTTCTTCTGAGTGACGGGTTTGTGATTCGGGTCCATATTTTGCCAATACACGATGACATCAGGGCTAATCCTGGGCATATCCATGGCCGACCATGCAAACAAGTTTTGATTCCTCAGAAGAAGAGAGATGAAGGATTCTTGGGGAGATTGAAGCCAATTTGGACTGTTTTACAGATGTCTTTGCCAAGTGGAACAACAATCAGTTCTTCTATAGGCTGGCCACATAGGGTTTTGACATCATCTTTAAAGTCTTCTATCTCAATAGGAAAAGCCTCGGTTCTCTTCTCTCCTCTTACAGAATTCAGATAATAGGAACTGGAGATCTGGTGGTCCTCTTTGACTTTACCCACTCCGTTATCAGTAAGGAACTTCATTTTCAAGTGATAGGTGGAGACGGCCGCTTTTAGTTTGTTGAGAATGAGCCTACCAAGAATCATGTTGTAGGACGACGGTCACTTGACTACCAAAAAAGTAATCTCTACAGTGGTAGTCTGTAGGGCCACCCGTACAGTGATCGGGAGAAATATACTGCCTTCCACAAACACCAGAGCCCTTAAAAAACTATACAGTGGGATAGAGATCAGCTTTAACTGACTATCTTTCAATTGCATTTTCTAAAAAGCATAATAGAATAAGATGTCCATCGAACTTCTGTTATCCACCAAGATGCGTCTGATTTCGTGGTTGGTTATAAGAGGGAAAACCACCACGGTATCATCGTGCAGGGTCTGCACTCCTTCCAGATTATCATCTATAAAGGAGATTATCTAGTTTATCTTTCTTTGTTATGAGGCCTACTGATGGAAGCTACAAAATTAGAGTATGTTTTCCTGTTCTGCCCATAGTTGCCTCCGGCGGTTAGTCCACCACAAATTGTTTGATAGACTTCTTGGCCCTCTAGTTAGATTCTTCTTAGTTCAGCTTCGAACTTATTCGGGGAGCTTGACACTATCGTTTTTTACTAGAGGGATGTTCGGGACTCCTTTTAGATCGATCGGGTGTTCTTTCCTATTGCGATCCAATAAACTCCTTTAAGTACCCTCGGTTGATAAGGGCCTCAATTTGTTGCTTCAGAGCGTGGCACTCCTCAATGTCGTGCCCATGATTTATGTGGAATCAGCACCACTTGCTCTGATCTTCACTAAGGAGTTGCGGCTTCGGAGGCAATCAAAGGATCGTTTTATTCTGAATCTGCATCAGGATATTGGTCATGGATGCATTGAGCGGAGTGAAACTTTCAAAACGAGTGGTGGTTTATATTTATTCTCATGATGGGGTTTTTTGGTTACCCCACATTGAGGATCGCCGGTGTCTTTCCTTTTCTTCTTTGTTTCCCCTTCTCTTCCCTTTCGAAAAGCTTGATCATCCTCAGACAGCATATAATTCTCAGCTCGGGCCAGGATCTCGTTCATTTCTTTATGCGGTTGCTTGATGAGCTTAGAGCTAAAGATCTCAGATCTTAGCCCGTTTTTGAACGCCAATATCTGCATGCTTGGGTTGAAGTTCAGGATTTCCCATGCGGCTACATTGAACCTCAAGATGTAGGCTCAAAGTGTCTCTCATCGATATTGGATGATGATGAAAAGAATTTCTGAGGTCTTTTTAGGTTCTTTGCTGCTGAGGAAGTGCAAAGCAAATGCATAGCAAAGTTCCTTGAAGGTGTCGATGCTTCCCGGTTTTAGCCGAGAATACTACGTACCACAGTCTTCTCAAGGGTAAGGGGAAAAGCTTAACACAGGACATGATCAGAATGTTGGTGTAGCATTATGGTTGTCTTATAGAGCTGCAGGTGATCCAAGGGGTCTGTTGAGCCGTCATAGGGCTTGACTTGTGGTGTTCGAAAATTTGGCGGCAGTGGAGCTTCGAGAACTTCTTAAGTGAATGGTGGATCTTGGACTCTGAACACATCTAGGACATTACAGTTCCGGCCTTTGAGAGCTTCATTGATCATCTTTTCTATTTTCTCGATTCGTTTGTTCAGATCAAAATTACTTTTAGAGGACGAACCTCTCCTAGATCTGTTGGCGTGAGGCGGTGAAGATTCTGCAGTAGAACGATTGTCAACAGGGTGCCCGTCGTTAGGATGGCCATTTTTCCTAGAGGCATAGCAGGGAGATGGAGCCGAGGGCTTTTTGCCCCTCCACGAACTTCAGCGGCGAGATCCGTCACTAGATGAGACAGCTCCAGGAACTGCACTTGGATCATCTGAATGACGAGATGCAACAAAGTAGCCCTCCCAAGATTTTCGGGGGGATCCGTCTCCGTTGATCCCGGGTGAGGATACTGCATTCTCGAAAAATCAAGCGGGTTGTGGTCAAGAGAAAAGTGCTCAAACGCAGTTGGGAACCTCAAGGCAGACTACTGGCTGTGAGTGCGAGTTCTTGTAGGTACAGCACTGGCTTCGACGATTCCCTTGCCAGTATTTTTGGTGGTGTTTCCAGGTGGCATGGTAACAGATGAGTTCTTAGATTTCTTTACTTCTATTGGTCACCGAGAGATTGGTTTCCCACGGACGACGCTAATCTGTTGATTCCAAAAATCTATAGTCGGGTTGAAGGGTTGAGATACTAGATCTGCACAAGAGAAAATGGTGATCTAAATGGTCACTAGATGAGAGAGGGTGATTCCTCCGAGGACTCTCCGATACTTTTGTTAATGCAGGGTTTTTAGAAAGAAAATGAAAGCAGTGATAGTGTTTTTATTATGAATCAAAATTTGTGTACTTTGGACCCCTCTTTATATCAGTTTATGGAATCAAATTTGTTACCACCCTTGGGGACAACACTATCCCTTCAATTTTGCTGAGGCATTGTATGAGAGGGTCGTTGGCAGTAACGGCCTAATTATTGTTTTGCCATGTGCCTTTTGCAGACACTGTTATCATAACGACCTCTAGAGGTTTTAACCATGCACACGTTCGATCGTAATTAGTGAATAATCATTCACGCGTCGCCAGATCATTGGAAGGAGAATTATCCACGTGCCACCAGATCATTAGAGGGAGAATTATTCACTACATCAGCTTTATTCTAAAACTTGTGTGGCTCTGTCATGAATTCGGTGAACTTGAATGACAAGATGTGGTATATTCAAGAATCTCTTGCATGGGCCTCTTATTCTATTTTATATAAAATTTTGAATTGAATATTTAAATATAAGAAATATACACTCAGGTCTTAAATTTGCTACCTCATTTGATAAGAGTTTTTAGAAAATTTCCGTATGAAATACAAGAACTCGGGGATTCATAGGATTGACTCACTAAAATGAGTTTCAAGAATTTATGGGATTAAAGAGTGTTGAATCTTTCTAAATTTACTTCATAATATCTGGGCTTTTAAGTTATGAAAGCAGTGACGGATCCAAAACTTTTGATAAGTGGGTGCAACCAGTTGCAAATTAGGAATTTCTTTATTTTTGTATGCATGACATGACATAGATTAGCGCATGAGATTGTTGTAGATATATTTAATACTTAGCACTTTTATTTATACTACTTAACATCAGCAACATGTGATAGAGATTGGTCAACAAACATGTGGCTATAAGATAATCTCTAAACTTTTTCTAAATATGTGATGAAGATTGATTAAAAAAACATATGGCTGCAAATCAACTTCTAAACTCTTCCAAAGATATATAAAATATATAAGAGAACTCCACAAGACTCTATAAAAATGCTAAGTACAATATTTTACAGAACTCTCTAGACTTGGTAAGTCGTTGTCTTGTCAGTGTCCAATAAGCACAGGTGTTTGACATGTTCATGCATGAGACTAACATATTCTAAAATATATTTGTTTGAAAGTTAGTTTTAATATAAACGATGCGATTTAGAAGGATTAATATATCCTTCCAAATCTTTTTATCTGTGAGTATGAAGGAAAAATAAAAGACATGAATGAATAAAAATGACATAATTTGGAAGAATATTTTTCTCTTCTTATTCTTTTTTGTCACTCGATTAAATAATATCGGTCTTAATTTCAACTTTTTCGCAAGTGTATCAGCATTTACAATTTTGCCATTCCATAATTAAGATTTTGCCACTTTCTCTAAAAAAAAAATTCAATTTTCCACCATTTTCTTCCTCCATATTTTTCAAATATTTTCTTTAACTTTATTCCACATTTTTATTCAAAATTCTTTCAATTCAGCTTCCAATTTCATTAAAAAAAAAAATTCTAACTCTTTCCAATAAAGTTCTCAATATCATTCTTGAAAATTATTTCAAATTTGGCCGTCAATCTTCCATGTATGCATATTTAATTCAATATAAATATCACATTACTTATTTACCCTTACTTTCAGGATATGAGTATTACAGTTTTGCCCCAACCCCCCCTCCAAAAAAAAAATCTCTTGAAATCCATAACCTAATAACCAATTGAATCTATGGTGAACAATTTTATCTAAGCCAAGGAATGTTTTATATTAGCCAAATAATTTTATTTTATTTATTTTGTTTTTTTTATTGTTTTAGTTCAAAACTTTTAGAGAGTTTTCAAGTTTGATGAAACAAAATATTCGAAGTCATGTTTTGAACAATACATATAGAATATTGAACATTTCTTTTACATTTGGTTATAAGAAAATCAAATGTAACTACTATAAATGGACCGAACCTAGGTTGAATTTTATTTATACCATATGATAAATCTTTGATGGCATAAAGTTAATATTGAAAGTAACCTAATTTTAAATACATGCATGGTTGGAGGTTGAAATTTTTTTAAATACACAAGCTGCCTATTTTATAAAGGTCAAGTATTTTTTTATTTTATTTTAATCCTCATGTTTTTTTTTTTTATTTGAACAGGGGTAATTCTAAATATATATTTTAAAACATCCTAGAAGGATAAAGAGTCTAATTTTTCCTGGAAAGCTGAGTGGAGGCAGTTGTCCACTCTTAATACAATATAGCTTCGCTCATACCTATAGTGGATGATGTGTAAAACGACAAGGAAATAAAAACAGATAGTACTTTGTTTAAGTTATGTATATGTGATAGAGAGATAAAGAGAGAAAAGTTTTCAGATGTTATTATACCAGTAAACTTTTAAGCTTTTGTCTTTTTATACCAATAAATTTTTAAGCTTTTGTCTCTTTGTGTTTTTTAACGGTGGTATAAGGACAAAAATTGACATTATAAAATGAAATTTTAATAATTAGCATGCCATCTTAATTTTTGTATTTCTACTACTTTTGTATAATTAAAAAATAAAATTTTATTTATTTTTGTATTAAAATTTAAGAGTAATAAAATAATAAGGTTAAATTACACTGCATTGCTTTCAAGTTTACTGAAATGACACTAATATATTAAACTTTTTTAAAATCCAAAATTCACCAAAAAACATTAATTTCAACCATCAAGCATCTCCAAAATGAATTTATTTGAAGAATAAAAATTTTAGTTGGATATTATTTTTCATAATGACCAAAGTACCCTTACTGTTAAAATATCTCCGAGTGATTATGATCAGTTTAATAATTTTATTTCTCAATTATTTATCTTAAAATTATTTCTAACGCAGATTTTTAGGTTATTTGAATTCATATTTTCTAAAAAATTAAAAACATGCAATATCATTTTAATTTTTAAAATATAAAAGTTTTTCTTTATTTTTTTATTTTTTGATGGTCTTTGATATTCATTTATTTGAGATGTTAGACTATTTAATTTTATAAAAAAACATGTCAGCAAACTTTTCATTTAAAATATTTTTTTATGATGGTCTTTGATTTTTATTTATTTGAGAATGCAATAGAAAATGATATTATAATATTTTTTAAAATATAAAATATATGAAATAATTTTTTATACAATATAATAGAATATATATCCATTTAAAATATACATTTTACAATTTTAGAAAAATAACAATTATATATATATATATATTTTAAAAAGCTCTACAAAATTTCTTGTTAAATATGTTTCATATTTAATACTTTTATTTTTTAAAAAGTAACATTTATAATATCTAAAAATACTTTAATCATCATAAAAAATAATACCCAACTAAAAATTTTATTTATCAAGAGTTACAGTGTTGTCTGCCCCTAAACTTGGGTTTTTTAATAACAACTTTTCAAAACTGAAGAGTTAAAGGGCTGCCTGACCCTGAACTTGGGGTTTTTTTTTGTTGCATTTAAGCCTATTTAAAACGAAAGCCAATGAGTAGGCCTAGCCAATAAAAGCCCATCTGCCCCGTCCAACTCAGCATCCAATTAACTATCTCTGTTCTGCGATCTCGATGTCTTCTCCGTTTCTCTCTCTTCAATTTCGAACTGCAGCGCCTCAGGCCAGACCCTCAGCTCAGCCATCTCCCTCCTCCGTCGATCGCTTCCTTTCTTTGTTTCCGTCCTCCATCAGATTGTAATTGGCTAAGTCATAAGTGGGTTCTCTCTCTTTTCTTTTCCTTTCTTCTTTTTTTCCTTCTCTCCCTCGGATCCTCACCAAAACTTACCTTTTTCTCTCTTCCTTACAGCTGCACCCGCGGCGGCTCTGAATCTATCCACGGCTGGGTGTCAATTTTCCGGCGAAGCTATCCCATCAGGCACCAGCAGCTTCAATACTCCCTGCCAGGTTACCGAAACGCTCTTTCGAGTTTTGGGCTTTTAAGTTTTTTGTTTTTCATGATCTGAAATTCAAATTCTGATATTTTTCTATTTCCTCTATGAAATATTGAGGGATACCTGAATATTATGGTGTGTGGAACTTCTTTTTTGATGGAATGGTATGTGGAATTGAAAGTTGAAACCCTAGTCTGTTAATTGTAATTTGTAAACAAAGCAAGCACCATTCTTTTCTGTAATGGACTAGGATTTTTTTTCAATTAGTTGAGACATTGTTTTATTAGTTCATTGATCTTTTAGGCCCGCAGGTAGTCTTAAATAATAAGATTGATTTAGCATTTTAATCTGGTGCATCTTAGGAGTAGAATGTATGTGGTTTCTTGCAGCTCATGGGGTGATTTTTGATTGAGCATTAGTGCTGTTTTTAAGGAGGCTTTGTTGTTTTTTTAGGTGTTTTGATTATCCTTGATCTTCTTTCTGTCCATTTCTGCTTTTTTTTTTTTTTTAAAAAAAAAAAAATTGATGTTGGCGAACCTACGTTTTTTGTTTCTTGGGTGAGGACTCATGCTTGTATTTGGCTTTTGGCTGATTCATATTATTAATAAAATCTGTTATTTCGCTGTTAAAAAATATTAACATTGGATGGATGGGCTCATTTATAATTACTTTGTTCAGTATTTGGTCATGAACTCATGATCTCAATGAGAGAAAGAGAACCATGATTGCCTTGCTGTATTGTTTCAACTGGCTTGATCCTGGTTGTATTCTTTACTACTTACTGTTTTATTCCTTTCAGTACAAAGAAAGGGACACCAAAGTCATCTCTGTTAGTTTTTTTATCAGCTAACTGAAAATGAAAAGGACTGCATATATATCTTCACAAGCGTAAAGCAACATTATATATAACACTATTATATGTATTCTTTAAATAATAAGAAACTGATTCAGTGAACAAAGTAATTGACCAAATATTGAGACTAAATATTCTCTAGGTTAGGGCTTACAGAGAATTGATCTGACCCATTTCAAGGATTTGGTGTTCAGGTCTAGCAAGAAAGGATTTGTATCAATAACATTAGGAATTGAATGGCTTGCATAACATTTGTTCATATGTAAATTTGTTTTCCCATCTTGATAAATGGCTTGCATAACATTCTCCACGATCTAATTTGTGGGTGATGAAGACATAAATATCTTTGATTAACTTTTTTTTTTTTTTGACAAGTAAAACGTATATTAATAACGCACCAAGAGGATGCAATCCATTTACAAAAAAGACTATTTACAAGATAGCAAGTCTAGAAAGTCAAGGAACTCTTCTTCATGTACAAACTAATTCCCTTTAAACTAAAACAAAGGGTATTACCCATGTACTTTTAATGGTATCAATAAAACTCTCTATACCCTCAAAAGCCCTACTATTTCTTTCTTTCCAAACTATCCACATGATAGAGAGAGGAATAATAGAAAAAAAATTCCTCATCTCCTTAGTAGCTCTAAATCCTCTCCAGCCCAAATGCCACTTTGAATGGAACTGGCCCCAACCCAATTTAACCCCATCAAACAAAGCACCATCTCTCAAACCTGCCTAGGAAAGGAGCATCCCAAGATAAGGTGATTGACATTTCTCGGCATCTTCCTTACAAAGATAGCACCAGTTAACAGTCACATGACCTCTCTTTTGCAAATTATCAATGGTCAAAATCCGTTTCCAATCAAAGAAACAGACTTTCTTTGGCGCTCTCGATTTCCAAATTGCTTTCCAAAGAAAGTCCAGTCTACCTTCTATTGGAAGCTCATCAAAAAGGGTCGTGTAATACAATTTCACATCATGTTCTCTCCCCTTATTTAAAACCCATCTAGGTCTATCCTCATGATGCACATCAAGCGGCATTTCGTAAATGAATTCAAATAAAATCTCTACGCTTTCAAGTTCCCAATTGTGCACATTCCGAATAAAGGGAATACCCCAAGAGATGACCCCATTGATGGAAGAAACACACGAGCTAATCAAAGCATCTTTCTCCTCCAGCACTATCACAAAAACCTCCAGAAAACGCTTTGTTAAAGTAACATCCCCACACCAAGCATCGTGCCCAAAACAAATAGAACGACCATCTCCCATCTCAAACTTCACGAAAGGAATGAATGAATCCCATCCTTTCCGAATCCATTTCCAAACCCCCATGCTATAGGCCCCCTAACCTCTTTAGAACCCATCCATTTAACTCAACCCCATATTTTGCACAAATTATGTCTTTCCAATGGCCCCGTTCCCTCATAAATCTCCAAAACCACTTCCCAAGCAAGGGTTATTGAACAAAATGATAGGTTTAAGCCCAAGCCCCCCAAACACCAGATGAAGGCTTATATTGTGTTTCTTATGATTAATTTTTTAAAATGACTTGCTATTTTGAATGAAAATATAAATATTATTTCAGCCCTAGCTAGAGGAAATTCTTGGCTTCTCCCTTGAGTAGCTACATGAGGTTTTAGAAAATAAGTTGAGTGAGTTTCTCTTTGATCCTCATTTTTTTTAGGGGGAGCAAAATCAATATAAAAAAATTAAACCCTTAAATTAGTATATCCTCTAAAAGAAATTTTGAAAAGCTGAGGGGGTGCTATTGCGCACCCTAACCATAAATTAGATCCGTCCATGTATGAAAGAGATTGTGAATAATATGGATCATATATGTCTGGATTCTTGATAGGTTTTAGTGTATTTGCTAGCAAAGAATACCCCATTCGGTTATAGTTTGTTTGAGATGATATATGCATTGAAGATAAATTTTATTTGCATGGTATTGGTGGACAAAAGAAAGTAACCATCTGATGATAGCCTGTTTGACATGATATATGGATGATATTGAAAAGGAATGGTTAGTTGTCTTCTTAGTTGGTTTGCAAGCTTGATGGATTTGAAAAGAATTTGACAGGTTGGTTGGTGAGAGAACCTGGAATATTCACGATATGGAGACCCAAGTTTCAGATGGGTCGGTTTCGAGGAGGACATTGAGAAGGAAAGCGAGTGCGAAGAATTATGATGAGAATTTGATGGATGAGTTGATAGAGAAGCATTTGGGTGGTGCTTTGAAGAAAAGAAATAGGACAAGGGAGGATATGGAGAAGGAGACCGAAACTGAGGCTATGATAGCATTATCTCTCGGGTTCCCAATAGATGCATTGCTTGAGGAAGAGATTCAAGCAGTGGTGGTGAGGGAATTGGGTGGGAAGGAGCAGAATGATTACATTGTTGTGAGGAATCATATTCTTGCAAGGTGGCGGAGTAACGTGCGCATGTGGCTGACAAAAGGACAGATTAAGGAAACTGTGAGCAATGAGTATGAACATTTGATTTCTTCTGCTTATGACTTTCTTTTGTATAATGGGTATATTAATTTTGGGGTTTCACCGTCGTTTACATCTTATATGCCAGAGGAGGCAACTGAAGGGTCTGTTATAATAGTTGGGGCTGGACTTGCTGGGTTGGCCGCAGCAAGGCAGCTCTTGTCGTTTGGTTTCAAGGTTGTTGTTTTGGAAGGTAGGAGTCGTCCTGGGGGGAGAGTTTATACTCAAAAGATGGGTATGAAAGGCAAATTTGCTGCTATTGATGTTGGTGGCAGTGTTATTACTGGTATCCATGCTAATCCACTTGGAGTTCTGGCTAGGCAACTTTCTTTTCCACTCCATAAGGTCAGAGATAAGTGCCCTTTATACAGACCAAACGGGGCACCTGTTGATAAAGAAATTGATTCGAAGGTTGAATTCATTTTTAATAAGTTGCTTGATAAAGTCACTGAATTAAGACAAATAATGGGTGGATTTGCAAATAACATTTCTCTGGGTTCAGTTTTGGAGAAACTCAGGCAATTATATACTGTGGCTAGAAGTACCGAGGAAAGGCAACTTCTTGACTGGCATCTTGCTAACTTGGAATATGCAAATGCTGGATGTCTTTCAAATCTGTCATCTGCCTATTGGGATCAAGATGATCCTTACGAAATGGGTGGGGATCACTGCTTTCTTGCTGGAGGGAATTGGAGACTGATAAAAGCATTGTGTGAAGGAGTTCCAATACTATATGGGAAGACTGTCAATGCTATTAGATATGGGAATGAAGGAGTAGAGGTGATTGCTGGTGGCCAAGTGTTTCAAGCAGACATGGTTCTTTGCACCGTGCCTCTTGGAGTCCTGAAAAAAATGACCATCAAATTTGAACCCGAGTTACCTAAGAGAAAGCTATCAGCTATTGAGAGATTGGGTTTTGGGCTCCTGAATAAAGTTGCCATGGTTTTCCCTCATATTTTTTGGGGGGAAGACCTGGATACATTTGGATGCCTCAGTGAACATACCAATAAACGTGGAGAGTTCTTTTTATTCTACAGTTACCATACAGTTTCTGGAGGTCCTGTGTTAATTGCATTGGTGGCTGGAGAAGCTGCACAAACATTTGAATGCACGGATCCTTCCACTTTGCTCCATCGTGTTCTAAGCAAACTTAGAGGTACTACTGGTTATGGAATATTAGCAAACCTTCTACTAGTTTTCTTGCTTTTTCCATGTTTCTGTTTTAATAATGTGGGCATCTTTTTAAGAAACTTCCATTTAGCATAGAATTCTTTTTTCATAAATTTCAATTCTTCTTTACAGGTATATATGGTCCAAAAGGCATTGATGTCCCTAATCCCATACAAACAATTTGTACAAGATGGGGTGGTGATCCCTTTTCCTATGGTTCATATTCTCATGTTAGGGTACTGTCTTCTGGCAGTGATTATGATACACTGGCAGAAAGTGTAGGAAGCCGACTATTCTTTGCTGGTGAGGCCACAACCAGGCAATATCCAGCCACCATGCATGGTGCCTATTTGAGTGGCTTAAGAGAGGCTTCACGCATTCTCCGAGCCATGAGAGTTCGTCATAATAATCCAAGGAAGTCTGTGCCAAGGAATATTGGAGCAAACAGTGATGTACTGGTTGAGCTGTTCAGGAGGTCTGATATAGCATTTGGAAAGTTTTTGTTTGTTTTCAATCCTTTAACAGACAACCCAAAATCATTGGGGTTCATGAGAGTTACTTTTGATAATTCTGAAGACGATTCAAGAAAAGTTATAAAGAATAGCTGTGAAACCCCCTTGAACCTACCAATACAGCTTTATGCAGTGTTATCTCGTGAACAGGCACATGAGCTGCAACAGGTGACAGGAGGGGATGAAAGTAAATTGTTGTATTTGATTGAAAATCTTGGATTGAAGCTAATGGGACCTAGTGCCCTACTAAATGTAGCTAACACCTTGATCACTAGCATTGCTAATGCACGAAGAGGCAGGGGCAGGAACCGCGTGGTTGCTGCTCAACAAATTATTATATAGACAGCATCAATTTCAATGCACATTTTTCTAGGCACTCTGTTTTAGCACGGAGTCTGTTAATGTTAATGCTGACACACGCTTCCTTGAAGAGATGATTGAAGGTTTGAGTTTCTTTCACTTTTCAAGTGCAGAATTTTGTATGTAAGCTAGCCTTGTAGGTTTATTTATGGACTCCAAGAGGAATAAATTTCTTGGAGCTCGTCTTGGAAAGTCCTTTTTTCCCCTGGTAGAAAATTTTTGTATGTGACCAATTTGGTGGCTAAACCAGAGGCATTGGTCCATGATGTAGCTTTTTAAGGTTTTGAGTAGATCAGGTCTGCTTGTACGGGCAGCTCATCTGAATTCAAGACTCCATTGTAGAAGATTCTTTGTATTTTTTGGGCCCGCGTGGCTCTGCAAATGCTTCCTGTATGTGTACACGTGACATTCTTATGAAATATGTTTCTTCAGAGGAAATATACATTTTTCCTTTTAGTATCTCTGTTGTATTTAGACTTAGTGCGCAAGGAAGTTCAGAATAATTGGAATATAGTTATTAATTACATTGCAAGCTAATGACAATTGATTCTATAATGGAACAATTGTTTCTTTTGGTACGTTAAGCCGGATCAAACTCGGGGCTGGGCTTTTATAGAAAAGGATTGAGAAGTGAGCACTAAGCCAAGCGACCTGGGTCAAGATAGCTGTGTTACTTGTCTGAACTTTGACTTTTCTTCACCTTGTTTTTTTTCGCTGATTGATTAACGGCCACCACGGAGGTGGGGCAGTTGCAGTTCGAGCAAGGGCACTCGAGGCAACCAAGACTTACGCTAGATCACACCCTCGCATTTCGGAGCTCTACAGCAACCTCTGCAGTTTTTTGCGACTTTCTCGCTTTTTATTCACTGTGGCAGTTTATTATGAGAACACAACTCAATCACACAAATTACCTTAAACTATAGTAATTAAAAAGGAGTGAACATACTTCTCATATGGAAACATGGATCATTTCCATATCTTAGCATTCATAGCGTCGTGGTACATCCTGCATTCCTCTGTGGTTCGCAATTGGAACCTACACTCTTTTTTGCACGGTGAGCACTTAACGAACTCATCGTGATGGAATTTTCGCTTTACTTGCAAGCTACTCGACCCATTGCTCTGGTTTGACGCATGTTTATAGAACTTAAATAAAACTGTCTTCTGCAATGGGACTTTCGTATCCTTGTGATCTCACACACGATTTAAAACAAAATTACGTTTCTTTGTAATTTTAAAACAAGATTAATAATACAAAGATTCGAAGAAAAGTTTAAAATATAAAAAGTATCGGATAAAACCCATTAAAATCGGTTTTTCCGCTACGTATCTTTGTAAAAGTCATGTAATCAGGTTCTCTTCAATCCTTTCATGTCCTTCAACTGCTTTTCAGTAAACATTCTAACAAACCATAGTGTAATGCTTGCCTTTACAAGATTCTAAATTAAACATTTTCTTGGCTTTCTCAAACATCCTTGTAGTTTACCTTTTGATTAAACTTTTACCCTCCGAGAACGACTATATAAGTGTAGTAAAACGCAAACAATCAAGTACGGCGAAATTTCCTAATCAAAATACTCTATAGAATGTAGAAAAATTTCTCCTTGATTGGTAGCAGCTCTGATCTCCCCCAAAAGAGCAAGTACCAAGTTTAGATCTCTTTATCTTAATTATCCGCCAATGATTGAAAAAATTGAAGCAATTTTAATTTTCTAAAAATATTATAAACTGATTCAATTAAAATCATTTGAATTTTTTTAATTGTGATAAATAAGTTTTTTTATAAATCTTTTAGTCTACTCATTAGTTAATTTATTTTTTTATATAAAAATCTAACATAAATAACAAATGAAATCATAAAAAAAATGTTATATTTAAGCGACAAATTAATTAAGTTCATTGGGATTTGACTTTCACCCTCAACTTTTGATCAAATGATACAACCTCAACCTTTCATGTATTATATGAGATCTACAAACATATGAACTTATAGTTACACAACAATAGGTAATCCTCTCGTTTTTCTCCCCCGAATGTGAATGAGATTCGATTCTAGATCTCTTGTGCGATGACAAATAATTTTATTATCTAATTAAGCTGGTTAACATTAACGTGCCGTGTTTTTTTTTTTTTTTTTTGGTACTATAGTAGATTGGGAATTGAACCCAAATCTCCTTAAATACATAATATAGAAGTGACAGATAGGTTAAGAGACCGCAATAATAATAAAGGAAAAATAGTATGATTAATTTTTATTTTAAAGATTTTTTAAAACAAAATGAAAATAATAGAAAAAAAAGAACATCTATATCATAAAATGTTCATTAAGATTGGGGATTGAACCCAAATCTCCTTAAATATATAATCTAGAAGTGACTGATAGGTTAAAAGACCGCAATAATAATAAAGGAAAAATAGAATGATTAATTTTTATTTTAAAGATTTTTTAAAACAAAATAAAAATATTAGAAAAAGAAGAACATCTATATCATAAAATGTTCTAAATGATTAATTTATTTTTATTTTATTTTTTTAAGTATTATGGTGACTAGTCCCTCCTTTGTGTTTATAAAGAATTAAACCTTCGATTTGGATAGATATAAATGCTTTTAGTCACAAATACAGAAAACGCTGTCGCTTCCTTCACATGAAGGCAAAAATGTTCTAACTGTGAAACGGCACCGATTTTAGAGGGAGGTCGTAAAAAAGCAACTGCGGTGAGCGTGGATCGAACACGCGACCTTCAGATCTTCAGTCTGACGCTCTCCCAACTGAGCTATCCCCACATTTCTGATTGCTTACAATTTATATTAATAATGATGAGAACTATTATTGGCAAAAGCTTCGAAGAAATTCCAATCTTACGGCGGAGAAGAAGAGACCCACCTCACTCCATAACCTCCGGTCAACTAATCATGAGTAATATTTCACTACATCTCTGTCATCTCTTTTTCTTTTCTTTTTTCCCTAATTTTTTTCATCGAGACGATCAAAGAAAGAAACCAGTTCTTGGATTTATCAAGTCTGTAAGTGATCTGAACTTTCTGTTTGGTTGCTTAGAAAACGGAAAAAGTTAAAAGCATAAGAAACTTATCGCAGCAGCTGGTTCAGAAACGACTTCAGAGTTGTGACATTGGAACTTCGAGTTTTCTACTTTCCTTTTCCTGCGTTTTCTCAGCAACCAAACAGACAGCCTGATCGTTTTAATAAATTTCTGTACAAAGCAGAAACTTATGTTGCAATGAAAGAGTGGTTGGTGAGTTTTTTATTTGCTTAATTTCGATACAATCAGTTTTTTTTTAATGTGAGTGATGATGTATTGATTTTGTATAAAACTTCAAAAAAATTTCTTTATTTTGGTGAAAGTTTTTCTTTTTTTATTTATTTATGTGTTATGTGCAATTTATAAATTTATGTAATATATAAGATTGCGATTACGTTATTTTTTAAATAATAAAAAATAAAAAATAATATAATTATTTGTGTATTAAAATTTTCTTTATTTTGCATCACAAAATTTGAAGTTTTTTTTTAAAAAAAAATTAAAATACATACGGTTTGGCTATTTTCACAATAAATCTTGATTTTTTTTTTCAAATGCATAATAAATATTGTGGTTTCAATTTGTTGCAATGTAAAATATTATTCATAAATGAATTTGTTTTAAAACTTAATAAAACAAAGAATTTGATTATAATTTTTTTTTCCAAATACAAAGAAAAATGTGAACTATCATGAAAAATAATATAAGATTTTTTTACAGTTAGATTTTTTTTTTATAATTTTTATTACTAAAGATTGAAAAACCATGAAAAAATAGCACAAGGGTGAAATTTTTTAAAAAATTGTTGGATGATTTTGAAATGATTTATAAAATTTATTGGATATTAAAATGAATCAATTTTACGTTCAAATGAGTACAACTAAACAGTAAAATTAACGAAAGTTAACTCTATATTTAATTTTAAACTTTTTTATGTTGCTTAAACTTGAACCGTATCACTTCACTTCATTTCTCTCAATGCTGGGCTTATCCATTAGCTTTCATAAATTTTAGTCTCCACTCCAACGAATAAAAAATGACTAAAATTTTCTTATTGCGAGTGAGATTGATCTCAAATCTTTTGTTTGATAGTAAATTATTTTATCAATTAAGTTAACTGACAATCATAACAAGAGCTTTTTTTTTTTATAAAGAATTAAAAATTTGATTTAATCACAAAAAATAACCCTCGTATAAATCATTCAACTTGAAAGTTGCAATTTAATTAAAAGGAAAGTGGAAAAAAAGTTTTTGTAAAATAAGTAATTTAATCTCATTGGAAATGATAGGTAATATATTTTTTAAAATAAAATTGCTGATGTACTTTATTTTGTTTCATGTTTTTGATAGAGTAAAAATAAATGAATTTTTAATCACAAGTAAAGAAAACGCTGGCGTTCCTTCACATGAAGGTAAAAGGTTCTAGGAACTAGAATAAAACGTTACCGTTTGACTCAACATTTAGATCGTCAACCATTGAAAAATTTGCGGTGAACGTGGATCGAACACGTGACCTTCAGATCTTCAGTCTGACGCTCTCCCAACTGAGCTATCCCCGCGTTTGAGCTCTGTTGATAGTGTATTGTTTATATCGACAAACGCTTCAAAGAAATCGACCCTACTCACTCCAGAACCTCCGTTAAACTCCAATCTGGGAGTAATATTTCACTTCATTTTTGTCATTTTTGTTTCATCGATCCAATTAAGCCAAGAAATCCGTTCTTGGATTTATCAACCGCAGCGGTAACAAACTCTGTAAGTCATCTCCACTCTAATCTTATGCTCTGTTTGGTTGCTAAGAAAACGGAAGAAATTAAATCATAGAAAACTCATCGCAGCAGCTAGTTTAGAACTGACTTGTGAATTGTGACGTTGAAAATTCGAGTTTTCTTGTTTCCTTTTCTTGCGTTTTCTCAGCAACCAAACAGACAGACAGATCGTTTTATTAAATTCCTGTACAAAGTAGAAACTTCTGCTGCAATGAAAGAGAGCTAGCTGGTTGATGAGTTTTTTATTTGCTTGATTTTGATACTTTCAGTGTTTGTTTGTTTTTTTTTTTTTTTTTTGTGTATTCCGTTATATAAACAAGTTTGAAATGTGAGTGATGTATTGAAAGTTTTTCTTTTTTTTCTTTACTGTCTGTGTTGAATTACGCCATAATTTATGTTTGTGGGGATAGTAAGAAAGTGAATTTTTTGTTTGCATGGAAAATATTGCAAATATCTGTTGATACAACGTTCAATTTAGGAAATGTTCCAATTTAGATAAACTTTAAATTGATTATAAGATCAAATGATTTATTTTATCAAATTATTAGCAAATTCAAGAGCGTGGGGACATGAAGGGAACATGTGAACATTCTTAGATTGAAAGCCATTATATTTGAATTTAGATTCTTAAAGAGAGAACCTAGAAATAAAGCATTGTTTGGGTTTGGTTTTAAGCCAACTTAAAACACCAAATTAGCTTAAAATTGGTTGCTTTAAGTTGGCTTATAGCCAAACCCAAACAACCTAAATTTGTGTAGTTGTGAATTTGTGACAGTATATTAAGAGTTGCTATCATTTGATGCACCCATCTATGATGTTCTTCAAAAAATCATTGAGACAATGTTATAGAATGTTGATATTTCTTTTATTGAGTGGAGATCATTAAGCAGATGATTTGTTGATATGCTTTCTTATCATGAAAATCTACATATACTCTTTTTTAATGTTTATTATGTCCCCTTTACCTCTCTGTATGTCTAAGTAACTCTTTAATTGGAAAGGCTTAAACTTTGTTCTAAAAGATAATTAGACACAATGCACCTGTTATATATTAAAAAAGATACAGAGTCTTCTACAGGTTGTGATTCTGTTATTTCTTGTTTTTTGACAGATTATTAATTACAATGAGTCCTGGACAACTCAGGCTGCTCGGGTCCACTTTCTAATGTGATTCTTACATTGCGTTTTTTCAGTGCAGCTTCTCTCAGAACACCTATTCTGTTGGAAGAACCAATGAGCTGAAAGCCATAATAATAATCATACTAATGGCTCCCAATGGCTCCCATTTATACCATTTGACTCCTTTGTTGGTTTATTAGATGTTCAGGGAAGCTAAAGAGTTTTTTTATGTTCTTGGACTCAACCAAGGGAAGCTATGTTGGTAAGACCTTCATATAATGAATTTAATAAGATTGATTTATGGTGTGAAATGATGCCTGGACAAAGTTCATTAGTAATTCAGCTTATTGCTACTAAAATCCTCAGTTTTTTTACGTGCAGCTGATAGCTAAGTTCTTGGCTTTGTTGTACAGCTACTTGAACATATTGTGCCAGATGAAATTAAAGGAATAGAGATTCACCATTCATTTCCAAGACTCTTTCTCAGGTGAAAGAATTTGTTCTTAGTTTCTGCCTTTTTTCTAATTGATATGTGAATAAAAGGGGGTGATGCTTTTGAGGAGCTTTGTAATTCCATTCAAGATGATGATAATTATTCATGAGAGATTCTACGTGTCATGCCATGCCGGATCCAAGGGTCATGTGGATGATAGGAGGAGGAGGAGAGGAGAGAGATAGAGTCGCAACCAAGATGGTCTAGGTTATTCTCAAAACGAGAGAACCCCTTCCCTTAGAAATGAGGTTATATTTTTAGGTCACTCACATGTGGGTAGGGTTAGTATGGACTTGCAGTCTTACTCTTTCTAGCCCACTTGGTAGGAGTGCTATATTTAGCCTATAAGCTAAGCTCCTAATGACTGTATTAGGCTTCTTGTGGTATTTTTCTGCCCGATCTTATACCTCCAATTAAGGGTACCTCTCTTAGCCTACCAAACGACTGTCTCCTTAGAGATCCCAAGTGTGACACGTCGTACAATGGTATGGGTGCATATGTGGCACATGTTAAAATCATTTTTAAACAATCATGATGTTAACAAGTAGCATATAATTGTTAGTATGCTTACTATGCAAAATCCTCTTCTAAAGTCTATTTCAATCTTCTGATCCTGGTCCACTCACTTTTTGCTATGAGATATTAACTTGTGTTATCAATGGTTATAGCCTTTTTTTCCCCTTAAAAGAAAAGCCTTATTACTGTTCTGCTTGGTTGCTTAAAAGAATGTAGGAAATTATGTTATATTCATCAATTCTGTGTATTACATTGCTATATGGCTCAGTTGCTAATCTCAGTAAGTATTATGTGTCCTTAAAGCTTTCCTGTATGCTCAGGTTGGATCTCATGTGAATAAATGTTATGTTTAGATTGAACATGCCAATTGATATTTGATGCATGTACTTCATCAAGTCCCAGATTTGGTTTCTGATATGTTCTTTGAACTGGGAACACTGATAGATTGCTTTATATGTTACTAGATTCAGATATGGAGGTTTCCTACTTCAATTTGCAACTACATGTTTAGACATTCAAATTCGTGTGCGTGTGTGCGTTTTTGTATGGACCTCTCCATATGATCATGCATATAGTCATAATTTTGAGTGAGTAAACGTGTTCCTACATGATATTTCTTAATGATTCTCGTAATGCTTACATTAATAGTTAGCACTTTGCTGGGTGTACTGGATATGGTCATGATGAAGCTGGAGGAAGGGAAGCACTTGACTAAAGCCTTTAGAAATCTTTGGGGCTGGATCTGCAACTGTTCGCTAACAGGTTTCTGAATTTTCTTGTTTGCATGCCATTTAACATTTTTGCTTATTCTTTCAGCTTGTTGCCCCTTGTTTGTTCTGCTAAGGCCAGGGGATGAGGTGAGCTATTTATTTGATGTTGTCTGTCCTTCAATACCTTGTGAAAGTTCAGCTTGGTAATGTATAACGTTCTCTGTCTCCTCTGTAACGAGAATATGATACTGTTTACATTTTGGAGTGTTTTCTTCCCGTCGTCAGTTCCTTGTTTTGGTTGTCTACCTCCATGGTTTTAGTCCTTACTAGGCTCTCCCTCCTTATGACCATATTTTGTGCTATCTTATAAGCTTTTGCAATCAACAAAGTTCAAGTTTGCCTTTCAAAAAAAATATGGCTACAAGTGACTTGATTGTTAGATTTTGGCAGGTGCTCTATGATACTTTACACTCTGTTTGGAGGGTATTAAATCCTCTCCAATCCCCTTCCCCTCCATACTAAAAAAATTCCCAAACAGGGTTACAAACCTAATCCCCTCCTTTCCCCCAATTCCAAACATACTGTTAGAGGAAGTTATTGGGAAGATGGACTCTAATGGTAGGTTCCCTAAAAGATTTTAGCATGAACATGAAGTATCGAGAAGTTCCTTTATGTAACTTGTAACCTCCTGAAAGAATTTTGAGTTTTTGGCTGTGAATTTCCTCTTAGATCAATCTTATTGCAGCTTGCTGAAGATGGTGGATTTGACTGATGCATTTAGGGGTACTTCGAAGCCTCATACAAAAGGTGTTCTCATTCAGAAAGTTACTACAAACTTAAAAGAAAAAAAATGAAGAAAAAACTGATAACAATTCCTATCTTCTCTTTCTGTCAGGGGATAGAAAGGGTGATTAATTGGCCCTAAGGCTTCGCCTTCTCCATGAAATCGAGGCAAGTGTGGCAGTCACAGTCTGAGAAGCGGCACATGAGACACCCCATACACACGCATTTTGTGCATCCCTTGCATTGTGGAGCTCTTTGGCAACCTCTGTACATTTTCCGATTTGTTCGTTCCTCGTCAGCGTCACAGTCAATACTGAGAACACAAAACACTTGTTCACGTTCCCAAGAGAATGAACAACCATGTTTTACTACTAATAGTTAAATAATTAATATTATTTTATTTTTAAAATTTTTATATTTTTTATATACTATAGATAAAGAATAAAACAAAGAAGTGAACACTGAATTTAAGATTATTTTTCGTAAATTATATCAAAAAGCACCAATTTGAGGTTTTTTAAAAAGTAGTATTTTTTTTTTAAATCTGTTTCAAAAATTACTTTTGAAAACTGTTTTCTAAACATGCTTTTGGGGTTTTGAAAACTAATTTTAGTTTTTAAAAACTGAAAATAACTTTCAAAAACCAATTTCAAACGTGCATTGCATCACAAATGTGTAGTTGGCTAGTTAATAAAAATATATAATTAATTTAAATAGAACAAAAGCTATCAATTTGAACAGAAATGTAATAATACTGTATGAAACTAAACTAAGATGAATTGAATTAGATAATCGTAATTAATAAATAAAAATAAAGAATGGTAGACAATAGAATTAGTAATCTGATTTTATAAAAATCATAAAGTTCTTTTATTTTTTTGTTGGGTAATGCTAATAAAATATTTAAAAAGATACAAATAAGTTTGTAAATTGAAGCTTGAACTATATAATTAAGAGAGAGTGAACTTACTCTTCATATGGATATCGGAAGCATTCCCACCTCTCGTCATTTAAGGCATCATGGCGTATCCTTCATATTAAAATCTATAAATGATAGATTAATAAACTTGTCGATTAATATTGAAGGAACTTCAAATATTAACGTCATAGATTATGACTTAATTAGTTAAATCAAAGAATCTGATGAGATCAATAAAATATATAGAAGGAACAATAGTAGAGCTCCATTATCAACAAGTAGAAATTATTATCTCAGACATGCTCCTCCAGATTTACAATATGAAGATAGATATTATTCCATTCAAGCCAGGTATGATGATGACTCCATATATGAATGGAATATAGATGGAGCCGGTGAACACAATATCCTTAATACACTTCACGAAATGACTATGGCTGCTACTGCTTACAAAACACGGCCTAATAATACTGACAAAAAAATAGCTACTGCCATAATTGCTGGGTTTACTGGGACCCTCAAAGGCTGGTGGGACAATTATCTCACGGATCAAAATCGTAAAGAAGTTTTAGACGCAACTATAGAGACACCCATAACCCAGGCTGTACAAAACAATCAAATTGGAGAAACAAAAATTACTACCTCATATAAAGATAGAAAATGCCTTTAAAACCCTTATATATGTCATTACCAAACACTTTATAAGAGACCCTGACAAATTTGTTACAAGATCATCTGAGTTACTCATCAATCAAACCTGCCCCATTATGCAAGATTTTAGATGGTATAAAGATGTATTTCTTGCTAAAGTATATACTAGAAAAGATAGCAATAATGCTTACTGGAAAGAAAAGTTTATCTTAGGACTTCCAAAACTATTTGCTGAAAAAGTTAGGCAAATAATCAGATATGTCAATAATGGGTCTGTGCCTCATGACAATCTCTCTTATGGAGAAATAATAGGTTATATCAATTATGAAGGATTAGCTCTTTGTAATGATATTAAATTAAAATAAAAAATGAAATCTGAACTCCACCAAAGTAGAAAAGAATTGGGTTCATTCTGTAGTCAATATGGTTATGAAACTATTAGGACCCCATCTTCCTAAAAGAAAAAGAGAACCAAATATTTCAGAGACAAACATATAGAAGGCCCAATAAAACAAATAGGTTTACTTCTACTCAAAAAGTCCAAAAACCCAAATTTAGAAAATCTAAAAAGCCTCAGAATCCTCAGGCTTCTTCAAAAGGCTGCTTTAAGTACGGACACATTGGACATTGGGCCAAGAACTGTAGAGTAAAACAAAAAAAATTAATGAATTAGAAATAGATGAAATATTAAAGCAACAATTAACAAAAGTAATGATAAATGAATCACAGTCAAAAGAAGAATATTCCTCTTCTGACAATGAAGAACTTATTTATGCTATTCAAGAAAGCACAAATTCAGATGACTCTAATGAATCACAGTGCAATTGTGAAAAAGGTCTTTGTTACTGTAAATCAATCAACATGATAACTTCACAAAAAGAATTTCTCTTAGATATAATCGACAAAATAGATGACCATGTAATCAAAAAAGATTACCTAGTAAAATTAGGAGATATCATTTGTGAAGAACAAAAACTTAAAACGCCTGAACCTTATAACCTTGAAAAAATATTAGAAAAACTATTTCAAAAATCTAAAACAAGCACTATTCAAGATCTACAGATGGAAGTTAATACTATGAAAGACCAGATCAAAACCATTCAGAAAGATACCATAGATTTAAAAGCAAAAATGATTAATTTAGAAATAAATAATCTTAAAGAATCAATCTCATCACATACTGATAAAAAAGAAAAAAATTCAAGAAGCCCCTATTTTAGAAACAACTAACTTAATCAAAATAGAAAATGAACCAAAAGACAGCTTTGTTAATTTAATTAAAAAAAATTAGTTACCAAATATGGTATAATAAGATCTCTATTGTTATTAACGAAGAATATCACATCAATACTACAGCTCTTGTAGATTCTGGTGCTGATCAGAATTGCCTTAAGGAATGACTTGTACCCACAAAATATTATGAAAAAACTACAGAACGATTAAATACTGCTAGCGGGTCAAAATTAAATGTTGAATATAAGATTACTAATTCATACGTTTGTAATGATGGTTATTGTTTAAAAACACATTTTGTACTCGTCAAAAATATCCACTAAAATATTATCCTAGGAACCCCCATTTTAACCCAAATATACCCTTCAAAGTCAGTCATTTAGGAATAGAGACTAATATATTATGTCAAAATCTATTCTTTCAATTTCTACAACCAATAGATACAAGAGAATTAAATTTATTACAAACCAATAGTCCGTATCGGCAAATAAACTTAATCCGAAATAAACAAGCTCATATTAACTTTTTGAAGGAAGAAATAAATTATCAAAAGACAGAACAACAAATCAAAGAACCCCAAATACAGTCCCAAATAAAAGATATGGAAAAATTATTTAAAAAAGATATATGTGTAGATCTTTCTAATGCTTTTTGGGAAAGAAAAAAACACATAGTATCTCTACGATATGAACCAGATTTTAATGAAAAAGATATCTCTTCAAAATCCAGACCTATTCAAATAAATCAAGAATTATTAAAATATTGTTAAGAAGAAATCAAAATGTTATTACATAAAAAATTAATTAGACCAAGTAAGTCTCATTGGAGTTGTTCTGCCTTTTATGTTAAAAAACAAGCAGAACTAGAAAGAGGAGCTCCTAGACTAGTTATTAATTATAAGCCTTTAAACAAAGTCTTACAATGGATTAGGTATCCCATACCTAATAAAAAAGGATCTTCTTAATAGGCTTCATAATTCTACAATATTTTCAAAATTTGACTTAAAATATGGATTTTGGCAAATTCAGATTAATGAAAAAAACAAGTACAAAACTGCATTTAATGTCCCTTTTGGTCATTACGGGTAGAATGTAATGCCACTTAGACTAAAAAAATGCTTCTTCAGAATTTCAAAACATTATTAATGATATTTTTAATGATTATTCTAATTTCAGTATTACTTATATTGATGACATATTAATATTTTCAAAATCAATAGACCAACATTTCAAATACTTAAAAACCTTTTTCCAAATTATAAAAAATAATGGATTAGTTTTATCAGAAACAAAAATGAAATTATTTCAAACCAAAATAAGATTTTTATGACAAGGGACTATCAAGCCCATTGATAGATCCATTGAATTTGCAAACAAATTTCCTGACAAAATCTAAGATAAAACTCAATTACAAAGGTTTCTTGGCTGCCTAAACTATATAGCAGATTATTTCCCCCATCTAAGACAAATTTGTGAACATTTATATAAAAAACTTCGCAAAAATCCAATCCCTTTGTCACAATAACATACAGAAATTGTCAAACTTCTCAAAACCAAAGTGTCGAGCCTTCCTTGCTTAGGTATTCTCAGTCCTACAACCCAAATTATTATTGAAACTGACGCCTCTAATATAGGATACGAAGGTATACTCAAACAGATTCTTCCTCAAAAAACCAATGAGCAAGTAGTACGATATCATTCTGGTATATGACTTGGAGCACAAAAAAATTATTCAACAATCAAAAAAGATATTTTATTTATTGTATTATGCATATCCAAATTTCAAGATGATTTGTATAACAAAACATTTTTATTACGAATTGATTGCAAATCTGCAAAAGAAATTTTACAAAAAGATGTTCAAAATCTCGTTTCAAAACAAATATTTGCCAGATGGCAAGTCATTTTAAGTGCATTTGATTTCAATATTGAGTATATCAAAGGAGAGCATAATTCCCTTCCTGACTTCCTCACACGGGAATTTTTGCAGGAACCAAACACCAGTAAAAATGAGTTTGAGTTCCCGTCAAAAGGGAAAACAAAAGGTTGAACCTTCTGCATCACCACAAACCCCAAGATCCATCTGATTATGCTTCTTCAAGACCCACACTAGTCCAACCAAGAACACCGCGAAAGCCAGACAGATTTGTTTCTTTACAAGAATATCCAAACCTATCATCTCAATCTTATGCACAAACATTATCTTCCCAATCTCATACCCAAACACCATCCTCTCAATCCAAGATTCCTTCTAGCCTATACTTCCACAAAATCATTCAAGAGTATATAAGATGTACTAGCATTAAACAACCATCAGATGATCCCGAACTTATTAACCATTATCTTTATGTTTATAATGTATTTCCTGCAGGTTTCCAATATGCTCTTGAAGACATTCGAAAGACCCAAAAATATTATGAATTGATTTTAGTTGATACTAAATTAGTTGAGATCGCCCATACAAAAGATCCTTCTAACCCTAATTTTATTATCTATTCGAAATGCAAGATTCTCAAAATTATCCTTCCAAATAAAATTCCTGATCATTATAAACCAATACCCTTTTCAGTATCATTCAATCCTCCTACTAATAATTATCATGATTACCAAGTAGCCTAGTTCAATATGTTCTTTATTAGACCAAAGATACATTCATGGTTTATATTCTTTGACAAAAAAAGCAAAATTGATTTTCCACAATAGATTTTTGATTGGTGGCCATTCTTTGGTTGTGAATCCACTATCCTTCCTCCTATTACTCAAGAAGCCGACATATTTCAAACAAATTACCAAAAATGCCAAGCCTTATTCTCATGAATTACTTTTCCATCCCATGGATAATTTCCTAGGATTACACTATTTCCGGATCACCTTGGGAAGTTATGGCTATTAAAAGAATTTTTAAGGTCAAATGGTGGGCAAAGTATAATTGCTCATATTCTAATCTTGATACTATCAAGACATGGTTTTGTGACAATCTCCAATATGAAAAAATTGATAAAAAAATACCAAGATCACCTGGACTCAATGAACTATCAAAACAAGAAAAGAAGAAGCTCCTTGAAGAATTGTCCCAATTATCAGACAGTGATGAGGACAGTACCCAGACTCCCACCGACAATCTCAACACCCCTCCAGATTATTACGCTCATGACCCATATGATGGATATGAATATGACATAAAGTAAGAAAGATGCTCGCCAGCGCATCTCCACTTTCCAAAAAGCAAGACGACAAGACAAGAAAATAAAAGATACCGGACAACGCATCTCCACTTTTCAAAAAGCAAGAAGTCAAGACAAAAGATGCTGGACAACGCATCCCTCCTTTTCCAAAAAGCAAAAGATGCTGGACAGTGCATCTATTACTTTTCAAAAATTCCAGATTTCAAACTTTTGAAGTCCGTCAATAATGTTCTATAAATATGTATTCAAGTTTTATTTTGAGGCAGAGTGAGTTTAGAGACTGAAAGATGTAAATGAGTGAGAAAGTGAGAACTTTGAAGACCGACTTTTCATCCTTTTGCACTGTAAGCTCTTTTTATCATGTATTAAATCCAAATATATAAAACCCCATGTGTTTATAATCATTTTAACACCTTACACCTTTTTGATTTCTTAATTATTTCAAATAATTGTTTTCTTTTAATTATTATTATGTGCCCATCCTTATTATTTGCTCATCTTATTATTTGTAAGAGAGAGTGAACTTACTCTTCATATGGATACTGGGAGCATTCCCACCTTTCCATATTGCTAAAGCTGTGAAAGAAATTATTAAAATTTTCTTATGATCATTATTGGATATTGAAATATACAACTTTAGATAATTGATACAATGAAAGCAAAAAAATAAAATAAAAAATTTATCTTGTCTAAGCTTGGAGCTTTTCATATTGCTAAAACTTTAAGTCTATCACTTTTCACTTACTTTCTTTTTTATCTCTTAGACTTATCAATTATCTTCTCACAAATCTCAATCTCAACTCGTAAGTATAAAATGAACTAAATTCTTCTTAAATAAAATAAAAATTTGATTCTTACACATATCTAATAGATCTTTATAGATTTGAACTATAACATTTGAATATGCCAAGGATAACATCAAATTTATTCGGTTATCTTAATATGAAATGTAACCTTAAATTGGTCAAATTAAGAGTGATATTACTCTGTATTTCGTAAAAAATGTGTTCATCATACGTGGCTGGACCACTTTTGTTGAAATGAGTGATTACAAAAGAAAATGACAGTCACATGATGAGAACTTCTTTTTTCTAGTATAATAATAGGGAGGGAGATTGAACTTAAATAACCTAGAGAGAGGATTTAGAGATGATCACTAGGTTAAGAGGTTGCAATTATTACAAAGAAAAATAACATTTTTAATAACCAAAGTCAAATTCTCATATCAAATATGTTTATATTTATATGGGAAAAATGTGTTTATATTAATTTGTAAGGGAACATTGAATAATTTGTTAGTGAAGTATTCCTTTAATCCTTTCATTTTCTTGTATATTTGTTTCAATTTCATAATTATTTCTTCCCCATCTTAATAGATTGGATTAGGAAGATAAGTTTTTTTTTTTTTTTTTTTTTTTTTCATAAAAGGTTCGTTGAGCTTATAGCTTCATAATGAGAGATAATTCTCTCCTTTCTCTTTTTCCTCTTTAGTGTCAGTAAGATTCGATATCAAATCTTTTGTGCGATGACAAATAATTTTACCAATTAAATTATCTGACAGTTATATGACAATAACTTTTTTTTCTAGTACATTAACAGAGAAAGGGATTGAACCTGAATATCCTAAACAGATGACTTAAAAGTAACCACTAGGTTAAGAGTTTGCAATTATTACAAAGAAAAATAACATTTTAAATTACAACTAAAGTTTTTAAAATATTTTTAATATAAATTAGAGTATTAGAAAAATAAAGAACATCTATATCATATCATATCATGTTCTAAATTTCTATAATGTACTTTCTTTGCAATTTTAATAAATATTTTTATTATTGTTCATTTTTTATTTTTTGGTTGTGTTTATAAAGAATTAAACCTTTGATTTAATCACAAATAAAAAAAAGAAAGTGGAAAAAAAGTTTTGGGAGATTAAGTCATTTAATCTCATTGGAAATGATACGTAAAATTTTTATAAAAATGCAGGTATACTTTCTTTGGTTTCATACTTTCATAGAGTAAAAATAAATAAACTTTTAATTTTCGTCAAAAGTAAAGAAAACGGTGTCGCTTCCTTCACATGAAGGTAAAAGGTTCTTTGAACTGCAAAACGTCACCATTTGACATTGATTTCATAAACTCAAGAAAAAATGCGATGAGCGTGGATCGAACAGGCGACCTTCAGATCTTCAGTCTGACGCTCTCCCAACTGAGCTATCCCCGCTTTTGTGTTCTATTGATAGTTTCTTATATATATAGGAAAACGATTCAAAGAAACTCCATCCACACGACCAAGAGACCATGCTCACGGCAGAACCTCCGCTCAAAAATCTGGTCTGGGAGTAATATTTCACTTCATTTTTGTCATTTCTTTCATCGATACTATTAAGCGAAGAAATCTATTCTTGGATTAATCAACCGCAGGGGTAACAAACTCTGAAAGTGTTCTCCACTCTAATCTTATGATCTGTTTGGTTGCTAAGAAAAAGGAAGAAATTAAAGCATAGAAAACTTATCGCAGCAGGTAGTTTAGAACCGACTCGTGAGTCGTGACATTGAAAATTCGAGTTTTCTAGTTTCCTTTTCTTGCGTTTTCTCAGCTACCATACAGACAGTTAGATCTTTTTATTAAATTCCTGCACAAAGTAGAAACTCCTGTTGCAATGAAAGAGTGCTGCTGATTGATGAGTTACTAATTTGCTTGATTTTGATATTTTTAGTGTGTTTATTTTTTGTTTTCGGTTATACAAACAACTTTGAAATGTGAGTGATGTATTGATTTTGTATAAAACTTCAAAATTTTTTTTTTATTGGTTTTTGGTGTCAAATTTTCTTTTCTGTTTATTGTCGGTGTTCAGTTACACTATAATTTATGTTGTGAAAAATTGATTATTTCTTGTCTGTTACTATTGGTTAATTTTTCAAAACTTCTATTAGTTAAAAAATTATAGAAAGTTGATGTTTCTTTTATTGGGTGGAGATTATTTGTTTGTTGGGCTAATGACTTTTTGGCACCCTACTTTAAAATCCGATACAATTTCAGACACCTCACAATATTTCGCTATAATAATTTTAGAAGTAAAATATGGCTTGTTTGGTTACTAACAGAGTTTCTATGTGTTGCAACGTTTAGTGCACTGTTCGAATGTTAAAATCGATGTTAACATATCAGTTCCGTTTTTTGTTGATCTTTTACTCTCTTGGGCTTGCATTCTATAAGACTGGCCCTTTTGCTGGTCTGTTATCTTAATAAAGCCTGTTTGGTTCATGGTACTTAGAGTGTTATTCAAACTATTGGTTAATTTTTCACATCTTCGATGGTGTTCTTCATAAGATCATTGAGATGATGTTATAGAGTGTTGATATTTCTTTTATTGGGTGGAGATCATTAACCATGATGATTTGTTGATATGGTTTCTTATCATGAAAATCTGTTTATAGTCTTTTTTAATGTTTATTATGTCTTCTTTATCTTCCTGTATGTTTAAATACCTCTTTGGAAATACTTATGCATCAATTTAAAGTCTTAAACTTTGCTCTCAACGATAATTGGACCCAGTGCACCTATTATATATTCTAAAGGATGCAGTCTTCTACGGGTTGTGATTCTGCTATTTTTTGCTTTTTGACAGATTATTAAGTACATTGGGTCCTGGACAACTCACAGTGATTGGGTCCACTTTCTGTGTGATGCCTACAATGCATTTTTCAGTACAGCTTCTCTCAGAACTTCTATTCTGTTGGAAGAAACCAATGGAGCCAAAAGCCATTATAATAACCATACCATATATGCCATTTGACACCTTTGTTGGTTAATTAGATTTTCAGGGAAGCAAAGCGTTTTTTATGTCTTGGACTCGGCCAAGTAATGTTATGGACTTTGGTAAGACTTTCACATATGAATCTAATAAGTTCGTCTTATGGTGAGAAATGATGCCTGGACAAAGTTATTAAGTAATTCAGCTTATTGCTACTAAGTTCCTCAGTTTTTTTTTTTTTTTTTACATGCAGCAGATAGCTAAGTACTTAGCTTTGTTGTACAGCTACTTGAGCATGTTGTGCCAGATGAAATCAAAGGAAGAAAGATTCACCCTTCTCGATCTCTACTCGTAAGTATAAAATGGACTAAATTTTTCTTAAATAGTATAAGAATTTGATTCTTACACATATCTAATAGATTTTCATAGATTTGAACAAAATCCTCTGAATATGCCAATGATAACATCAAATTTATTCGGTTATTGTAATATGAAATGTAACCTTAAATTGGTCAAATTAAGAATGATATTATTTTGTGTTTCGTAAAGAATATGTTCATTATACGTGGTTAGACCACTTTTGTTAAAATAAGTGATTACAAAAGAAAATGACAGTCACGTGATGAAATTTTTTTTTTTCTAGTACAATATTTGAACTTAAATATCCTAAATAGAAGACTTAGAGATGATCACTAGGTTAAGATGTTGCAATTATTACAAAGAAAAATAACATTTTAAATAACCAAAGTCAGATTCTCATATTAAATATGTTTATATGTTATGGGGAAAATGTGTTATGTATTTCTTGCAATTTCATAATTATTTCTTCCCCATCTTAATAGATGGGATTAGGAAGATAAGTTTTTCTTTTTTCTTTTTAATTTGTTCATAAAAGGTTCAGTGGGTTTGAGATAATTCTCTTATTTTTCTTTTTCCTCTTTAGTGTTAGTGAGATTCGATACCAAATCTCTTGCATTAAGATAAGTGATTTTATCAATTAAATTATTTGATAGTTATATAATGATAACTTTTTTTTCCAGTACATTAACAGTGACGAGGATTGAACCCGAATCTCCTGAACAGAGGACTTAAAAGTAACAATTAGGTTAAGAGGTTGCAATTATTACAAAGAAAAATAACTTTTTAAATTACAATTAAAGTTTTTATTTTTAAATATTTTTAATATAAATTAGAGTATTAGAAAAATAAAAAACATCTATATCATATCATGTTCTAAATTGCTATTATGTACTTTCTTTGCAATTTTAATAAATATTATTATTATTGTTCATTTTTTTATTTCTTAGTTGTGTTTATAAAGATTTAAACCTTTGATTTAATCACAAATAATAAAAACAAAGTGGAAATAAAGGTTTGGGAGATTAAGTCATTTAATCTCATTGGAAATGATACGTAAAATTTTTATAAAAATGCAGGTATACTTTCTTTGGTTTCATAATTTCATCGAGTAAAAATAAATAAACTTTTAATTTTCGTCGAAAGTAAAGAAAACGGTGTCGCTTCCTTCACATGAAGGTAAAAGGTTCTTTGAACTGCAAAACGTCACCGTTTGACATTGATTTCATAAACTCAAGAAAAAATGCGGTGAGCGTGGATCGAACACGCGACCTTCAGATCTTCAGTCTGACGCTCTCCCAACTGAGCTATCCCCGCTTTTGTGTTCTGTTGATAGTTTGCTATATATATAGGCAAACGATTCAAAGAAACTCCATCCAAACAATGAAGAGACCATGCTCACTGCAGAACCTCCGCTCAAAAATCTGGTCTGGGAGTAATATTTCAATTCATTTTTGTCATTTCTTTCATCGATACTATTAAGCGAAGAAATCCGTTCTTGGATTAATCAACCGCAGGGGTAACAAACTCTGTAAGTGTTCTGCACTCTAATCTTATGATCTATTTGGTTGCTAAGAAAAAGGAAGAAATTAAAGCATAGAAAACTTATCGCAGCAGGTAGTTTAGAACCGACTCGTGAGTCGTGACATTGAAAATTCGAGTTTTCTAGTTTCCTTTTCTTGCGTTTTCTCAGCTACCATACAGACAGTTAGATCTTTTTATTAAATTCCTGCACAAAGTAGAAACTCCTGTTGCAATGAAAGAGTGCTGCTGATTGATGAGTTACTAATTTGCTTGATTTTGATATTTTTAGTGTGTTTATTTTTTGTTTTCGGTTATACAAACAACTTTGAAATGTGAGTGATGTATTGATTTTGTATAAAACTTCAAAATTTTTTTTTTATTGGTTTTTGGTGTCAAATTTTCTTTTCTGTTTATTGTCGGTGTTCAGTTACACTATAATTTATGTTGTGAAAAATTGATTATTTCTTGTCTGTTACTATTGGTTAATTTTTCAAAACTTCTATTAGTTAAAAAATTATAGAAAGTTGATGTTTCTTTTATTGGGTGGAGATTATTTGTTTGTTGGGCTAATGACTTTTTGGCACCCTACTTTAAAATCCGATACAATTTCAGACACCTCACAATATTTCGCTATAATAATTTTAGAAGTAAAATATGGCTTGTTTGGTTACTAACAGAGTTTCTATGTGTTGCAACGTTTAGTGCACTGTTCGAATGTTAAAATCGATGTTAACATATCAGTTCCGTTTTTTGTTGATCTTTTACTCTCTTGGGCTTGCATTCTATAAGACTGGCCCTTTTGCTGGTCTGTTATCTTAATAAAGCCTGTTTGGTTCATGGTACTTAGAGTGTTATTCAAACTATTGGTTAATTTTTCACATCTTCGATGGTGTTCTTCATAAGATCATTGAGATGATGTTATAGAGTGTTGATATTTCTTTTATTGGGTGGAGATCATTAACCATGATGATTTGTTGATATGGTTTCTTATCATGAAAATCTGTTTATAGTCTTTTTTAATGTTTATTATGTCTTCTTTATCTTCCTGTATGTTTAAATACCTCTTTGGAAATACTTATGCATCAATTTAAAGTCTTAAACTTTGCTCTCAACGATAATTGGACCCAGTGCACCTATTATATATTCTAAAGGATGCAGTCTTCTACGGGTTGTGATTCTGCTATTTTTTGCTTTTTGACAGATTATTAAGTACATTGGGTCCTGGACAACTCACAGTGATTGGGTCCACTTTCTGTGTGATGCCTACAATGCATTTTTCAGTACAGCTTCTCTCAGAACTTCTATTCTGTTGGAAGAAACCAATGGAGCCAAAAGCCATTATAATAACCATACCATATATGCCATTTGACACCTTTGTTGGTTAATTAGATTTTCAGGGAAGCAAAGCGTTTTTTATGTCTTGGACTCGGCCAAGTAATGTTATGGACTTTGGTAAGACTTTCACATATGAATCTAATAAGTTCGTCTTATGGTGAGAAATGATGCCTGGACAAAGTTATTAAGTAATTCAGCTTATTGCTACTAAGTTCCTCAGTTTTTTTTTTTTTTTTTACATGCAGCAGATAGCTAAGTACTTAGCTTTGTTGTACAGCTACTTGAGCATGTTGTGCCAGATGAAATCAAAGGAAGAAAGATTCACCCTTCTCGATCTCTACTCGTAAGTATAAAATGGACTAAATTTTTCTTAAATAGTATAAGAATTTGATTCTTACACATATCTAATAGATTTTCATAGATTTGAACAAAATCCTCTGAATATGCCAATGATAACATCAAATTTATTCGGTTATTGTAATATGAAATGTAACCTTAAATTGGTCAAATTAAGAATGATATTATTTTGTGTTTCGTAAAGAATATGTTCATTATACGTGGTTAGACCACTTTTGTTAAAATAAGTGATTACAAAAGAAAATGACAGTCACGTGATGAAATTTTTTTTTTTCTAGTACAATATTTGAACTTAAATATCCTAAATAGAAGACTTAGAGATGATCACTAGGTTAAGATGTTGCAATTATTACAAAGAAAAATAACATTTTAAATAACCAAAGTCAGATTCTCATATTAAATATGTTTATATGTTATGGGGAAAATGTGTTATATATTTCTTGCAATTTCATAATTATTTCTTCCCCATCTTAATAGATGGGATTAGGAAGATAAGTTTTTCTTTTTTCTTTTTAATTTGTTCATAAAAGGTTCAGTGGGTTTGAGATAATTCTCTTATTTTTCTTTTTCCTCTTTAGTGTTAGTGAGATTCGATACCAAATCTCTTGCATTAAGATAAGTGATTTTATCAATTAAATTATTTGATAGTTATATAATGATAACTTTTTTTTCCAGTACATTAACAGTGACGAGGATTGAACCCGAATCTCCTGAACAGAGGACTTAAAAGTAACAATTAGGTTAAGAGGTTGCAATTATTACAAAGAAAAATAACTTTTTAAATTATAATTAAAGTTTTTATTTTTAAATATTTTTAATATAAATTAGAGTATTAGAAAAATAAAAAACATCTATATCATATCATGTTCTAAATTGCTATTATGTACTTTCTTTGCAATTTTAATAAATATTATTATTATTGTTCATTTTTTTATTTCTTAGTTGTGTTTATAAAGATTTAAACCTTTGATTTAATCACAAATAATAAAAACAAAGTGGAAATAAAGGTTTGGGAGATTAAGTCATTTAATCTCATTGGAAATGATACGTAAAATTTTTATAAAAATGCAGGTATACTTTCTTTGGTTTCATAATTTCATCGAGTAAAAATAAATAAACTTTTAATTTTCGTCGAAAGTAAAGAAAACGGTGTCGCTTCCTTCACATGAAGGTAAAAGGTTCTTTGAACTGCAAAACGTCACCGTTTGACATTGATTTCATAAACTCAAGAAAAAATGCGGTGAGCGTGGATCGAACACGCGACCTTCAGATCTTCAGTCTGACGCTCTCCCAACTGAGCTATCCCCGCTTTTGTGTTCTGTTGATAGTTTGCTATATATATAGGCAAACGATTCAAAGAAACTCCATCCAAACAATGAAGAGACCATGCTCACTGCAGAACCTCCGCTCAAAAATCTGGTCTGGGAGTAATATTTCAATTCATTTTTGTCATTTCTTTCATCGATACTATTAAGCGAAGAAATCCGTTCTTGGATTAATCAACCGCAGGGGTAACAAACTCTGTAAGTGTTCTGCACTCTAATCTTATGATCTATTTGGTTGCTAAGAAAAAGGAAGAAATTAAAGCATAGAAAACTTATCGCAGCAGGTAGTTTAGAACCGACTCGTGAGTCGTGACATTGAAAATTCGAGTTTTCTAGTTTCCTTTTCTTGCGTTTTCTCAGCTACCATACAGACAGTTAGATCTTTTTATTAAATTCCTGCACAAAGTAGAAACTCCTGTTGCAATGAAAGAGTGCTGCTGATTGATGAGTTACTAATTTGCTTGATTTTGATATTTTTAGTGTGTTTATTTTTTGTTTTCGGTTATACAAACAACTTTGAAATGTGAGTGATGTATTGATTTTGTATAAAACTTCAAAATTTTTTTTTTATTGGTTTTTGGTGTCAAATTTTCTTTTCTGTTTATTGTCGGTGTTCAGTTACACTATAATTTATGTTGTGAAAAATTGATTATTTCTTGTCTGTTACTATTGGTTAATTTTTCAAAACTTCTATTAGTTAAAAAATTATAGAAAGTTGATGTTTCTTTTATTGGGTGGAGATTATTTGTTTGTTGGGCTAATGACTTTTTGGCACCCTACTTTAAAATCCGATACAATTTCAGACACCTCACAATATTTCGCTATAATAATTTTAGAAGTAAAATATGGCTTGTTTGGTTACTAACAGAGTTTCTATGTGTTGCAACGTTTAGTGCACTGTTCGAATGTTAAAATCGATGTTAACATATCAGTTCCGTTTTTTGTTGATCTTTTACTCTCTTGGGCTTGCATTCTATAAGACTGGCCCTTTTGCTGGTCTGTTATCTTAATAAAGCCTGTTTGGTTCATGGTACTTAGAGTGTTATTCAAACTATTGGTTAATTTTTCACATCTTCGATGGTGTTCTTCATAAGATCATTGAGATGATGTTATAGAGTGTTGATATTTCTTTTATTGGGTGGAGATCATTAACCATGATGATTTGTTGATATGGTTTCTTATCATGAAAATCTGTTTATAGTCTTTTTTAATGTTTATTATGTCTTCTTTATCTTCCTGTATGTTTAAATACCTCTTTGGAAATACTTATGCATCAATTTAAAGTCTTAAACTTTGCTCTCAACGATAATTGGACCCAGTGCACCTATTATATATTCTAAAGGATGCAGTCTTCTACGGGTTGTGATTCTGCTATTTTTTGCTTTTTGACAGATTATTAAGTACATTGGGTCCTGGACAACTCACAGTGATTGGGTCCACTTTCTGTGTGATGCCTACAATGCATTTTTCAGTACAGCTTCTCTCAGAACTTCTATTCTGTTGGAAGAAACCAATGGAGCCAAAAGCCATTATAATAACCATACCATATATGCCATTTGACACCTTTGTTGGTTAATTAGATTTTCAGGGAAGCAAAGCGTTTTTTATGTCTTGGACTCGGCCAAGTAATGTTATGGACTTTGGTAAGACTTTCACATATGAATCTAATAAGTTCGTCTTATGGTGAGAAATGATGCCTGGACAAAGTTATTAAGTAATTCAGCTTATTGCTACTAAGTTCCTCAGTTTTTTTTTTTTTTTTTTACATGCAGCAGATAGCTAAGTACTTAGCTTTGTTGTACAGCTACTTGAGCATGTTGTGCCAGATGAAATCAAAGGAAGAAAGATTCACCCTTCTCGATCTCTACTCGTAAGTATAAAATGGACTAAATTTTTCTTAAATAGTATAAGAATTTGATTCTTACACATATCTAATAGATTTTCATAGATTTGAACAAAATCCTCTGAATATGCCAATGATAACATCAAATTTATTCGGTTATTGTAATATGAAATGTAACCTTAAATTGGTCAAATTAAGAATGATATTATTTTGTGTTTCGTAAAGAATATGTTCATTATACGTGGTTAGACCACTTTTGTTAAAATAAGTGATTACAAAAGAAAATGACAGTCACGTGATGAAATTTTTTTTTTTCTAGTACAATATTTGAACTTAAATATCCTAAATAGAAGACTTAGAGATGATCACTAGGTTAAGATGTTGCAATTATTACAAAGAAAAATAACATTTTAAATAACCAAAGTCAGATTCTCATATTAAATATGTTTATATGTTATGGGGAAAATGTGTTATATATTTCTTGCAATTTCATAATTATTTCTTCCCCATCTTAATAGATGGGATTAGGAAGATAAGTTTTTCTTTTTTCTTTTTAATTTGTTCATAAAAGGTTCAGTGGGTTTGAGATAATTCTCTTATTTTTCTTTTTCCTCTTTAGTGTTAGTGAGATTCGATACCAAATCTCTTGCATTAAGATAAGTGATTTTATCAATTAAATTATTTGATAGTTATATAATGATAACTTTTTTTTCCAGTACATTAACAGTGACGAGGATTGAACCCGAATCTCCTGAACAGAGGACTTAAAAGTAACAATTAGGTTAAGAGGTTGCAATTATTACAAAGAAAAATAACTTTTTAAATTACAATTAAAGTTTTTATTTTTAAATATTTTTAATATAAATTAGAGTATTAGAAAAATAAAAAACATCTATATCATATCATGTTCTAAATTGCTATTATGTACTTTCTTTGCAATTTTAATAAATATTATTATTATTGTTCATTTTTTTATTTCTTAGTTGTGTTTATAAAGATTTAAACCTTTGATTTAATCACAAATAATAAAAACAAAGTGGAAATAAAGGTTTGGGAGATTAAGTCATTTAATCTCATTGGAAATGATACGTAAAATTTTTATAAAAATGCAGGTATACTTTCTTTGGTTTCATAATTTCATCGAGTAAAAATAAATAAACTTTTAATTTTCGTCGAAAGTAAAGAAAACGGTGTCGCTTCCTTCACATGAAGGTAAAAGGTTCTTTGAACTGCAAAACGTCACCGTTTGACATTGATTTCATAAACTCAAGAAAAAATGCGGTGAGCGTGGATCGAACACGCGACCTTCAGATCTTCAGTCTGACGCTCTCCCAACTGAGCTATCCCCGCTTATGTGTTCTGTTGATAGTTTGCTATATATATAGGCAAACGATTCAAAGAAACTCCATCCAAACAATGAAGAGACCATGCTCACTGCAGAACCTCCGCTCAAAAATCTGGTCTGGGAGTAATATTTCAATTCATTTTTGTCATTTCTTTCATCGATACTATTAAGCGAAGAAATCCGTTCTTGGATTAATCAACCGCAGGGGTAACAAACTCTGTAAGTGTTCTGCACTCTAATCTTATGATCTATTTGGTTGCTAAGAAAAAGGAAGAAATTAAAGCATAGAAAACTTATCGCAGCAGGTAGTTTAGAACCGACTCGTGAGTCGTGACATTGAAAATTCGAGTTTTCTAGTTTCCTTTTCTTGCGTTTTCTCAGCTACCATACAGACAGTTAGATCTTTTTATTAAATTCCTGCACAAAGTAGAAACTCCTGTTGCAATGAAAGAGTGCTGCTGATTGATGAGTTACTAATTTGCTTGATTTTGATATTTTTAGTGTGTTTATTTTTTGTTTTCGGTTATACAAACAACTTTGAAATGTGAGTGATGTATTGATTTTGTATAAAACTTCAAAATTTTTTTTTTATTGGTTTTTGGTGTCAAATTTTCTTTTCTGTTTATTGTCGGTGTTCAGTTACACTATAATTTATGTTGTGAAAAATTGATTATTTCTTGTCTGTTACTATTGGTTAATTTTTCAAAACTTCTATTAGTTAAAAAATTATAGAAAGTTGATGTTTCTTTTATTGGGTGGAGATTATTTGTTTGTTGGGCTAATGACTTTTTGGCACCCTACTTTAAAATCCGATACAATTTCAGACACCTCACAATATTTCGCTATAATAATTTTAGAAGTAAAATATGGCTTGTTTGGTTACTAACAGAGTTTCTATGTGTTGCAACGTTTAGTGCACTGTTCGAATGTTAAAATCGATGTTAACATATCAGTTCCGTTTTTTGTTGATCTTTTACTCTCTTGGGCTTGCATTCTATAAGACTGGCCCTTTTGCTGGTCTGTTATCTTAATAAAGCCTGTTTGGTTCATGGTACTTAGAGTGTTATTCAAACTATTGGTTAATTTTTCACATCTTCGATGGTGTTCTTCATAAGATCATTGAGATGATGTTATAGAGTGTTGATATTTCTTTTATTGGGTGGAGATCATTAACCATGATGATTTGTTGATATGGTTTCTTATCATGAAAATCTGTTTATAGTCTTTTTTAATGTTTATTATGTCTTCTTTATCTTCCTGTATGTTTAAATACCTCTTTGGAAATACTTATGCATCAATTTAAAGTCTTAAACTTTGCTCTCAACGATAATTGGACCCAGTGCACCTATTATATATTCTAAAGGATGCAGTCTTCTACGGGTTGTGATTCTGCTATTTTTTGCTTTTTGACAGATTATTAAGTACATTGGGTCCTGGACAACTCACAGTGATTGGGTCCACTTTCTGTGTGATGCCTACAATGCATTTTTCAGTACAGCTTCTCTCAGAACTTCTATTCTGTTGGAAGAAACCAATGGAGCCAAAAGCCATTATAATAACCATACCATATATGCCATTTGACACCTTTGTTGGTTAATTAGATTTTCAGGGAAGCAAAGCGTTTTTTATGTCTTGGACTCGGCCAAGTAATGTTATGGACTTTGGTAAGACTTTCACATATGAATCTAATAAGTTCGTCTTATGGTGAGAAATGATGCCTGGACAAAGTTATTAAGTAATTCAGCTTATTGCTACTAAGTTCCTCAGTTTTTTTTTTTTTTTTTACATGCAGCAGATAGCTAAGTACTTAGCTTTGTTGTACAGCTACTTGAGCATGTTGTGCCAGATGAAATCAAAGGAAGAAAGATTCACCCTTCTCGATCTCTACTCGTAAGTATAAAATGGACTAAATTTTTCTTAAATAGTATAAGAATTTGATTCTTACACATATCTAATAGATTTTCATAGATTTGAACAAAATCCTCTGAATATGCCAATGATAACATCAAATTTATTCGGTTATTGTAATATGAAATGTAACCTTAAATTGGTCAAATTAAGAATGATATTATTTTGTGTTTCGTAAAGAATATGTTCATTATACGTGGTTAGACCACTTTTGTTAAAATAAGTGATTACAAAAGAAAATGACAGTCACGTGATGAAATTTTTTTTTTTCTAGTACAATATTTGAACTTAAATATCCTAAATAGAAGACTTAGAGATGATCACTAGGTTAAGATGTTGCAATTATTACAAAGAAAAATAACATTTTAAATAACCAAAGTCAGATTCTCATATTAAATATGTTTATATGTTATGGGGAAAATGTGTTATGTATTTCTTGCAATTTCATAATTATTTCTTCCCCATCTTAATAGATGGGATTAGGAAGATAAGTTTTTCTTTTTTCTTTTTAATTTGTTCATAAAAGGTTCAGTGGGTTTGAGATAATTCTCTTATTTTTCTTTTTCCTCTTTAGTGTTAGTGAGATTCGATACCAAATCTCTTGCATTAAGATAAGTGATTTTATCAATTAAATTATTTGATAGTTATATAATGATAACTTTTTTTTCCAGTACATTAACAGTGACGAGGATTGAACCCGAATCTCCTGAACAGAGGACTTAAAAGTAACAATTAGGTTAAGAGGTTGCAATTATTACAAAGAAAAATAACTTTTTAAATTACAATTAAAGTTTTTATTTTTAAATATTTTTAATATAAATTAGAGTATTAGAAAAATAAAAAACATCTATATCATATCATGTTCTAAATTGCTATTATGTACTTTCTTTGCAATTTTAATAAATATTATTATTATTGTTCATTTTTTTATTTCTTAGTTGTGTTTATAAAGATTTAAACCTTTGATTTAATCACAAATAATAAAAACAAAGTGGAAATAAAGGTTTGGGAGATTAAGTCATTTAATCTCATTGGAAATGATACGTAAAATTTTTATAAAAATGCAGGTATACTTTCTTTGGTTTCATAATTTCATCGAGTAAAAATAAATAAACTTTTAATTTTCGTCGAAAGTAAAGAAAACGGTGTCGCTTCCTTCACATGAAGGTAAAAGGTTCTTTGAACTGCAAAACGTCACCGTTTGACATTGATTTCATAAACTCAAGAAAAAATGCGATGAGCGTGGATCGAACAGGCGACCTTCAGATCTTCAGTCTGACGCTCTCCCAACTGAGCTATCCCCGCTTTTGTGTTCTATTGATAGTTTCTTATATATATAGGAAAACGATTCAAAGAAACTCCATCCACACGACCAAGAGACCATGCTCACGGCAGAACCTCCGCTCAAAAATCTGGTCTGGGAGTAATATTTCACTTCATTTTTGTCATTTCTTTCATCGATACTATTAAGCGAAGAAATCTATTCTTGGATTAATCAACCGCAGGGGTAACAAACTCTGAAAGTGTTCTCCACTCTAATCTTATGATCTGTTTGGTTGCTAAGAAAAAGGAAGAAATTAAAGCATAGAAAACTTATCGCAGCAGGTAGTTTAGAACCGACTCGTGAGTCGTGACATTGAAAATTCGAGTTTTCTAGTTTCCTTTTCTTGCGTTTTCTCAGCTACCATACAGACAGTTAGATCTTTTTATTAAATTCCTGCACAAAGTAGAAACTCCTGTTGCAATGAAAGAGTGCTGCTGATTGATGAGTTACTAATTTGCTTGATTTTGATATTTTTAGTGTGTTTATTTTTTGTTTTCGGTTATACAAACAACTTTGAAATGTGAGTGATGTATTGATTTTGTATAAAACTTCAAAATTTTTTTTTTATTGGTTTTTGGTGTCAAATTTTCTTTTCTGTTTATTGTCGGTGTTCAGTTACACTATAATTTATGTTGTGAAAAATTGATTATTTCTTGTCTGTTACTATTGGTTAATTTTTCAAAACTTCTATTAGTTAAAAAATTATAGAAAGTTGATGTTTCTTTTATTGGGTGGAGATTATTTGTTTGTTGGGCTAATGACTTTTTGGCACCCTACTTTAAAATCCGATACAATTTCAGACACCTCACAATATTTCGCTATAATAATTTTAGAAGTAAAATATGGCTTGTTTGGTTACTAACAGAGTTTCTATGTGTTGCAACGTTTAGTGCACTGTTCGAATGTTAAAATCGATGTTAACATATCAGTTCCGTTTTTTGTTGATCTTTTACTCTCTTGGGCTTGCATTCTATAAGACTGGCCCTTTTGCTGGTCTGTTATCTTAATAAAGCCTGTTTGGTTCATGGTACTTAGAGTGTTATTCAAACTATTGGTTAATTTTTCACATCTTCGATGGTGTTCTTCATAAGATCATTGAGATGATGTTATAGAGTGTTGATATTTCTTTTATTGGGTGGAGATCATTAACCATGATGATTTGTTGATATGGTTTCTTATCATGAAAATCTGTTTATAGTCTTTTTTAATGTTTATTATGTCTTCTTTATCTTCCTGTATGTTTAAATACCTCTTTGGAAATACTTATGCATCAATTTAAAGTCTTAAACTTTGCTCTCAACGATAATTGGACCCAGTGCACCTATTATATATTCTAAAGGATGCAGTCTTCTACGGGTTGTGATTCTGCTATTTTTTGCTTTTTGACAGATTATTAAGTACATTGGGTCCTGGACAACTCACAGTGATTGGGTCCACTTTCTGTGTGATGCCTACAATGCATTTTTCAGTACAGCTTCTCTCAGAACTTCTATTCTGTTGGAAGAAACCAATGGAGCCAAAAGCCATTATAATAACCATACCATATATGCCATTTGACACCTTTGTTGGTTAATTAGATTTTCAGGGAAGCAAAGCGTTTTTTATGTCTTGGACTCGGCCAAGTAATGTTATGGACTTTGGTAAGACTTTCACATATGAATCTAATAAGTTCGTCTTATGGTGAGAAATGATGCCTGGACAAAGTTATTAAGTAATTCAGCTTATTGCTACTAAGTTCCTCAGTTTTTTTTTTTTTTTTTACATGCAGCAGATAGCTAAGTACTTAGCTTTGTTGTACAGCTACTTGAGCATGTTGTGCCAGATGAAATCAAAGGAAGAAAGATTCACCCTTCTCGATCTCTACTCGTAAGTATAAAATGGACTAAATTTTTCTTAAATAGTATAAGAATTTGATTCTTACACATATCTAATAGATTTTCATAGATTTGAACAAAATCCTCTGAATATGCCAATGATAACATCAAATTTATTCGGTTATTGTAATATGAAATGTAACCTTAAATTGGTCAAATTAAGAATGATATTATTTTGTGTTTCGTAAAGAATATGTTCATTATACGTGGTTAGACCACTTTTGTTAAAATAAGTGATTACAAAAGAAAATGACAGTCACGTGATGAAATTTTTTTTTTTCTAGTACAATATTTGAACTTAAATATCCTAAATAGAAGACTTAGAGATGATCACTAGGTTAAGATGTTGCAATTATTACAAAGAAAAATAACATTTTAAATAACCAAAGTCAGATTCTCATATTAAATATGTTTATATGTTATGGGGAAAATGTGTTATGTATTTCTTGCAATTTCATAATTATTTCTTCCCCATCTTAATAGATGGGATTAGGAAGATAAGTTTTTCTTTTTTCTTTTTAATTTGTTCATAAAAGGTTCAGTGGGTTTGAGATAATTCTCTTATTTTTCTTTTTCCTCTTTAGTGTTAGTGAGATTCGATACCAAATCTCTTGCATTAAGATAAGTGATTTTATCAATTAAATTATTTGATAGTTATATAATGATAACTTTTTTTTCCAGTACATTAACAGTGACGAGGATTGAACCCGAATCTCCTGAACAGAGGACTTAAAAGTAACAATTAGGTTAAGAGGTTGCAATTATTACAAAGAAAAATAACTTTTTAAATTACAATTAAAGTTTTTATTTTTAAATATTTTTAATATAAATTAGAGTATTAGAAAAATAAAAAACATCTATATCATATCATGTTCTAAATTGCTATTATGTACTTTCTTTGCAATTTTAATAAATATTATTATTATTGTTCATTTTTTTATTTCTTAGTTGTGTTTATAAAGATTTAAACCTTTGATTTAATCACAAATAATAAAAACAAAGTGGAAATAAAGGTTTGGGAGATTAAGTCATTTAATCTCATTGGAAATGATACGTAAAATTTTTATAAAAATGCAGGTATACTTTCTTTGGTTTCATAATTTCATCGAGTAAAAATAAATAAACTTTTAATTTTCGTCGAAAGTAAAGAAAACGGTGTCGCTTCCTTCACATGAAGGTAAAAGGTTCTTTGAACTGCAAAACGTCACCGTTTGACATTGATTTCATAAACTCAAGAAAAAATGCGGTGAGCGTGGATCGAACAGGCGACCTTCAGATCTTCAGTCTGACGCTCTCCCAACTGAGCTATCCCCGCTTTTGTGTTCTGTTGATAGTTTGCTATATATATAGGCAAACGATTCAAAGAAACTCCATCCAAACAATGAAGAGACCATGCTCACTGCAGAACCTCCGCTCAAAAATCTGGTCTGGGAGTAATATTTCAATTCATTTTTGTCATTTCTTTCATCGATACTATTAAGCGAAGAAATCCGTTCTTGGATTAATCAACCGCAGGGGTAACAAACTCTGTAAGTGTTCTGCACTCTAATCTTATGATCTATTTGGTTGCTAAGAAAAAGGAAGAAATTAAAGCATAGAAAACTTATCGCAGCAGGTAGTTTAGAACCGACTCGTGAGTCGTGACATTGAAAATTCGAGTTTTCTAGTTTCCTTTTCTTGCGTTTTCTCAGCTACCATACAGACAGTTAGATCTTTTTATTAAATTCCTGCACAAAGTAGAAACTCCTGTTGCAATGAAAGAGTGCTGCTGATTGATGAGTTACTAATTTGCTTGATTTTGATATTTTTAGTGTGTTTATTTTTTGTTTTCGGTTATACAAACAACTTTGAAATGTGAGTGATGTATTGATTTTGTATAAAACTTCAAAATTTTTTTTTTATTGGTTTTTGGTGTCAAATTTTCTTTTCTGTTTATTGTCGGTGTTCAGTTACACTATAATTTATGTTGTGAAAAATTGATTATTTCTTGTCTGTTACTATTGGTTAATTTTTCAAAACTTCTATTAGTTAAAAAATTATAGAAAGTTGATGTTTCTTTTATTGGGTGGAGATTATTTGTTTGTTGGGCTAATGACTTTTTGGCACCCTACTTTAAAATCCGATACAATTTCAGACACCTCACAATATTTCGCTATAATAATTTTAGAAGTAAAATATGGCTTGTTTGGTTACTAACAGAGTTTCTATGTGTTGCAACGTTTAGTGCACTGTTCGAATGTTAAAATCGATGTTAACATATCAGTTCCGTTTTTTGTTGATCTTTTACTCTCTTGGGCTTGCATTCTATAAGACTGGCCCTTTTGCTGGTCTGTTATCTTAATAAAGCCTGTTTGGTTCATGGTACTTAGAGTGTTATTCAAACTATTGGTTAATTTTTCACATCTTCGATGGTGTTCTTCATAAGATCATTGAGATGATGTTATAGAGTGTTGATATTTCTTTTATTGGGTGGAGATCATTAACCATGATGATTTGTTGATATGGTTTCTTATCATGAAAATCTGTTTATAGTCTTTTTTAATGTTTATTATGTCTTCTTTATCTTCCTGTATGTTTAAATACCTCTTTGGAAATACTTATGCATCAATTTAAAGTCTTAAACTTTGCTCTCAACGATAATTGGACCCAGTGCACCTATTATATATTCTAAAGGATGCAGTCTTCTACGGGTTGTGATTCTGCTATTTTTTGCTTTTTGACAGATTATTAAGTACATTGGGTCCTGGACAACTCACAGTGATTGGGTCCACTTTCTGTGTGATGCCTACAATGCATTTTTCAGTACAGCTTCTCTCAGAACTTCTATTCTGTTGGAAGAAACCAATGGAGCCAAAAGCCATTATAATAACCATACCATATATGCCATTTGACACCTTTGTTGGTTAATTAGATTTTCAGGGAAGCAAAGCGTTTTTTATGTCTTGGACTCGGCCAAGTAATGTTATGGACTTTGGTAAGACTTTCACATATGAATCTAATAAGTTCGTCTTATGGTGAGAAATGATGCCTGGACAAAGTTATTAAGTAATTCAGCTTATTGCTACTAAGTTCCTCAGTTTTTTTTTTTTTTTTACATGCAGCAGATAGCTAAGTACTTAGCTTTGTTGTACAGCTACTTGAGCATGTTGTGCCAGATGAAATCAAAGGAAGAAAGATTCACCCTTCTCGATCTCTACTCGTAAGTATAAAATGGACTAAATTTTTCTTAAATAGTATAAGAATTTGATTCTTACACATATCTAATAGATTTTCATAGATTTGAACAAAATCCTCTGAATATGCCAATGATAACATCAAATTTATTCGGTTATTGTAATATGAAATGTAACCTTAAATTGGTCAAATTAAGAATGATATTATTTTGTGTTTCGTAAAGAATATGTTCATTATACGTGGTTAGACCACTTTTGTTAAAATAAGTGATTACAAAAGAAAATGACAGTCACGTGATGAAATTTTTTTTTTTCTAGTACAATATTTGAACTTAAATATCCTAAATAGAAGACTTAGAGATGATCACTAGGTTAAGATGTTGCAATTATTACAAAGAAAAATAACATTTTAAATAACCAAAGTCAGATTCTCATATTAAATATGTTTATATGTTATGGGGAAAATGTGTTATATATTTCTTGCAATTTCATAATTATTTCTTCCCCATCTTAATAGATGGGATTAGGAAGATAAGTTTTTCTTTTTTCTTTTTAATTTGTTCATAAAAGGTTCAGTGGGTTTGAGATAATTCTCTTATTTTTCTTTTTCCTCTTTAGTGTTAGTGAGATTCGATACCAAATCTCTTGCATTAAGATAAGTGATTTTATCAATTAAATTATTTGATAGTTATATAATGATAACTTTTTTTTCCAGTACATTAACAGTGACGAGGATTGAACCCGAATCTCCTGAACAGAGGACTTAAAAGTAACAATTAGGTTAAGAGGTTGCAATTATTACAAAGAAAAATAACTTTTTAAATTACAATTAAAGTTTTTATTTTTAAATATTTTTAATATAAATTAGAGTATTAGAAAAATAAAAAACATCTATATCATATCATGTTCTAAATTGCTATTATGTACTTTCTTTGCAATTTTAATAAATATTATTATTATTGTTCATTTTTTTATTTCTTAGTTGTGTTTATAAAGATTTAAACCTTTGATTTAATCACAAATAATAAAAACAAAGTGGAAATAAAGGTTTGGGAGATTAAGTCATTTAATCTCATTGGAAATGATACGTAAAATTTTTATAAAAATGCAGGTATACTTTCTTTGGTTTCATAATTTCATCGAGTAAAAATAAATAAACTTTTAATTTTCGTCGAAAGTAAAGAAAACGGTGTCGCTTCCTTCACATGAAGGTAAAAGGTTCTTTGAACTGCAAAACGTCACCGTTTGACATTGATTTCATAAACTCAAGAAAAAATGCGGTGAGCGTGGATCGAACACGCAACCTTCAGATCTTCAGTCTGACGCTCTCCCAACTGAGCTATCCCCGCTTTTGTGTTCTGTTGATAGTTTGCTATATATATAGGCAAACGATTCAAAGAAACTCCATCCAAACAATGAAGAGACCATGCTCACTGCAGAACCTCCGCTCAAAAATCTGGTCTGGGAGTAATATTTCAATTCATTTTTGTCATTTCTTTCATCGATACTATTAAGCGAAGAAATCCGTTCTTGGATTAATCAACCGCAGGGGTAACAAACTCTGTAAGTGTTCTGCACTCTAATCTTATGATCTATTTGGTTGCTAAGAAAAAGGAAGAAATTAAAGCATAGAAAACTTATCGCAGCAGGTAGTTTAGAACCGACTCGTGAGTCGTGACATTGAAAATTCGAGTTTTCTAGTTTCCTTTTCTTGCGTTTTCTCAGCTACCATACAGACAGTTAGATCTTTTTATTAAATTCCTGCACAAAGTAGAAACTCCTGTTGCAATGAAAGAGTGCTGCTGATTGATGAGTTACTAATTTGCTTGATTTTGATATTTTTAGTGTGTTTATTTTTTGTTTTCGGTTATACAAACAACTTTGAAATGTGAGTGATGTATTGATTTTGTATAAAACTTCAAAATTTTTTTTTTATTGGTTTTTGGTGTCAAATTTTCTTTTCTGTTTATTGTCGGTGTTCAGTTACACTATAATTTATGTTGTGAAAAATTGATTATTTCTTGTCTGTTACTATTGGTTAATTTTTCAAAACTTCTATTAGTTAAAAAATTATAGAAAGTTGATGTTTCTTTTATTGGGTGGAGATTATTTGTTTGTTGGGCTAATGACTTTTTGGCACCCTACTTTAAAATCCGATACAATTTCAGACACCTCACAATATTTCGCTATAATAATTTTAGAAGTAAAATATGGCTTGTTTGGTTACTAACAGAGTTTCTATGTGTTGCAACGTTTAGTGCACTGTTCGAATGTTAAAATCGATGTTAACATATCAGTTCCGTTTTTTGTTGATCTTTTACTCTCTTGGGCTTGCATTCTATAAGACTGGCCCTTTTGCTGGTCTGTTATCTTAATAAAGCCTGTTTGGTTCATGGTACTTAGAGTGTTATTCAAACTATTGGTTAATTTTTCACATCTTCGATGGTGTTCTTCATAAGATCATTGAGATGATGTTATAGAGTGTTGATATTTCTTTTATTGGGTGGAGATCATTAACCATGATGATTTGTTGATATGGTTTCTTATCATGAAAATCTGTTTATAGTCTTTTTTAATGTTTATTATGTCTTCTTTATCTTCCTGTATGTTTAAATACCTCTTTGGAAATACTTATGCATCAATTTAAAGTCTTAAACTTTGCTCTCAACGATAATTGGACCCAGTGCACCTATTATATATTCTAAAGGATGCAGTCTTCTACGGGTTGTGATTCTGCTATTTTTTGCTTTTTGACAGATTATTAAGTACATTGGGTCCTGGACAACTCACAGTGATTGGGTCCACTTTCTGTGTGATGCCTACAATGCATTTTTCAGTACAGCTTCTCTCAGAACTTCTATTCTGTTGGAAGAAACCAATGGAGCCAAAAGCCATTATAATAACCATACCATATATGCCATTTGACACCTTTGTTGGTTAATTAGATTTTCAGGGAAGCAAAGCGTTTTTTATGTCTTGGACTCGGCCAAGTAATGTTATGGACTTTGGTAAGACTTTCACATATGAATCTAATAAGTTCGTCTTATGGTGAGAAATGATGCCTGGACAAAGTTATTAAGTAATTCAGCTTATTGCTACTAAGTTCCTCAGTTTTTTTTTTTTTTTTTACATGCAGCAGATAGCTAAGTACTTAGCTTTGTTGTACAGCTACTTGAGCATGTTGTGCCAGATGAAATCAAAGGAAGAAAGATTCACCCTTCTCGATCTCTACTCGTAAGTATAAAATGGACTAAATTTTTCTTAAATAGTATAAGAATTTGATTCTTACACATATCTAATAGATTTTCATAGATTTGAACAAAATCCTCTGAATATGCCAATGATAACATCAAATTTATTCGGTTATTGTAATATGAAATGTAACCTTAAATTGGTCAAATTAAGAATGATATTATTTTGTGTTTCGTAAAGAATATGTTCATTATACGTGGTTAGACCACTTTTGTTAAAATAAGTGATTACAAAAGAAAATGACAGTCACGTGATGAAATTTTTTTTTTTCTAGTACAATATTTGAACTTAAATATCCTAAATAGAAGACTTAGAGATGATCACTAGGTTAAGATGTTGCAATTATTACAAAGAAAAATAACATTTTAAATAACCAAAGTCAGATTCTCATATTAAATATGTTTATATGTTATGGGGAAAATGTGTTATGTATTTCTTGCAATTTCATAATTATTTCTTCCCCATCTTAATAGATGGGATTAGGAAGATAAGTTTTTCTTTTTTCTTTTTAATTTGTTCATAAAAGGTTCAGTGGGTTTGAGATAATTCTCTTATTTTTCTTTTTCCTCTTTAGTGTTAGTGAGATTCGATACCAAATCTCTTGCATTAAGATAAGTGATTTTATCAATTAAATTATTTGATAGTTATATAATGATAACTTTTTTTTCCAGTACATTAACAGTGACGAGGATTGAACCCGAATCTCCTGAACAGAGGACTTAAAAGTAACAATTAGGTTAAGAGGTTGCAATTATTACAAAGAAAAATAACTTTTTAAATTACAATTAAAGTTTTTATTTTTAAATATTTTTAATATAAATTAGAGTATTAGAAAAATAAAAAACATCTATATCATATCATGTTCTAAATTGCTATTATGTACTTTCTTTGCAATTTTAATAAATATTATTATTATTGTTCATTTTTTTATTTCTTAGTTGTGTTTATAAAGATTTAAACCTTTGATTTAATCACAAATAATAAAAACAAAGTGGAAATAAAGGTTTGGGAGATTAAGTCATTTAATCTCATTGGAAATGATACGTAAAATTTTTATAAAAATGCAGGTATACTTTCTTTGGTTTCATAATTTCATCGAGTAAAAATAAATAAACTTTTAATTTTCGTCGAAAGTAAAGAAAACGGTGTCGCTTCCTTCACATGAAGGTAAAAGGTTCTTTGAACTGCAAAACGTCACCGTTTGACATTGATTTCATAAACTCAAGAAAAAATGCGGTGAGCGTGGATCGAACACGCGACCTTCAGATCTTCAGTCTGACGCTCTCCCAACTGAGCTATCCCCGCTTATGTGTTCTGTTGATAGTTTGCTATATATATAGGCAAACGATTCAAAGAAACTCCATCCAAACAATGAAGAGACCATGCTCACTGCAGAACCTCCGCTCAAAAATCTGGTCTGGGAGTAATATTTCAATTCATTTTTGTCATTTCTTTCATCGATACTATTAAGCGAAGAAATCCGTTCTTGGATTAATCAACCGCAGGGGTAACAAACTCTGTAAGTGTTCTGCACTCTAATCTTATGATCTATTTGGTTGCTAAGAAAAAGGAAGAAATTAAAGCATAGAAAACTTATCGCAGCAGGTAGTTTAGAACCGACTCGTGAGTCGTGACATTGAAAATTCGAGTTTTCTAGTTTCCTTTTCTTGCGTTTTCTCAGCTACCATACAGACAGTTAGATCTTTTTATTAAATTCCTGCACAAAGTAGAAACTCCTGTTGCAATGAAAGAGTGCTGCTGATTGATGAGTTACTAATTTGCTTGATTTTGATATTTTTAGTGTGTTTATTTTTTGTTTTCGGTTATACAAACAACTTTGAAATGTGAGTGATGTATTGATTTTGTATAAAACTTCAAAATTTTTTTTTTATTGGTTTTTGGTGTCAAATTTTCTTTTCTGTTTATTGTCGGTGTTCAGTTACACTATAATTTATGTTGTGAAAAATTGATTATTTCTTGTCTGTTACTATTGGTTAATTTTTCAAAACTTCTATTAGTTAAAAAATTATAGAAAGTTGATGTTTCTTTTATTGGGTGGAGATTATTTGTTTGTTGGGCTAATGACTTTTTGGCACCCTACTTTAAAATCCGATACAATTTCAGACACCTCACAATATTTCGCTATAATAATTTTAGAAGTAAAATATGGCTTGTTTGGTTACTAACAGAGTTTCTATGTGTTGCAACGTTTAGTGCACTGTTCGAATGTTAAAATCGATGTTAACATATCAGTTCCGTTTTTTGTTGATCTTTTACTCTCTTGGGCTTGCATTCTATAAGACTGGCCCTTTTGCTGGTCTGTTATCTTAATAAAGCCTGTTTGGTTCATGGTACTTAGAGTGTTATTCAAACTATTGGTTAATTTTTCACATCTTCGATGGTGTTCTTCATAAGATCATTGAGATGATGTTATAGAGTGTTGATATTTCTTTTATTGGGTGGAGATCATTAACCATGATGATTTGTTGATATGGTTTCTTATCATGAAAATCTGTTTATAGTCTTTTTTAATGTTTATTATGTCTTCTTTATCTTCCTGTATGTTTAAATACCTCTTTGGAAATACTTATGCATCAATTTAAAGTCTTAAACTTTGCTCTCAACGATAATTGGACCCAGTGCACCTATTATATATTCTAAAGGATGCAGTCTTCTACGGGTTGTGATTCTGCTATTTTTTGCTTTTTGACAGATTATTAAGTACATTGGGTCCTGGACAACTCACAGTGATTGGGTCCACTTTCTGTGTGATGCCTACAATGCATTTTTCAGTACAGCTTCTCTCAGAACTTCTATTCTGTTGGAAGAAACCAATGGAGCCAAAAGCCATTATAATAACCATACCATATATGCCATTTGACACCTTTGTTGGTTAATTAGATTTTCAGGGAAGCAAAGCGTTTTTTATGTCTTGGACTCGGCCAAGTAATGTTATGGACTTTGGTAAGACTTTCACATATGAATCTAATAAGTTCGTCTTATGGTGAGAAATGATGCCTGGACAAAGTTATTAAGTAATTCAGCTTATTGCTACTAAGTTCCTCAGTTTTTTTTTTTTTTTTTACATGCAGCAGATAGCTAAGTACTTAGCTTTGTTGTACAGCTACTTGAGCATGTTGTGCCAGATGAAATCAAAGGAAGAAAGATTCACCCTTCTCGATCTCTACTCGTAAGTATAAAATGGACTAAATTTTTCTTAAATAGTATAAGAATTTGATTCTTACACATATCTAATAGATTTTCATAGATTTGAACAAAATCCTCTGAATATGCCAATGATAACATCAAATTTATTCGGTTATTGTAATATGAAATGTAACCTTAAATTGGTCAAATTAAGAATGATATTATTTTGTGTTTCGTAAAGAATATGTTCATTATACGTGGTTAGACCACTTTTGTTAAAATAAGTGATTACAAAAGAAAATGACAGTCACGTGATGAAATTTTTTTTTTTCTAGTACAATATTTGAACTTAAATATCCTAAATAGAAGACTTAGAGATGATCACTAGGTTAAGATGTTGCAATTATTACAAAGAAAAATAACATTTTAAATAACCAAAGTCAGATTCTCATATTAAATATGTTTATATGTTATGGGGAAAATGTGTTATGTATTTCTTGCAATTTCATAATTATTTCTTCCCCATCTTAATAGATGGGATTAGGAAGATAAGTTTTTCTTTTTTCTTTTTAATTTGTTCATAAAAGGTTCAGTGGGTTTGAGATAATTCTCTTATTTTTCTTTTTCCTCTTTAGTGTTAGTGAGATTCGATACCAAATCTCTTGCATTAAGATAAGTGATTTTATCAATTAAATTATTTGATAGTTATATAATGATAACTTTTTTTTCCAGTACATTAACAGTGACGAGGATTGAACCCGAATCTCCTGAACAGAGGACTTAAAAGTAACAATTAGGTTAAGAGGTTGCAATTATTACAAAGAAAAATAACTTTTTAAATTACAATTAAAGTTTTTATTTTTAAATATTTTTAATATAAATTAGAGTATTAGAAAAATAAAAAACATCTATATCATATCATGTTCTAAATTGCTATTATGTACTTTCTTTGCAATTTTAATAAATATTATTATTATTGTTCATTTTTTTATTTCTTAGTTGTGTTTATAAAGATTTAAACCTTTGATTTAATCACAAATAATAAAAACAAAGTGGAAATAAAGGTTTGGGAGATTAAGTCATTTAATCTCATTGGAAATGATACGTAAAATTTTTATAAAAATGCAGGTATACTTTCTTTGGTTTCATAATTTCATCGAGTAAAAATAAATAAACTTTTAATTTTCGTCGAAAGTAAAGAAAACGGTGTCGCTTCCTTCACATGAAGGTAAAAGGTTCTTTGAACTGCAAAACGTCACCGTTTGACATTGATTTCATAAACTCAAGAAAAAATGCGGTGAGCGTGGATCGAACAGGCGACCTTCAGATCTTCAGTCTGACGCTCTCCCAACTGAGCTATCCCCGCTTTTGTGTTCTGTTGATAGTTTGCTATATATATAGGCAAACGATTCAAAGAAACTCCATCCAAACAATGAAGAGACCATGCTCACTGCAGAACCTCCGCTCAAAAATCTGGTCTGGGAGTAATATTTCAATTCATTTTTGTCATTTCTTTCATCGATACTATTAAGCGAAGAAATCCGTTCTTGGATTAATCAACCGCAGGGGTAACAAACTCTGTAAGTGTTCTGCACTCTAATCTTATGATCTATTTGGTTGCTAAGAAAAAGGAAGAAATTAAAGCATAGAAAACTTATCGCAGCAGGTAGTTTAGAACCGACTCGTGAGTCGTGACATTGAAAATTCGAGTTTTCTAGTTTCCTTTTCTTGCGTTTTCTCAGCTACCATACAGACAGTTAGATCTTTTTATTAAATTCCTGCACAAAGTAGAAACTCCTGTTGCAATGAAAGAGTGCTGCTGATTGATGAGTTACTAATTTGCTTGATTTTGATATTTTTAGTGTGTTTATTTTTTGTTTTCGGTTATACAAACAACTTTGAAATGTGAGTGATGTATTGATTTTGTATAAAACTTCAAAATTTTTTTTTTATTGGTTTTTGGTGTCAAATTTTCTTTTCTGTTTATTGTCGGTGTTCAGTTACACTATAATTTATGTTGTGAAAAATTGATTATTTCTTGTCTGTTACTATTGGTTAATTTTTCAAAACTTCTATTAGTTAAAAAATTATAGAAAGTTGATGTTTCTTTTATTGGGTGGAGATTATTTGTTTGTTGGGCTAATGACTTTTTGGCACCCTACTTTAAAATCCGATACAATTTCAGACACCTCACAATATTTCGCTATAATAATTTTAGAAGTAAAATATGGCTTGTTTGGTTACTAACAGAGTTTCTATGTGTTGCAACGTTTAGTGCACTGTTCGAATGTTAAAATCGATGTTAACATATCAGTTCCGTTTTTTGTTGATCTTTTACTCTCTTGGGCTTGCATTCTATAAGACTGGCCCTTTTGCTGGTCTGTTATCTTAATAAAGCCTGTTTGGTTCATGGTACTTAGAGTGTTATTCAAACTATTGGTTAATTTTTCACATCTTCGATGGTGTTCTTCATAAGATCATTGAGATGATGTTATAGAGTGTTGATATTTCTTTTATTGGGTGGAGATCATTAACCATGATGATTTGTTGATATGGTTTCTTATCATGAAAATCTGTTTATAGTCTTTTTTAATGTTTATTATGTCTTCTTTATCTTCCTGTATGTTTAAATACCTCTTTGGAAATACTTATGCATCAATTTAAAGTCTTAAACTTTGCTCTCAACGATAATTGGACCCAGTGCACCTATTATATATTCTAAAGGATGCAGTCTTCTACGGGTTGTGATTCTGCTATTTTTTGCTTTTTGACAGATTATTAAGTACATTGGGTCCTGGACAACTCACAGTGATTGGGTCCACTTTCTGTGTGATGCCTACAATGCATTTTTCAGTACAGCTTCTCTCAGAACTTCTATTCTGTTGGAAGAAACCAATGGAGCCAAAAGCCATTATAATAACCATACCATATATGCCATTTGACACCTTTGTTGGTTAATTAGATTTTCAGGGAAGCAAAGCGTTTTTTATGTCTTGGACTCGGCCAAGTAATGTTATGGACTTTGGTAAGACTTTCACATATGAATCTAATAAGTTCGTCTTATGGTGAGAAATGATGCCTGGACAAAGTTATTAAGTAATTCAGCTTATTGCTACTAAGTTCCTCAGTTTTTTTTTTTTTTTTTACATGCAGCAGATAGCTAAGTACTTAGCTTTGTTGTACAGCTACTTGAGCATGTTGTGCCAGATGAAATCAAAGGAAGAAAGATTCACCCTTCTCGATCTCTACTCGTAAGTATAAAATGGACTAAATTTTTCTTAAATAGTATAAGAATTTGATTCTTACACATATCTAATAGATTTTCATAGATTTGAACAAAATCCTCTGAATATGCCAATGATAACATCAAATTTATTCGGTTATTGTAATATGAAATGTAACCTTAAATTGGTCAAATTAAGAATGATATTATTTTGTGTTTCGTAAAGAATATGTTCATTATACGTGGTTAGACCACTTTTGTTAAAATAAGTGATTACAAAAGAAAATGACAGTCACGTGATGAAATTTTTTTTTTTCTAGTACAATATTTGAACTTAAATATCCTAAATAGAAGACTTAGAGATGATCACTAGGTTAAGATGTTGCAATTATTACAAAGAAAAATAACATTTTAAATAACCAAAGTCAGATTCTCATATTAAATATGTTTATATGTTATGGGGAAAATGTGTTATGTATTTCTTGCAATTTCATAATTATTTCTTCCCCATCTTAATAGATGGGATTAGGAAGATAAGTTTTTCTTTTTTCTTTTTAATTTGTTCATAAAAGGTTCAGTGGGTTTGAGATAATTCTCTTATTTTTCTTTTTCCTCTTTAGTGTTAGTGAGATTCGATACCAAATCTCTTGCATTAAGATAAGTGATTTTATCAATTAAATTATTTGATAGTTATATAATGATAACTTTTTTTTCCAGTACATTAACAGTGACGAGGATTGAACCCGAATCTCCTGAACAGAGGACTTAAAAGTAACAATTAGGTTAAGAGGTTGCAATTATTACAAAGAAAAATAACTTTTTAAATTACAATTAAAGTTTTTAAAGTTTTTATTTTTAAATATTTTTAATATAAATTAGAGTATTAGAAAAATAAAAAACATCTATATCATATCATGTTCTAAATTGCTATTATGTACTTTCTTTGCAATTTTAATAAATATTATTATTATTGTTCATTTTTTTATTTCTTAGTTGTGTTTATAAAGATTTAAACCTTTGATTTAATCACAAATAATAAAAACAAAGTGGAAATAAAGGTTTGGGAGATTAAGTCATTTAATCTCATTGGAAATGATACGTAAAATTTTTATAAAAATGCAGGTATACTTTCTTTGGTTTCATAATTTCATCGAGTAAAAATAAATAAACTTTTAATTTTCGTCGAAAGTAAAGAAAACGGTGTCGCTTCCTTCACATGAAGGTAAAAGGTTCTTTGAACTGCAAAACGTCACCGTTTGACATTGATTTCATAAACTCAAGAAAAAATGCGGTGAGCGTGGATCGAACACGCGACCTTCAGATCTTCAGTCTGACGCTCTCCCAACTGAGCTATCCCCGCTTTTGTGTTCTGTTGATAGTTTGCTATATATATAGGCAAACGATTCAAAGAAACTCCATCCAAACAATGAAGAGACCATGCTCACTGCAGAACCTCCGCTCAAAAATCTGGTCTGGGAGTAATATTTCAATTCATTTTTGTCATTTCTTTCATCGATACTATTAAGCGAAGAAATCCGTTCTTGGATTAATCAACCGCAGGGGTAACAAACTCTGTAAGTGTTCTGCACTCTAATCTTATGATCTATTTGGTTGCTAAGAAAAAGGAAGAAATTAAAGCATAGAAAACTTATCGCAGCAGGTAGTTTAGAACCGACTCGTGAGTCGTGACATTGAAAATTCGAGTTTTCTAGTTTCCTTTTCTTGCGTTTTCTCAGCTACCATACAGACAGTTAGATCTTTTTATTAAATTCCTGCACAAAGTAGAAACTCCTGTTGCAATGAAAGAGTGCTGCTGATTGATGAGTTACTAATTTGCTTGATTTTGATATTTTTAGTGTGTTTATTTTTTGTTTTCGGTTATACAAACAACTTTGAAATGTGAGTGATGTATTGATTTTGTATAAAACTTCAAAATTTTTTTTTTATTGGTTTTTGGTGTCAAATTTTCTTTTCTGTTTATTGTCGGTGTTCAGTTACACTATAATTTATGTTGTGAAAAATTGATTATTTCTTGTCTGTTACTATTGGTTAATTTTTCAAAACTTCTATTAGTTAAAAAATTATAGAAAGTTGATGTTTCTTTTATTGGGTGGAGATTATTTGTTTGTTGGGCTAATGACTTTTTGGCACCCTACTTTAAAATCCGATACAATTTCAGACACCTCACAATATTTCGCTATAATAATTTTAGAAGTAAAATATGGCTTGTTTGGTTACTAACAGAGTTTCTATGTGTTGCAACGTTTAGTGCACTGTTCGAATGTTAAAATCGATGTTAACATATCAGTTCCGTTTTTTGTTGATCTTTTACTCTCTTGGGCTTGCATTCTATAAGACTGGCCCTTTTGCTGGTCTGTTATCTTAATAAAGCCTGTTTGGTTCATGGTACTTAGAGTGTTATTCAAACTATTGGTTAATTTTTCACATCTTCGATGGTGTTCTTCATAAGATCATTGAGATGATGTTATAGAGTGTTGATATTTCTTTTATTGGGTGGAGATCATTAACCATGATGATTTGTTGATATGGTTTCTTATCATGAAAATCTGTTTATAGTCTTTTTTAATGTTTATTATGTCTTCTTTATCTTCCTGTATGTTTAAATACCTCTTTGGAAATACTTATGCATCAATTTAAAGTCTTAAACTTTGCTCTCAACGATAATTGGACCCAGTGCACCTATTATATATTCTAAAGGATGCAGTCTTCTACGGGTTGTGATTCTGCTATTTTTTGCTTTTTGACAGATTATTAAGTACATTGGGTCCTGGACAACTCACAGTGATTGGGTCCACTTTCTGTGTGATGCCTACAATGCATTTTTCAGTACAGCTTCTCTCAGAACTTCTATTCTGTTGGAAGAAACCAATGGAGCCAAAAGCCATTATAATAACCATACCATATATGCCATTTGACACCTTTGTTGGTTAATTAGATTTTCAGGGAAGCAAAGCGTTTTTTATGTCTTGGACTCGGCCAAGTAATGTTATGGACTTTGGTAAGACTTTCACATATGAATCTAATAAGTTCGTCTTATGGTGAGAAATGATGCCTGGACAAAGTTATTAAGTAATTCAGCTTATTGCTACTAAGTTCCTCAGTTTTTTTTTTTTTTTTTACATGCAGCAGATAGCTAAGTACTTAGCTTTGTTGTACAGCTACTTGAGCATGTTGTGCCAGATGAAATCAAAGGAAGAAAGATTCACCCTTCTCGATCTCTACTCGTAAGTATAAAATGGACTAAATTTTTCTTAAATAGTATAAGAATTTGATTCTTACACATATCTAATAGATTTTCATAGATTTGAACAAAATCCTCTGAATATGCCAATGATAACATCAAATTTATTCGGTTATTGTAATATGAAATGTAACCTTAAATTGGTCAAATTAAGAATGATATTATTTTGTGTTTCGTAAAGAATATGTTCATTATACGTGGTTAGACCACTTTTGTTAAAATAAGTGATTACAAAAGAAAATGACAGTCACGTGATGAAATTTTTTTTTTTCTAGTACAATATTTGAACTTAAATATCCTAAATAGAAGACTTAGAGATGATCACTAGGTTAAGATGTTGCAATTATTACAAAGAAAAATAACATTTTAAATAACCAAAGTCAGATTCTCATATTAAATATGTTTATATGTTATGGGGAAAATGTGTTATGTATTTCTTGCAATTTCATAATTATTTCTTCCCCATCTTAATAGATGGGATTAGGAAGATAAGTTTTTCTTTTTTCTTTTTAATTTGTTCATAAAAGGTTCAGTGGGTTTGAGATAATTCTCTTATTTTTCTTTTTCCTCTTTAGTGTTAGTGAGATTCGATACCAAATCTCTTGCATTAAGATAAGTGATTTTATCAATTAAATTATTTGATAGTTATATAATGATAACTTTTTTTTCCAGTACATTAACAGTGACGAGGATTGAACCCGAATCTCCTGAACAGAGGACTTAAAAGTAACAATTAGGTTAAGAGGTTGCAATTATTACAAAGAAAAATAACTTTTTAAATTACAATTAAATTTTTTATTTTTAAATATTTTTAATATAAATTAGAGTATTAGAAAAATAAAAAACATCTATATCATATCATGTTCTAAATTGCTATTATGTACTTTCTTTGCAATTTTAATAAATATTATTATTATTGTTCATTTTTTTATTTCTTAGTTGTGTTTATAAAGATTTAAACCTTTGATTTAATCACAAATAATAAAAACAAAGTGGAAATAAAGGTTTGGGAGATTAAGTCATTTAATCTCATTGGAAATGATACGTAAAATTTTTATAAAAATGCAGGTATACTTTCTTTGGTTTCATAATTTCATCGAGTAAAAATAAATAAACTTTTAATTTTCGTCGAAAGTAAAGAAAACGGTGTCGCTTCCTTCACATGAAGGTAAAAGGTTCTTTGAACTGCAAAACGTCACCGTTTGACATTGATTTCATAAACTCAAGAAAAAATGCGGTGAGCGTGGATCGAACAGGCGACCTTCAGATCTTCAGTCTGACGCTCTCCCAACTGAGCTATCCCCGCTTTTGTGTTCTGTTGATAGTTTGCTATATATATAGGCAAACGATTCAAAGAAACTCCATCCAAACAATGAAGAGACCATGCTCACTGCAGAACCTCCGCTCAAAAATCTGGTCTGGGAGTAATATTTCAATTCATTTTTGTCATTTCTTTCATCGATACTATTAAGCGAAGAAATCCGTTCTTGGATTAATCAACCGCAGGGGTAACAAACTCTGTAAGTGTTCTGCACTCTAATCTTATGATCTATTTGGTTGCTAAGAAAAAGGAAGAAATTAAAGCATAGAAAACTTATCGCAGCAGGTAGTTTAGAACCGACTCGTGAGTCGTGACATTGAAAATTCGAGTTTTCTAGTTTCCTTTTCTTGCGTTTTCTCAGCTACCATACAGACAGTTAGATCTTTTTATTAAATTCCTGCACAAAGTAGAAACTCCTGTTGCAATGAAAGAGTGCTGCTGATTGATGAGTTACTAATTTGCTTGATTTTGATATTTTTAGTGTGTTTATTTTTTGTTTTCGGTTATACAAACAACTTTGAAATGTGAGTGATGTATTGATTTTGTATAAAACTTCAAAATTTTTTTTTTATTGGTTTTTGGTGTCAAATTTTCTTTTCTGTTTATTGTCGGTGTTCAGTTACACTATAATTTATGTTGTGAAAAATTGATTATTTCTTGTCTGTTACTATTGGTTAATTTTTCAAAACTTCTATTAGTTAAAAAATTATAGAAAGTTGATGTTTCTTTTATTGGGTGGAGATTATTTGTTTGTTGGGCTAATGACTTTTTGGCACCCTACTTTAAAATCCGATACAATTTCAGACACCTCACAATATTTCGCTATAATAATTTTAGAAGTAAAATATGGCTTGTTTGGTTACTAACAGAGTTTCTATGTGTTGCAACGTTTAGTGCACTGTTCGAATGTTAAAATCGATGTTAACATATCAGTTCCGTTTTTTGTTGATCTTTTACTCTCTTGGGCTTGCATTCTATAAGACTGGCCCTTTTGCTGGTCTGTTATCTTAATAAAGCCTGTTTGGTTCATGGTACTTAGAGTGTTATTCAAACTATTGGTTAATTTTTCACATCTTCGATGGTGTTCTTCATAAGATCATTGAGATGATGTTATAGAGTGTTGATATTTCTTTTATTGGGTGGAGATCATTAACCATGATGATTTGTTGATATGGTTTCTTATCATGAAAATCTGTTTATAGTCTTTTTTAATGTTTATTATGTCTTCTTTATCTTCCTGTATGTTTAAATACCTCTTTGGAAATACTTATGCATCAATTTAAAGTCTTAAACTTTGCTCTCAACGATAATTGGACCCAGTGCACCTATTATATATTCTAAAGGATGCAGTCTTCTACGGGTTGTGATTCTGCTATTTTTTGCTTTTTGACAGATTATTAAGTACATTGGGTCCTGGACAACTCACAGTGATTGGGTCCACTTTCTGTGTGATGCCTACAATGCATTTTTCAGTACAGCTTCTCTCAGAACTTCTATTCTGTTGGAAGAAACCAATGGAGCCAAAAGCCATTATAATAACCATACCATATATGCCATTTGACACCTTTGTTGGTTAATTAGATTTTCAGGGAAGCAAAGCGTTTTTTATGTCTTGGACTCGGCCAAGTAATGTTATGGACTTTGGTAAGACTTTCACATATGAATCTAATAAGTTCGTCTTATGGTGAGAAATGATGCCTGGACAAAGTTATTAAGTAATTCAGCTTATTGCTACTAAGTTCCTCAGTTTTTTTTTTTTTTTTACATGCAGCAGATAGCTAAGTACTTAGCTTTGTTGTACAGCTACTTGAGCATGTTGTGCCAGATGAAATCAAAGGAAGAAAGATTCACCCTTCTCGATCTCTACTCGTAAGTATAAAATGGACTAAATTTTTCTTAAATAGTATAAGAATTTGATTCTTACACATATCTAATAGATTTTCATAGATTTGAACAAAATCCTCTGAATATGCCAATGATAACATCAAATTTATTCGGTTATTGTAATATGAAATGTAACCTTAAATTGGTCAAATTAAGAATGATATTATTTTGTGTTTCGTAAAGAATATGTTCATTATACGTGGTTAGACCACTTTTGTTAAAATAAGTGATTACAAAAGAAAATGACAGTCACGTGATGAAATTTTTTTTTTTCTAGTACAATATTTGAACTTAAATATCCTAAATAGAAGACTTAGAGATGATCACTAGGTTAAGATGTTGCAATTATTACAAAGAAAAATAACATTTTAAATAACCAAAGTCAGATTCTCATATTAAATATGTTTATATGTTATGGGGAAAATGTGTTATGTATTTCTTGCAATTTCATAATTATTTCTTCCCCATCTTAATAGATGGGATTAGGAAGATAAGTTTTTCTTTTTTCTTTTTAATTTGTTCATAAAAGGTTCAGTGGGTTTGAGATAATTCTCTTATTTTTCTTTTTCCTCTTTAGTGTTAGTGAGATTCGATACCAAATCTCTTGCATTAAGATAAGTGATTTTATCAATTAAATTATTTGATAGTTATATAATGATAACTTTTTTTTCCAGTACATTAACAGTGACGAGGATTGAACCCGAATCTCCTGAACAGAGGACTTAAAAGTAACAATTAGGTTAAGAGGTTGCAATTATTACAAAGAAAAATAACTTTTTAAATTACAATTAAAGTTTTTATTTTTAAATATTTTTAATATAAATTAGAGTATTAGAAAAATAAAAAACATCTATATCATATCATGTTCTAAATTGCTATTATGTACTTTCTTTGCAATTTTAATAAATATTATTATTATTGTTCATTTTTTTATTTCTTAGTTGTGTTTATAAAGATTTAAACCTTTGATTTAATCACAAATAATAAAAACAAAGTGGAAATAAAGGTTTGGGAGATTAAGTCATTTAATCTCATTGGAAATGATACGTAAAATTTTTATAAAAATGCAGGTATACTTTCTTTGGTTTCATAATTTCATCGAGTAAAAATAAATAAACTTTTAATTTTCGTCGAAAGTAAAGAAAACGGTGTCGCTTCCTTCACATGAAGGTAAAAGGTTCTTTGAACTGCAAAACGTCACCGTTTGACATTGATTTCATAAACTCAAGAAAAAATGCGGTGAGCGTGGATCGAACACGCGACCTTCAGATCTTCAGTCTGACGCTCTCCCAACTGAGCTATCCCCGCTTTTGTGTTCTGTTGATAGTTTGCTATATATATAGGCAAACGATTCAAAGAAACTCCATCCAAACAATGAAGAGACCATGCTCACTGCAGAACCTCCGCTCAAAAATCTGGTCTGGGAGTAATATTTCAATTCATTTTTGTCATTTCTTTCATCGATACTATTAAGCGAAGAAATCCGTTCTTGGATTAATCAACCGCAGGGGTAACAAACTCTGTAAGTGTTCTGCACTCTAATCTTATGATCTATTTGGTTGCTAAGAAAAAGGAAGAAATTAAAGCATAGAAAACTTATCGCAGCAGGTAGTTTAGAACCGACTCGTGAGTCGTGACATTGAAAATTCGAGTTTTCTAGTTTCCTTTTCTTGCGTTTTCTCAGCTACCATACAGACAGTTAGATCTTTTTATTAAATTCCTGCACAAAGTAGAAACTCCTGTTGCAATGAAAGAGTGCTGCTGATTGATGAGTTACTAATTTGCTTGATTTTGATATTTTTAGTGTGTTTATTTTTTGTTTTCGGTTATACAAACAACTTTGAAATGTGAGTGATGTATTGATTTTGTATAAAACTTCAAAATTTTTTTTTTATTGGTTTTTGGTGTCAAATTTTCTTTTCTGTTTATTGTCGGTGTTCAGTTACACTATAATTTATGTTGTGAAAAATTGATTATTTCTTGTCTGTTACTATTGGTTAATTTTTCAAAACTTCTATTAGTTAAAAAATTATAGAAAGTTGATGTTTCTTTTATTGGGTGGAGATTATTTGTTTGTTGGGCTAATGACTTTTTGGCACCCTACTTTAAAATCCGATACAATTTCAGACACCTCACAATATTTCGCTATAATAATTTTAGAAGTAAAATATGGCTTGTTTGGTTACTAACAGAGTTTCTATGTGTTGCAACGTTTAGTGCACTGTTCGAATGTTAAAATCGATGTTAACATATCAGTTCCGTTTTTTGTTGATCTTTTACTCTCTTGGGCTTGCATTCTATAAGACTGGCCCTTTTGCTGGTCTGTTATCTTAATAAAGCCTGTTTGGTTCATGGTACTTAGAGTGTTATTCAAACTATTGGTTAATTTTTCACATCTTCGATGGTGTTCTTCATAAGATCATTGAGATGATGTTATAGAGTGTTGATATTTCTTTTATTGGGTGGAGATCATTAACCATGATGATTTGTTGATATGGTTTCTTATCATGAAAATCTGTTTATAGTCTTTTTTAATGTTTATTATGTCTTCTTTATCTTCCTGTATGTTTAAATACCTCTTTGGAAATACTTATGCATCAATTTAAAGTCTTAAACTTTGCTCTCAACGATAATTGGACCCAGTGCACCTATTATATATTCTAAAGGATGCAGTCTTCTACGGGTTGTGATTCTGCTATTTTTTGCTTTTTGACAGATTATTAAGTACATTGGGTCCTGGACAACTCACAGTGATTGGGTCCACTTTCTGTGTGATGCCTACAATGCATTTTTCAGTACAGCTTCTCTCAGAACTTCTATTCTGTTGGAAGAAACCAATGGAGCCAAAAGCCATTATAATAACCATACCATATATGCCATTTGACACCTTTGTTGGTTAATTAGATTTTCAGGGAAGCAAAGCGTTTTTTATGTCTTGGACTCGGCCAAGTAATGTTATGGACTTTGGTAAGACTTTCACATATGAATCTAATAAGTTCGTCTTATGGTGAGAAATGATGCCTGGACAAAGTTATTAAGTAATTCAGCTTATTGCTACTAAGTTCCTCAGTTTTTTTTTTTTTTTTTACATGCAGCAGATAGCTAAGTACTTAGCTTTGTTGTACAGCTACTTGAGCATGTTGTGCCAGATGAAATCAAAGGAAGAAAGATTCACCCTTCTCGATCTCTACTCGTAAGTATAAAATGGACTAAATTTTTCTTAAATAGTATAAGAATTTGATTCTTACACATATCTAATAGATTTTCATAGATTTGAACAAAATCCTCTGAATATGCCAATGATAACATCAAATTTATTCGGTTATTGTAATATGAAATGTAACCTTAAATTGGTCAAATTAAGAATGATATTATTTTGTGTTTCGTAAAGAATATGTTCATTATACGTGGTTAGACCACTTTTGTTAAAATAAGTGATTACAAAAGAAAATGACAGTCACGTGATGAAATTTTTTTTTTTCTAGTACAATATTTGAACTTAAATATCCTAAATAGAAGACTTAGAGATGATCACTAGGTTAAGATGTTGCAATTATTACAAAGAAAAATAACATTTTAAATAACCAAAGTCAGATTCTCATATTAAATATGTTTATATGTTATGGGGAAAATGTGTTATATATTTCTTGCAATTTCATAATTATTTCTTCCCCATCTTAATAGATGGGATTAGGAAGATAAGTTTTTCTTTTTTCTTTTTAATTTGTTCATAAAAGGTTCAGTGGGTTTGAGATAATTCTCTTATTTTTCTTTTTCCTCTTTAGTGTTAGTGAGATTCGATACCAAATCTCTTGCATTAAGATAAGTGATTTTATCAATTAAATTATTTGATAGTTATATAATGATAACTTTTTTTTCCAGTACATTAACAGTGACGAGGATTGAACCCGAATCTCCTGAACAGAGGACTTAAAAGTAACAATTAGGTTAAGAGGTTGCAATTATTACAAAGAAAAATAACTTTTTAAATTACAATTAAAGTTTTTATTTTTAAATATTTTTAATATAAATTAGAGTATTAGAAAAATAAAAAACATCTATATCATATCATGTTCTAAATTGCTATTATGTACTTTCTTTGCAATTTTAATAAATATTATTATTATTGTTCATTTTTTTATTTCTTAGTTGTGTTTATAAAGATTTAAACCTTTGATTTAATCACAAATAATAAAAACAAAGTGGAAATAAAGGTTTGGGAGATTAAGTCATTTAATCTCATTGGAAATGATACGTAAAATTTTTATAAAAATGCAGGTATACTTTCTTTGGTTTCATAATTTCATCGAGTAAAAATAAATAAACTTTTAATTTTCGTCGAAAGTAAAGAAAACGGTGTCGCTTCCTTCACATGAAGGTAAAAGGTTCTTTGAACTGCAAAACGTCACCGTTTGACATTGATTTCATAAACTCAAGAAAAAATGCGGTGAGCGTGGATCGAACACGCGACCTTCAGATCTTCAGTCTGACGCTCTCCCAACTGAGCTATCCCCGCTTTTGTGTTCTGTTGATAGTTTGCTATATATATAGGCAAACGATTCAAAGAAACTCCATCCAAACAATGAAGAGACCATGCTCACTGCAGAACCTCCGCTCAAAAATCTGGTCTGGGAGTAATATTTCAATTCATTTTTGTCATTTCTTTCATCGATACTATTAAGCGAAGAAATCCGTTCTTGGATTAATCAACCGCAGGGGTAACAAACTCTGTAAGTGTTCTGCACTCTAATCTTATGATCTATTTGGTTGCTAAGAAAAAGGAAGAAATTAAAGCATAGAAAACTTATCGCAGCAGGTAGTTTAGAACCGACTCGTGAGTCGTGACATTGAAAATTCGAGTTTTCTAGTTTCCTTTTCTTGCGTTTTCTCAGCTACCATACAGACAGTTAGATCTTTTTATTAAATTCCTGCACAAAGTAGAAACTCCTGTTGCAATGAAAGAGTGCTGCTGATTGATGAGTTACTAATTTGCTTGATTTTGATATTTTTAGTGTGTTTATTTTTTGTTTTCGGTTATACAAACAACTTTGAAATGTGAGTGATGTATTGATTTTGTATAAAACTTCAAAATTTTTTTTTTATTGGTTTTTGGTGTCAAATTTTCTTTTCTGTTTATTGTCGGTGTTCAGTTACACTATAATTTATGTTGTGAAAAATTGATTATTTCTTGTCTGTTACTATTGGTTAATTTTTCAAAACTTCTATTAGTTAAAAAATTATAGAAAGTTGATGTTTCTTTTATTGGGTGGAGATTATTTGTTTGTTGGGCTAATGACTTTTTGGCACCCTACTTTAAAATCCGATACAATTTCAGACACCTCACAATATTTCGCTATAATAATTTTAGAAGTAAAATATGGCTTGTTTGGTTACTAACAGAGTTTCTATGTGTTGCAACGTTTAGTGCACTGTTCGAATGTTAAAATCGATGTTAACATATCAGTTCCGTTTTTTGTTGATCTTTTACTCTCTTGGGCTTGCATTCTATAAGACTGGCCCTTTTGCTGGTCTGTTATCTTAATAAAGCCTGTTTGGTTCATGGTACTTAGAGTGTTATTCAAACTATTGGTTAATTTTTCACATCTTCGATGGTGTTCTTCATAAGATCATTGAGATGATGTTATAGAGTGTTGATATTTCTTTTATTGGGTGGAGATCATTAACCATGATGATTTGTTGATATGGTTTCTTATCATGAAAATCTGTTTATAGTCTTTTTTAATGTTTATTATGTCTTCTTTATCTTCCTGTATGTTTAAATACCTCTTTGGAAATACTTATGCATCAATTTAAAGTCTTAAACTTTGCTCTCAACGATAATTGGACCCAGTGCACCTATTATATATTCTAAAGGATGCAGTCTTCTACGGGTTGTGATTCTGCTATTTTTTGCTTTTTGACAGATTATTAAGTACATTGGGTCCTGGACAACTCACAGTGATTGGGTCCACTTTCTGTGTGATGCCTACAATGCATTTTTCAGTACAGCTTCTCTCAGAACTTCTATTCTGTTGGAAGAAACCAATGGAGCCAAAAGCCATTATAATAACCATACCATATATGCCATTTGACACCTTTGTTGGTTAATTAGATTTTCAGGGAAGCAAAGCGTTTTTTATGTCTTGGACTCGGCCAAGTAATGTTATGGACTTTGGTAAGACTTTCACATATGAATCTAATAAGTTCGTCTTATGGTGAGAAATGATGCCTGGACAAAGTTATTAAGTAATTCAGCTTATTGCTACTAAGTTCCTCAGTTTTTTTTTTTTTTTTTACATGCAGCAGATAGCTAAGTACTTAGCTTTGTTGTACAGCTACTTGAGCATGTTGTGCCAGATGAAATCAAAGGAAGAAAGATTCACCCTTCTCGATCTCTACTCGTAAGTATAAAATGGACTAAATTTTTCTTAAATAGTATAAGAATTTGATTCTTACACATATCTAATAGATTTTCATAGATTTGAACAAAATCCTCTGAATATGCCAATGATAACATCAAATTTATTCGGTTATTGTAATATGAAATGTAACCTTAAATTGGTCAAATTAAGAATGATATTATTTTGTGTTTCGTAAAGAATATGTTCATTATACGTGGTTAGACCACTTTTGTTAAAATAAGTGATTACAAAAGAAAATGACAGTCACGTGATGAAATTTTTTTTTTTCTAGTACAATATTTGAACTTAAATATCCTAAATAGAAGACTTAGAGATGATCACTAGGTTAAGATGTTGCAATTATTACAAAGAAAAATAACATTTTAAATAACCAAAGTCAGATTCTCATATTAAATATGTTTATATGTTATGGGGAAAATGTGTTATGTATTTCTTGCAATTTCATAATTATTTCTTCCCCATCTTAATAGATGGGATTAGGAAGATAAGTTTTTCTTTTTTCTTTTTAATTTGTTCATAAAAGGTTCAGTGGGTTTGAGATAATTCTCTTATTTTTCTTTTTCCTCTTTAGTGTTAGTGAGATTCGATACCAAATCTCTTGCATTAAGATAAGTGATTTTATCAATTAAATTATTTGATAGTTATATAATGATAACTTTTTTTTCCAGTACATTAACAGTGACGAGGATTGAACCTGAATCTCCTGAACAGAGGACTTAAAAGTAACAATTAGGTTAAGAGGTTGCAATTATTACAAAGAAAAATAACTTTTTAAATTACAATTAAAGTTTTTATTTTTAAATATTTTTAATATAAATTAGAGTATTAGAAAAATAAAAAACATCTATATCATATCATGTTCTAAATTGCTATTATGTACTTTCTTTGCAATTTTAATAAATATTATTATTATTGTTCATTTTTTTATTTCTTAGTTGTGTTTATAAAGATTTAAACCTTTGATTTAATCACAAATAATAAAAACAAAGTGGAAATAAAGGTTTGGGAGATTAAGTCATTTAATCTCATTGGAAATGATACGTAAAATTTTTATAAAAATGCAGGTATACTTTCTTTGGTTTCATAATTTCATCGAGTAAAAATAAATAAACTTTTAATTTTCGTCGAAAGTAAAGAAAACGGTGTCGCTTCCTTCACATGAAGGTAAAAGGTTCTTTGAACTGCAAAACGTCACCGTTTGACATTGATTTCATAAACTCAAGAAAAAATGCGGTGAGCGTGGATCGAACACGCGACCTTCAGATCTTCAGTCTGACGCTCTCCCAACTGAGCTATCCCCGCTTATGTGTTCTGTTGATAGTTTGCTATATATATAGGCAAACGATTCAAAGAAACTCCATCCAAACAATGAAGAGACCATGCTCACTGCAGAACCTCCGCTCAAAAATCTGGTCTGGGAGTAATATTTCAATTCATTTTTGTCATTTCTTTCATCGATACTATTAAGCGAAGAAATCCGTTCTTGGATTAATCAACCGCAGGGGTAACAAACTCTGTAAGTGTTCTGCACTCTAATCTTATGATCTATTTGGTTGCTAAGAAAAAGGAAGAAATTAAAGCATAGAAAACTTATCGCAGCAGGTAGTTTAGAACCGACTCGTGAGTCGTGACATTGAAAATTCGAGTTTTCTAGTTTCCTTTTCTTGCGTTTTCTCAGCTACCATACAGACAGTTAGATCTTTTTATTAAATTCCTGCACAAAGTAGAAACTCCTGTTGCAATGAAAGAGTGCTGCTGATTGATGAGTTACTAATTTGCTTGATTTTGATATTTTTAGTGTGTTTATTTTTTGTTTTCGGTTATACAAACAACTTTGAAATGTGAGTGATGTATTGATTTTGTATAAAACTTCAAAATTTTTTTTTTATTGGTTTTTGGTGTCAAATTTTCTTTTCTGTTTATTGTCGGTGTTCAGTTACACTATAATTTATGTTGTGAAAAATTGATTATTTCTTGTCTGTTACTATTGGTTAATTTTTCAAAACTTCTATTAGTTAAAAAATTATAGAAAGTTGATGTTTCTTTTATTGGGTGGAGATTATTTGTTTGTTGGGCTAATGACTTTTTGGCACCCTACTTTAAAATCCGATACAATTTCAGACACCTCACAATATTTCGCTATAATAATTTTAGAAGTAAAATATGGCTTGTTTGGTTACTAACAGAGTTTCTATGTGTTGCAACGTTTAGTGCACTGTTCGAATGTTAAAATCGATGTTAACATATCAGTTCCGTTTTTTGTTGATCTTTTACTCTCTTGGGCTTGCATTCTATAAGACTGGCCCTTTTGCTGGTCTGTTATCTTAATAAAGCCTGTTTGGTTCATGGTACTTAGAGTGTTATTCAAACTATTGGTTAATTTTTCACATCTTCGATGGTGTTCTTCATAAGATCATTGAGATGATGTTATAGAGTGTTGATATTTCTTTTATTGGGTGGAGATCATTAACCATGATGATTTGTTGATATGGTTTCTTATCATGAAAATCTGTTTATAGTCTTTTTTAATGTTTATTATGTCTTCTTTATCTTCCTGTATGTTTAAATACCTCTTTGGAAATACTTATGCATCAATTTAAAGTCTTAAACTTTGCTCTCAACGATAATTGGACCCAGTGCACCTATTATATATTCTAAAGGATGCAGTCTTCTACGGGTTGTGATTCTGCTATTTTTTGCTTTTTGACAGATTATTAAGTACATTGGGTCCTGGACAACTCACAGTGATTGGGTCCACTTTCTGTGTGATGCCTACAATGCATTTTTCAGTACAGCTTCTCTCAGAACTTCTATTCTGTTGGAAGAAACCAATGGAGCCAAAAGCCATTATAATAACCATACCATATATGCCATTTGACACCTTTGTTGGTTAATTAGATTTTCAGGGAAGCAAAGCGTTTTTTATGTCTTGGACTCGGCCAAGTAATGTTATGGACTTTGGTAAGACTTTCACATATGAATCTAATAAGTTCGTCTTATGGTGAGAAATGATGCCTGGACAAAGTTATTAAGTAATTCAGCTTATTGCTACTAAGTTCCTCAGTTTTTTTTTTTTTTTTACATGCAGCAGATAGCTAAGTACTTAGCTTTGTTGTACAGCTACTTGAGCATGTTGTGCCAGATGAAATCAAAGGAAGAAAGATTCACCCTTCTCGATCTCTACTCGTAAGTATAAAATGGACTAAATTTTTCTTAAATAGTATAAGAATTTGATTCTTACACATATCTAATAGATTTTCATAGATTTGAACAAAATCCTCTGAATATGCCAATGATAACATCAAATTTATTCGGTTATTGTAATATGAAATGTAACCTTAAATTGGTCAAATTAAGAATGATATTATTTTGTGTTTCGTAAAGAATATGTTCATTATACGTGGTTAGACCACTTTTGTTAAAATAAGTGATTACAAAAGAAAATGACAGTCACGTGATGAAATTTTTTTTTTTCTAGTACAATATTTGAACTTAAATATCCTAAATAGAAGACTTAGAGATGATCACTAGGTTAAGATGTTGCAATTATTACAAAGAAAAATAACATTTTAAATAACCAAAGTCAGATTCTCATATTAAATATGTTTATATGTTATGGGGAAAATGTGTTATGTATTTCTTGCAATTTCATAATTATTTCTTCCCCATCTTAATAGATGGGATTAGGAAGATAAGTTTTTCTTTTTTCTTTTTAATTTGTTCATAAAAGGTTCAGTGGGTTTGAGATAATTCTCTTATTTTTCTTTTTCCTCTTTAGTGTTAGTGAGATTCGATACCAAATCTCTTGCATTAAGATAAGTGATTTTATCAATTAAATTATTTGATAGTTATATAATGATAACTTTTTTTTCCAGTACATTAACAGTGACGAGGATTGAACCCGAATCTCCTGAACAGAGGACTTAAAAGTAACAATTAGGTTAAGAGGTTGCAATTATTACAAAGAAAAATAACTTTTTAAATTACAATTAAAGTTTTTATTTTTAAATATTTTTAATATAAATTAGAGTATTAGAAAAATAAAAAACATCTATATCATATCATGTTCTAAATTGCTATTATGTACTTTCTTTGCAATTTTAATAAATATTATTATTATTGTTCATTTTTTTATTTCTTAGTTGTGTTTATAAAGATTTAAACCTTTGATTTAATCACAAATAATAAAAACAAAGTGGAAATAAAGGTTTGGGAGATTAAGTCATTTAATCTCATTGGAAATGATACGTAAAATTTTTATAAAAATGCAGGTATACTTTCTTTGGTTTCATAATTTCATCGAGTAAAAATAAATAAACTTTTAATTTTCGTCGAAAGTAAAGAAAACGGTGTCGCTTCCTTCACATGAAGGTAAAAGGTTCTTTGAACTGCAAAACGTCACCGTTTGACATTGATTTCATAAACTCAAGAAAAAATGCGGTGAGCGTGGATCGAACACGCGACCTTCAGATCTTCAGTCTGACGCTCTCCCAACTGAGCTATCCCCGCTTTTGTGTTCTGTTGATAGTTTGCTATATATATAGGCAAACGATTCAAAGAAACTCCATCCAAACAATGAAGAGACCATGCTCACTGCAGAACCTCCGCTCAAAAATCTGGTCTGGGAGTAATATTTCAATTCATTTTTGTCATTTCTTTCATCGATACTATTAAGCGAAGAAATCCGTTCTTGGATTAATCAACCGCAGGGGTAACAAACTCTGTAAGTGTTCTGCACTCTAATCTTATGATCTATTTGGTTGCTAAGAAAAAGGAAGAAATTAAAGCATAGAAAACTTATCGCAGCAGGTAGTTTAGAACCGACTCGTGAGTCGTGACATTGAAAATTCGAGTTTTCTAGTTTCCTTTTCTTGCGTTTTCTCAGCTACCATACAGACAGTTAGATCTTTTTATTAAATTCCTGCACAAAGTAGAAACTCCTGTTGCAATGAAAGAGTGCTGCTGATTGATGAGTTACTAATTTGCTTGATTTTGATATTTTTAGTGTGTTTATTTTTTGTTTTCGGTTATACAAACAACTTTGAAATGTGAGTGATGTATTGATTTTGTATAAAACTTCAAAATTTTTTTTTTATTGGTTTTTGGTGTCAAATTTTCTTTTCTGTTTATTGTCGGTGTTCAGTTACACTATAATTTATGTTGTGAAAAATTGATTATTTCTTGTCTGTTACTATTGGTTAATTTTTCAAAACTTCTATTAGTTAAAAAATTATAGAAAGTTGATGTTTCTTTTATTGGGTGGAGATTATTTGTTTGTTGGGCTAATGACTTTTTGGCACCCTACTTTAAAATCCGATACAATTTCAGACACCTCACAATATTTCGCTATAATAATTTTAGAAGTAAAATATGGCTTGTTTGGTTACTAACAGAGTTTCTATGTGTTGCAACGTTTAGTGCACTGTTCGAATGTTAAAATCGATGTTAACATATCAGTTCCGTTTTTTGTTGATCTTTTACTCTCTTGGGCTTGCATTCTATAAGACTGGCCCTTTTGCTGGTCTGTTATCTTAATAAAGCCTGTTTGGTTCATGGTACTTAGAGTGTTATTCAAACTATTGGTTAATTTTTCACATCTTCGATGGTGTTCTTCATAAGATCATTGAGATGATGTTATAGAGTGTTGATATTTCTTTTATTGGGTGGAGATCATTAACCATGATGATTTGTTGATATGGTTTCTTATCATGAAAATCTGTTTATAGTCTTTTTTAATGTTTATTATGTCTTCTTTATCTTCCTGTATGTTTAAATACCTCTTTGGAAATACTTATGCATCAATTTAAAGTCTTAAACTTTGCTCTCAACGATAATTGGACCCAGTGCACCTATTATATATTCTAAAGGATGCAGTCTTCTACGGGTTGTGATTCTGCTATTTTTTGCTTTTTGACAGATTATTAAGTACATTGGGTCCTGGACAACTCACAGTGATTGGGTCCACTTTCTGTGTGATGCCTACAATGCATTTTTCAGTACAGCTTCTCTCAGAACTTCTATTCTGTTGGAAGAAACCAATGGAGCCAAAAGCCATTATAATAACCATACCATATATGCCATTTGACACCTTTGTTGGTTAATTAGATTTTCAGGGAAGCAAAGCGTTTTTTATGTCTTGGACTCGGCCAAGTAATGTTATGGACTTTGGTAAGACTTTCACATATGAATCTAATAAGTTCGTCTTATGGTGAGAAATGATGCCTGGACAAAGTTATTAAGTAATTCAGCTTATTGCTACTAAGTTCCTCAGTTTTTTTTTTTTTTTTTACATGCAGCAGATAGCTAAGTACTTAGCTTTGTTGTACAGCTACTTGAGCATGTTGTGCCAGATGAAATCAAAGGAAGAAAGATTCACCCTTCTCGATCTCTACTCGTAAGTATAAAATGGACTAAATTTTTCTTAAATAGTATAAGAATTTGATTCTTACACATATCTAATAGATTTTCATAGATTTGAACAAAATCCTCTGAATATGCCAATGATAACATCAAATTTATTCGGTTATTGTAATATGAAATGTAACCTTAAATTGGTCAAATTAAGAATGATATTATTTTGTGTTTCGTAAAGAATATGTTCATTATACGTGGTTAGACCACTTTTGTTAAAATAAGTGATTACAAAAGAAAATGACAGTCACGTGATGAAATTTTTTTTTTTCTAGTACAATATTTGAACTTAAATATCCTAAATAGAAGACTTAGAGATGATCACTAGGTTAAGATGTTGCAATTATTACAAAGAAAAATAACATTTTAAATAACCAAAGTCAGATTCTCATATTAAATATGTTTATATGTTATGGGGAAAATGTGTTATATATTTCTTGCAATTTCATAATTATTTCTTCCCCATCTTAATAGATGGGATTAGGAAGATAAGTTTTTCTTTTTTCTTTTTAATTTGTTCATAAAAGGTTCAGTGGGTTTGAGATAATTCTCTTATTTTTCTTTTTCCTCTTTAGTGTTAGTGAGATTCGATACCAAATCTCTTGCATTAAGATAAGTGATTTTATCAATTAAATTATTTGATAGTTATATAATGATAACTTTTTTTTCCAGTACATTAACAGTGACGAGGATTGAACCCGAATCTCCTGAACAGAGGACTTAAAAGTAACAATTAGGTTAAGAGGTTGCAATTATTACAAAGAAAAATAACTTTTTAAATTACAATTAAAGTTTTTATTTTTAAATATTTTTAATATAAATTAGAGTATTAGAAAAATAAAAAACATCTATATCATATCATGTTCTAAATTGCTATTATGTACTTTCTTTGCAATTTTAATAAATATTATTATTATTGTTCATTTTTTTATTTCTTAGTTGTGTTTATAAAGATTTAAACCTTTGATTTAATCACAAATAATAAAAACAAAGTGGAAATAAAGGTTTGGGAGATTAAGTCATTTAATCTCATTGGAAATGATACGTAAAATTTTTATAAAAATGCAGGTATACTTTCTTTGGTTTCATAATTTCATCGAGTAAAAATAAATAAACTTTTAATTTTCGTCGAAAGTAAAGAAAACGGTGTCGCTTCCTTCACATGAAGGTAAAAGGTTCTTTGAACTGCAAAACGTCACCGTTTGACATTGATTTCATAAACTCAAGAAAAAATGCGGTGAGCGTGGATCGAACACGCGACCTTCAGATCTTCAGTCTGACGCTCTCCCAACTGAGCTATCCCCGCTTTTGTGTTCTGTTGATAGTTTGCTATATATATAGGCAAACGATTCAAAGAAACTCCATCCAAACAATGAAGAGACCATGCTCACTGCAGAACCTCCGCTCAAAAATCTGGTCTGGGAGTAATATTTCAATTCATTTTTGTCATTTCTTTCATCGATACTATTAAGCGAAGAAATCCGTTCTTGGATTAATCAACCGCAGGGGTAACAAACTCTGTAAGTGTTCTGCACTCTAATCTTATGATCTATTTGGTTGCTAAGAAAAAGGAAGAAATTAAAGCATAGAAAACTTATCGCAGCAGGTAGTTTAGAACCGACTCGTGAGTCGTGACATTGAAAATTCGAGTTTTCTAGTTTCCTTTTCTTGCGTTTTCTCAGCTACCATACAGACAGTTAGATCTTTTTATTAAATTCCTGCACAAAGTAGAAACTCCTGTTGCAATGAAAGAGTGCTGCTGATTGATGAGTTACTAATTTGCTTGATTTTGATATTTTTAGTGTGTTTATTTTTTGTTTTCGGTTATACAAACAACTTTGAAATGTGAGTGATGTATTGATTTTGTATAAAACTTCAAAATTTTTTTTTTATTGGTTTTTGGTGTCAAATTTTCTTTTCTGTTTATTGTCGGTGTTCAGTTACACTATAATTTATGTTGTGAAAAATTGATTATTTCTTGTCTGTTACTATTGGTTAATTTTTCAAAACTTCTATTAGTTAAAAAATTATAGAAAGTTGATGTTTCTTTTATTGGGTGGAGATTATTTGTTTGTTGGGCTAATGACTTTTTGGCACCCTACTTTAAAATCCGATACAATTTCAGACACCTCACAATATTTCGCTATAATAATTTTAGAAGTAAAATATGGCTTGTTTGGTTACTAACAGAGTTTCTATGTGTTGCAACGTTTAGTGCACTGTTCGAATGTTAAAATCGATGTTAACATATCAGTTCCGTTTTTTGTTGATCTTTTACTCTCTTGGGCTTGCATTCTATAAGACTGGCCCTTTTGCTGGTCTGTTATCTTAATAAAGCCTGTTTGGTTCATGGTACTTAGAGTGTTATTCAAACTATTGGTTAATTTTTCACATCTTCGATGGTGTTCTTCATAAGATCATTGAGATGATGTTATAGAGTGTTGATATTTCTTTTATTGGGTGGAGATCATTAACCATGATGATTTGTTGATATGGTTTCTTATCATGAAAATCTGTTTATAGTCTTTTTTAATGTTTATTATGTCTTCTTTATCTTCCTGTATGTTTAAATACCTCTTTGGAAATACTTATGCATCAATTTAAAGTCTTAAACTTTGCTCTCAACGATAATTGGACCCAGTGCACCTATTATATATTCTAAAGGATGCAGTCTTCTACGGGTTGTGATTCTGCTATTTTTTGCTTTTTGACAGATTATTAAGTACATTGGGTCCTGGACAACTCACAGTGATTGGGTCCACTTTCTGTGTGATGCCTACAATGCATTTTTCAGTACAGCTTCTCTCAGAACTTCTATTCTGTTGGAAGAAACCAATGGAGCCAAAAGCCATTATAATAACCATACCATATATGCCATTTGACACCTTTGTTGGTTAATTAGATTTTCAGGGAAGCAAAGCGTTTTTTATGTCTTGGACTCGGCCAAGTAATGTTATGGACTTTGGTAAGACTTTCACATATGAATCTAATAAGTTCGTCTTATGGTGAGAAATGATGCCTGGACAAAGTTATTAAGTAATTCAGCTTATTGCTACTAAGTTCCTCAGTTTTTTTTTTTTTTTTTACATGCAGCAGATAGCTAAGTACTTAGCTTTGTTGTACAGCTACTTGAGCATGTTGTGCCAGATGAAATCAAAGGAAGAAAGATTCACCCTTCTCGATCTCTACTCGTAAGTATAAAATGGACTAAATTTTTCTTAAATAGTATAAGAATTTGATTCTTACACATATCTAATAGATTTTCATAGATTTGAACAAAATCCTCTGAATATGCCAATGATAACATCAAATTTATTCGGTTATTGTAATATGAAATGTAACCTTAAATTGGTCAAATTAAGAATGATATTATTTTGTGTTTCGTAAAGAATATGTTCATTATACGTGGTTAGACCACTTTTGTTAAAATAAGTGATTACAAAAGAAAATGACAGTCACGTGATGAAATTTTTTTTTTTCTAGTACAATATTTGAACTTAAATATCCTAAATAGAAGACTTAGAGATGATCACTAGGTTAAGATGTTGCAATTATTACAAAGAAAAATAACATTTTAAATAACCAAAGTCAGATTCTCATATTAAATATGTTTATATGTTATGGGGAAAATGTGTTATGTATTTCTTGCAATTTCATAATTATTTCTTCCCCATCTTAATAGATGGGATTAGGAAGATAAGTTTTTCTTTTTTCTTTTTAATTTGTTCATAAAAGGTTCAGTGGGTTTGAGATAATTCTCTTATTTTTCTTTTTCCTCTTTAGTGTTAGTGAGATTCGATACCAAATCTCTTGCATTAAGATAAGTGATTTTATCAATTAAATTATTTGATAGTTATATAATGATAACTTTTTTTTCCAGTACATTAACAGTGACGAGGATTGAACCCGAATCTCCTGAACAGAGGACTTAAAAGTAACAATTAGGTTAAGAGGTTGCAATTATTACAAAGAAAAATAACTTTTTAAATTACAATTAAAGTTTTTATTTTTAAATATTTTTAATATAAATTAGAGTATTAGAAAAATAAAAAACATCTATATCATATCATGTTCTAAATTGCTATTATGTACTTTCTTTGCAATTTTAATAAATATTATTATTATTGTTCATTTTTTTATTTCTTAGTTGTGTTTATAAAGATTTAAACCTTTGATTTAATCACAAATAATAAAAACAAAGTGGAAATAAAGGTTTGGGAGATTAAGTCATTTAATCTCATTGGAAATGATACGTAAAATTTTTATAAAAATGCAGGTATACTTTCTTTGGTTTCATAATTTCATCGAGTAAAAATAAATAAACTTTTAATTTTCGTCGAAAGTAAAGAAAACGGTGTCGCTTCCTTCACATGAAGGTAAAAGGTTCTTTGAACTGCAAAACGTCACCGTTTGACATTGATTTCATAAACTCAAGAAAAAATGCGGTGAGCGTGGATCGAACACGCGACCTTCAGATCTTCAGTCTGACGCTCTCCCAACTGAGCTATCCCCGCTTATGTGTTCTGTTGATAGTTTGCTATATATATAGGCAAACGATTCAAAGAAACTCCATCCAAACAATGAAGAGACCATGCTCACTGCAGAACCTCCGCTCAAAAATCTGGTCTGGGAGTAATATTTCAATTCATTTTTGTCATTTCTTTCATCGATACTATTAAGCGAAGAAATCCGTTCTTGGATTAATCAACCGCAGGGGTAACAAACTCTGTAAGTGTTCTGCACTCTAATCTTATGATCTATTTGGTTGCTAAGAAAAAGGAAGAAATTAAAGCATAGAAAACTTATCGCAGCAGGTAGTTTAGAACCGACTCGTGAGTCGTGACATTGAAAATTCGAGTTTTCTAGTTTCCTTTTCTTGCGTTTTCTCAGCTACCATACAGACAGTTAGATCTTTTTATTAAATTCCTGCACAAAGTAGAAACTCCTGTTGCAATGAAAGAGTGCTGCTGATTGATGAGTTACTAATTTGCTTGATTTTGATATTTTTAGTGTGTTTATTTTTTGTTTTCGGTTATACAAACAACTTTGAAATGTGAGTGATGTATTGATTTTGTATAAAACTTCAAAATTTTTTTTTTATTGGTTTTTGGTGTCAAATTTTCTTTTCTGTTTATTGTCGGTGTTCAGTTACACTATAATTTATGTTGTGAAAAATTGATTATTTCTTGTCTGTTACTATTGGTTAATTTTTCAAAACTTCTATTAGTTAAAAAATTATAGAAAGTTGATGTTTCTTTTATTGGGTGGAGATTATTTGTTTGTTGGGCTAATGACTTTTTGGCACCCTACTTTAAAATCCGATACAATTTCAGACACCTCACAATATTTCGCTATAATAATTTTAGAAGTAAAATATGGCTTGTTTGGTTACTAACAGAGTTTCTATGTGTTGCAACGTTTAGTGCACTGTTCGAATGTTAAAATCGATGTTAACATATCAGTTCCGTTTTTTGTTGATCTTTTACTCTCTTGGGCTTGCATTCTATAAGACTGGCCCTTTTGCTGGTCTGTTATCTTAATAAAGCCTGTTTGGTTCATGGTACTTAGAGTGTTATTCAAACTATTGGTTAATTTTTCACATCTTCGATGGTGTTCTTCATAAGATCATTGAGATGATGTTATAGAGTGTTGATATTTCTTTTATTGGGTGGAGATCATTAACCATGATGATTTGTTGATATGGTTTCTTATCATGAAAATCTGTTTATAGTCTTTTTTAATGTTTATTATGTCTTCTTTATCTTCCTGTATGTTTAAATACCTCTTTGGAAATACTTATGCATCAATTTAAAGTCTTAAACTTTGCTCTCAACGATAATTGGACCCAGTGCACCTATTATATATTCTAAAGGATGCAGTCTTCTACGGGTTGTGATTCTGCTATTTTTTGCTTTTTGACAGATTATTAAGTACATTGGGTCCTGGACAACTCACAGTGATTGGGTCCACTTTCTGTGTGATGCCTACAATGCATTTTTCAGTACAGCTTCTCTCAGAACTTCTATTCTGTTGGAAGAAACCAATGGAGCCAAAAGCCATTATAATAACCATACCATATATGCCATTTGACACCTTTGTTGGTTAATTAGATTTTCAGGGAAGCAAAGCGTTTTTTATGTCTTGGACTCGGCCAAGTAATGTTATGGACTTTGGTAAGACTTTCACATATGAATCTAATAAGTTCGTCTTATGGTGAGAAATGATGCCTGGACAAAGTTATTAAGTAATTCAGCTTATTGCTACTAAGTTCCTCAGTTTTTTTTTTTTTTTTACATGCAGCAGATAGCTAAGTACTTAGCTTTGTTGTACAGCTACTTGAGCATGTTGTGCCAGATGAAATCAAAGGAAGAAAGATTCACCCTTCTCGATCTCTACTCGTAAGTATAAAATGGACTAAATTTTTCTTAAATAGTATAAGAATTTGATTCTTACACATATCTAATAGATTTTCATAGATTTGAACAAAATCCTCTGAATATGCCAATGATAACATCAAATTTATTCGGTTATTGTAATATGAAATGTAACCTTAAATTGGTCAAATTAAGAATGATATTATTTTGTGTTTCGTAAAGAATATGTTCATTATACGTGGTTAGACCACTTTTGTTAAAATAAGTGATTACAAAAGAAAATGACAGTCACGTGATGAAATTTTTTTTTTTCTAGTACAATATTTGAACTTAAATATCCTAAATAGAAGACTTAGAGATGATCACTAGGTTAAGATGTTGCAATTATTACAAAGAAAAATAACATTTTAAATAACCAAAGTCAGATTCTCATATTAAATATGTTTATATGTTATGGGGAAAATGTGTTATGTATTTCTTGCAATTTCATAATTATTTCTTCCCCATCTTAATAGATGGGATTAGGAAGATAAGTTTTTCTTTTTTCTTTTTAATTTGTTCATAAAAGGTTCAGTGGGTTTGAGATAATTCTCTTATTTTTCTTTTTCCTCTTTAGTGTTAGTGAGATTCGATACCAAATCTCTTGCATTAAGATAAGTGATTTTATCAATTAAATTATTTGATAGTTATATAATGATAACTTTTTTTTCCAGTACATTAACAGTGACGAGGATTGAACCCGAATCTCCTGAACAGAGGACTTAAAAGTAACAATTAGGTTAAGAGGTTGCAATTATTACAAAGAAAAATAACTTTTTAAATTACAATTAAAGTTTTTATTTTTAAATATTTTTAATATAAATTAGAGTATTAGAAAAATAAAAAACATCTATATCATATCATGTTCTAAATTGCTATTATGTACTTTCTTTGCAATTTTAATAAATATTATTATTATTGTTCATTTTTTTATTTCTTAGTTGTGTTTATAAAGATTTAAACCTTTGATTTAATCACAAATAATAAAAACAAAGTGGAAATAAAGGTTTGGGAGATTAAGTCATTTAATCTCATTGGAAATGATACGTAAATTTTTTATAAAAATGCAGGTATACTTTCTTTGGTTTCATAATTTCATCGAGTAAAAATAAATAAACTTTTAATTTTCGTCGAAAGTAAAGAAAACGGTGTCGCTTCCTTCACATGAAGGTAAAAGGTTCTTTGAACTGCAAAACGTCACCGTTTGACATTGATTTCATAAACTCAAGAAAAAATGCGGTGAGCGTGGATCGAACAGGCGACCTTCAGATCTTCAGTCTGACGCTCTCCCAACTGAGCTATCCCCGCTTTTGTGTTCTGTTGATAGTTTGCTATATATATAGGCAAACGATTCAAAGAAACTCCATCCAAACAATGAAGAGACCATGCTCACTGCAGAACCTCCGCTCAAAAATCTGGTCTGGGAGTAATATTTCAATTCATTTTTGTCATTTCTTTCATCGATACTATTAAGCGAAGAAATCCGTTCTTGGATTAATCAACCGCAGGGGTAACAAACTCTGTAAGTGTTCTGCACTCTAATCTTATGATCTATTTGGTTGCTAAGAAAAAGGAAGAAATTAAAGCATAGAAAACTTATCGCAGCAGGTAGTTTAGAACCGACTCGTGAGTCGTGACATTGAAAATTCGAGTTTTCTAGTTTCCTTTTCTTGCGTTTTCTCAGCTACCATACAGACAGTTAGATCTTTTTATTAAATTCCTGCACAAAGTAGAAACTCCTGTTGCAATGAAAGAGTGCTGCTGATTGATGAGTTACTAATTTGCTTGATTTTGATATTTTTAGTGTGTTTATTTTTTGTTTTCGGTTATACAAACAACTTTGAAATGTGAGTGATGTATTGATTTTGTATAAAACTTCAAAATTTTTTTTTTATTGGTTTTTGGTGTCAAATTTTCTTTTCTGTTTATTGTCGGTGTTCAGTTACACTATAATTTATGTTGTGAAAAATTGATTATTTCTTGTCTGTTACTATTGGTTAATTTTTCAAAACTTCTATTAGTTAAAAAATTATAGAAAGTTGATGTTTCTTTTATTGGGTGGAGATTATTTGTTTGTTGGGCTAATGACTTTTTGGCACCCTACTTTAAAATCCGATACAATTTCAGACACCTCACAATATTTCGCTATAATAATTTTAGAAGTAAAATATGGCTTGTTTGGTTACTAACAGAGTTTCTATGTGTTGCAACGTTTAGTGCACTGTTCGAATGTTAAAATCGATGTTAACATATCAGTTCCGTTTTTTGTTGATCTTTTACTCTCTTGGGCTTGCATTCTATAAGACTGGCCCTTTTGCTGGTCTGTTATCTTAATAAAGCCTGTTTGGTTCATGGTACTTAGAGTGTTATTCAAACTATTGGTTAATTTTTCACATCTTCGATGGTGTTCTTCATAAGATCATTGAGATGATGTTATAGAGTGTTGATATTTCTTTTATTGGGTGGAGATCATTAACCATGATGATTTGTTGATATGGTTTCTTATCATGAAAATCTGTTTATAGTCTTTTTTAATGTTTATTATGTCTTCTTTATCTTCCTGTATGTTTAAATACCTCTTTGGAAATACTTATGCATCAATTTAAAGTCTTAAACTTTGCTCTCAACGATAATTGGACCCAGTGCACCTATTATATATTCTAAAGGATGCAGTCTTCTACGGGTTGTGATTCTGCTATTTTTTGCTTTTTGACAGATTATTAAGTACATTGGGTCCTGGACAACTCACAGTGATTGGGTCCACTTTCTGTGTGATGCCTACAATGCATTTTTCAGTACAGCTTCTCTCAGAACTTCTATTCTGTTGGAAGAAACCAATGGAGCCAAAAGCCATTATAATAACCATACCATATATGCCATTTGACACCTTTGTTGGTTAATTAGATTTTCAGGGAAGCAAAGCGTTTTTTATGTCTTGGACTCGGCCAAGTAATGTTATGGACTTTGGTAAGACTTTCACATATGAATCTAATAAGTTCGTCTTATGGTGAGAAATGATGCCTGGACAAAGTTATTAAGTAATTCAGCTTATTGCTACTAAGTTCCTCAGTTTTTTTTTTTTTTTTTACATGCAGCAGATAGCTAAGTACTTAGCTTTGTTGTACAGCTACTTGAGCATGTTGTGCCAGATGAAATCAAAGGAAGAAAGATTCACCCTTCTCGATCTCTACTCGTAAGTATAAAATGGACTAAATTTTTCTTAAATAGTATAAGAATTTGATTCTTACACATATCTAATAGATTTTCATAGATTTGAACAAAATCCTCTGAATATGCCAATGATAACATCAAATTTATTCGGTTATTGTAATATGAAATGTAACCTTAAATTGGTCAAATTAAGAATGATATTATTTTGTGTTTCGTAAAGAATATGTTCATTATACGTGGTTAGACCACTTTTGTTAAAATAAGTGATTACAAAAGAAAATGACAGTCACGTGATGAAATTTTTTTTTTTCTAGTACAATATTTGAACTTAAATATCCTAAATAGAAGACTTAGAGATGATCACTAGGTTAAGATGTTGCAATTATTACAAAGAAAAATAACATTTTAAATAACCAAAGTCAGATTCTCATATTAAATATGTTTATATGTTATGGGGAAAATGTGTTATGTATTTCTTGCAATTTCATAATTATTTCTTCCCCATCTTAATAGATGGGATTAGGAAGATAAGTTTTTCTTTTTTCTTTTTAATTTGTTCATAAAAGGTTCAGTGGGTTTGAGATAATTCTCTTATTTTTCTTTTTCCTCTTTAGTGTTAGTGAGATTCGATACCAAATCTCTTGCATTAAGATAAGTGATTTTATCAATTAAATTATTTGATAGTTATATAATGATAACTTTTTTTTCCAGTACATTAACAGTGACGAGGATTGAACCCGAATCTCCTGAACAGAGGACTTAAAAGTAACAATTAGGTTAAGAGGTTGCAATTATTACAAAGAAAAATAACTTTTTAAATTACAATTAAAGTTTTTATTTTTAAATATTTTTAATATAAATTAGAGTATTAGAAAAATAAAAAACATCTATATCATATCATGTTCTAAATTGCTATTATGTACTTTCTTTGCAATTTTAATAAATATTATTATTATTGTTCATTTTTTTATTTCTTAGTTGTGTTTATAAAGATTTAAACCTTTGATTTAATCACAAATAATAAAAACAAAGTGGAAATAAAGGTTTGGGAGATTAAGTCATTTAATCTCATTGGAAATGATACGTAAAATTTTTATAAAAATGCAGGTATACTTTCTTTGGTTTCATAATTTCATCGAGTAAAAATAAATAAACTTTTAATTTTCGTCGAAAGTAAAGAAAACGGTGTCGCTTCCTTCACATGAAGGTAAAAGGTTCTTTGAACTGCAAAACGTCACCGTTTGACATTGATTTCATAAACACAAGAAAAAATGCGGTGAGCGTGGATCGAACACGCGACCTTCAGATCTTCAGTCTGACGCTCTCCCAACTGAGCTATCCCCGCTTATGTGTTCTGTTGATAGTTTGCTATATATATAGGCAAACGATTCAAAGAAACTCCATCCAAACAATGAAGAGACCATGCTCACTGCAGAACCTCCGCTCAAAAATCTGGTCTGGGAGTAATATTTCAATTCATTTTTGTCATTTCTTTCATCGATACTATTAAGCGAAGAAATCCGTTCTTGGATTAATCAACCGCAGGGGTAACAAACTCTGTAAGTGTTCTGCACTCTAATCTTATGATCTATTTGGTTGCTAAGAAAAAGGAAGAAATTAAAGCATAGAAAACTTATCGCAGCAGGTAGTTTAGAACCGACTCGTGAGTCGTGACATTGAAAATTCGAGTTTTCTAGTTTCCTTTTCTTGCGTTTTCTCAGCTACCATACAGACAGTTAGATCTTTTTATTAAATTCCTGCACAAAGTAGAAACTCCTGTTGCAATGAAAGAGTGCTGCTGATTGATGAGTTACTAATTTGCTTGATTTTGATATTTTTAGTGTGTTTATTTTTTGTTTTCGGTTATACAAACAACTTTGAAATGTGAGTGATGTATTGATTTTGTATAAAACTTCAAAATTTTTTTTTTATTGGTTTTTGGTGTCAAATTTTCTTTTCTGTTTATTGTCGGTGTTCAGTTACACTATAATTTATGTTGTGAAAAATTGATTATTTCTTGTCTGTTACTATTGGTTAATTTTTCAAAACTTCTATTAGTTAAAAAATTATAGAAAGTTGATGTTTCTTTTATTGGGTGGAGATTATTTGTTTGTTGGGCTAATGACTTTTTGGCACCCTACTTTAAAATCCGATACAATTTCAGACACCTCACAATATTTCGCTATAATAATTTTAGAAGTAAAATATGGCTTGTTTGGTTACTAACAGAGTTTCTATGTGTTGCAACGTTTAGTGCACTGTTCGAATGTTAAAATCGATGTTAACATATCAGTTCCGTTTTTTGTTGATCTTTTACTCTCTTGGGCTTGCATTCTATAAGACTGGCCCTTTTGCTGGTCTGTTATCTTAATAAAGCCTGTTTGGTTCATGGTACTTAGAGTGTTATTCAAACTATTGGTTAATTTTTCACATCTTCGATGGTGTTCTTCATAAGATCATTGAGATGATGTTATAGAGTGTTGATATTTCTTTTATTGGGTGGAGATCATTAACCATGATGATTTGTTGATATGGTTTCTTATCATGAAAATCTGTTTATAGTCTTTTTTAATGTTTATTATGTCTTCTTTATCTTCCTGTATGTTTAAATACCTCTTTGGAAATACTTATGCATCAATTTAAAGTCTTAAACTTTGCTCTCAACGATAATTGGACCCAGTGCACCTATTATATATTCTAAAGGATGCAGTCTTCTACGGGTTGTGATTCTGCTATTTTTTGCTTTTTGACAGATTATTAAGTACATTGGGTCCTGGACAACTCACAGTGATTGGGTCCACTTTCTGTGTGATGCCTACAATGCATTTTTCAGTACAGCTTCTCTCAGAACTTCTATTCTGTTGGAAGAAACCAATGGAGCCAAAAGCCATTATAATAACCATACCATATATGCCATTTGACACCTTTGTTGGTTAATTAGATTTTCAGGGAAGCAAAGCGTTTTTTATGTCTTGGACTCGGCCAAGTAATGTTATGGACTTTGGTAAGACTTTCACATATGAATCTAATAAGTTCGTCTTATGGTGAGAAATGATGCCTGGACAAAGTTATTAAGTAATTCAGCTTATTGCTACTAAGTTCCTCAGTTTTTTTTTTTTTTTTTACATGCAGCAGATAGCTAAGTACTTAGCTTTGTTGTACAGCTACTTGAGCATGTTGTGCCAGATGAAATCAAAGGAAGAAAGATTCACCCTTCTCGATCTCTACTCGTAAGTATAAAATGGACTAAATTTTTCTTAAATAGTATAAGAATTTGATTCTTACACATATCTAATAGATTTTCATAGATTTGAACAAAATCCTCTGAATATGCCAATGATAACATCAAATTTATTCGGTTATTGTAATATGAAATGTAACCTTAAATTGGTCAAATTAAGAATGATATTATTTTGTGTTTCGTAAAGAATATGTTCATTATACGTGGTTAGACCACTTTTGTTAAAATAAGTGATTACAAAAGAAAATGACAGTCACGTGATGAAATTTTTTTTTTTCTAGTACAATATTTGAACTTAAATATCCTAAATAGAAGACTTAGAGATGATCACTAGGTTAAGATGTTGCAATTATTACAAAGAAAAATAACATTTTAAATAACCAAAGTCAGATTCTCATATTAAATATGTTTATATGTTATGGGGAAAATGTGTTATATATTTCTTGCAATTTCATAATTATTTCTTCCCCATCTTAATAGATGGGATTAGGAAGATAAGTTTTTCTTTTTTCTTTTTAATTTGTTCATAAAAGGTTCAGTGGGTTTGAGATAATTCTCTTATTTTTCTTTTTCCTCTTTAGTGTTAGTGAGATTCGATACCAAATCTCTTGCATTAAGATAAGTGATTTTATCAATTAAATTATTTGATAGTTATATAATGATAACTTTTTTTTCCAGTACATTAACAGTGACGAGGATTGAACCCGAATCTCCTGAACAGAGGACTTAAAAGTAACAATTAGGTTAAGAGGTTGCAATTATTACAAAGAAAAATAACTTTTTAAATTACAATTAAAGTTTTTATTTTTAAATATTTTTAATATAAATTAGAGTATTAGAAAAATAAAAAACATCTATATCATATCATGTTCTAAATTGCTATTATGTACTTTCTTTGCAATTTTAATAAATATTATTATTATTGTTCATTTTTTTATTTCTTAGTTGTGTTTATAAAGATTTAAACCTTTGATTTAATCACAAATAATAAAAACAAAGTGGAAATAAAGGTTTGGGAGATTAAGTCATTTAATCTCATTGGAAATGATACGTAAAATTTTTATAAAAATGCAGGTATACTTTCTTTGGTTTCATAATTTCATCGAGTAAAAATAAATAAACTTTTAATTTTCGTCGAAAGTAAAGAAAACGGTGTCGCTTCCTTCACATGAAGGTAAAAGGTTCTTTGAACTGCAAAACGTCACCGTTTGACATTGATTTCATAAACTCAAGAAAAAATGCGGTGAGCGTGGATCGAACACGCGACCTTCAGATCTTCAGTCTGACGCTCTCCCAACTGAGCTATCCCCGCTTTTGTGTTCTGTTGATAGTTTGCTATATATATAGGCAAACGATTCAAAGAAACTCCATCCAAACAATGAAGAGACCATGCTCACTGCAGAACCTCCGCTCAAAAATCTGGTCTGGGAGTAATATTTCAATTCATTTTTGTCATTTCTTTCATCGATACTATTAAGCGAAGAAATCCGTTCTTGGATTAATCAACCGCAGGGGTAACAAACTCTGTAAGTGTTCTGCACTCTAATCTTATGATCTATTTGGTTGCTAAGAAAAAGGAAGAAATTAAAGCATAGAAAACTTATCGCAGCAGGTAGTTTAGAACCGACTCGTGAGTCGTGACATTGAAAATTCGAGTTTTCTAGTTTCCTTTTCTTGCGTTTTCTCAGCTACCATACAGACAGTTAGATCTTTTTATTAAATTCCTGCACAAAGTAGAAACTCCTGTTGCAATGAAAGAGTGCTGCTGATTGATGAGTTACTAATTTGCTTGATTTTGATATTTTTAGTGTGTTTATTTTTTGTTTTCGGTTATACAAACAACTTTGAAATGTGAGTGATGTATTGATTTTGTATAAAACTTCAAAATTTTTTTTTTATTGGTTTTTGGTGTCAAATTTTCTTTTCTGTTTATTGTCGGTGTTCAGTTACACTATAATTTATGTTGTGAAAAATTGATTATTTCTTGTCTGTTACTATTGGTTAATTTTTCAAAACTTCTATTAGTTAAAAAATTATAGAAAGTTGATGTTTCTTTTATTGGGTGGAGATTATTTGTTTGTTGGGCTAATGACTTTTTGGCACCCTACTTTAAAATCCGATACAATTTCAGACACCTCACAATATTTCGCTATAATAATTTTAGAAGTAAAATATGGCTTGTTTGGTTACTAACAGAGTTTCTATGTGTTGCAACGTTTAGTGCACTGTTCGAATGTTAAAATCGATGTTAACATATCAGTTCCGTTTTTTGTTGATCTTTTACTCTCTTGGGCTTGCATTCTATAAGACTGGCCCTTTTGCTGGTCTGTTATCTTAATAAAGCCTGTTTGGTTCATGGTACTTAGAGTGTTATTCAAACTATTGGTTAATTTTTCACATCTTCGATGGTGTTCTTCATAAGATCATTGAGATGATGTTATAGAGTGTTGATATTTCTTTTATTGGGTGGAGATCATTAACCATGATGATTTGTTGATATGGTTTCTTATCATGAAAATCTGTTTATAGTCTTTTTTAATGTTTATTATGTCTTCTTTATCTTCCTGTATGTTTAAATACCTCTTTGGAAATACTTATGCATCAATTTAAAGTCTTAAACTTTGCTCTCAACGATAATTGGACCCAGTGCACCTATTATATATTCTAAAGGATGCAGTCTTCTACGGGTTGTGATTCTGCTATTTTTTGCTTTTTGACAGATTATTAAGTACATTGGGTCCTGGACAACTCACAGTGATTGGGTCCACTTTCTGTGTGATGCCTACAATGCATTTTTCAGTACAGCTTCTCTCAGAACTTCTATTCTGTTGGAAGAAACCAATGGAGCCAAAAGCCATTATAATAACCATACCATATATGCCATTTGACACCTTTGTTGGTTAATTAGATTTTCAGGGAAGCAAAGCGTTTTTTATGTCTTGGACTCGGCCAAGTAATGTTATGGACTTTGGTAAGACTTTCACATATGAATCTAATAAGTTCGTCTTATGGTGAGAAATGATGCCTGGACAAAGTTATTAAGTAATTCAGCTTATTGCTACTAAGTTCCTCAGTTTTTTTTTTTTTTTTTACATGCAGCAGATAGCTAAGTACTTAGCTTTGTTGTACAGCTACTTGAGCATGTTGTGCCAGATGAAATCAAAGGAAGAAAGATTCACCCTTCTCGATCTCTACTCGTAAGTATAAAATGGACTAAATTTTTCTTAAATAGTATAAGAATTTGATTCTTACACATATCTAATAGATTTTCATAGATTTGAACAAAATCCTCTGAATATGCCAATGATAACATCAAATTTATTCGGTTATTGTAATATGAAATGTAACCTTAAATTGGTCAAATTAAGAATGATATTATTTTGTGTTTCGTAAAGAATATGTTCATTATACGTGGTTAGACCACTTTTGTTAAAATAAGTGATTACAAAAGAAAATGACAGTCACGTGATGAAATTTTTTTTTTTCTAGTACAATATTTGAACTTAAATATCCTAAATAGAAGACTTAGAGATGATCACTAGGTTAAGATGTTGCAATTATTACAAAGAAAAATAACATTTTAAATAACCAAAGTCAGATTCTCATATTAAATATGTTTATATGTTATGGGGAAAATGTGTTATGTATTTCTTGCAATTTCATAATTATTTCTTCCCCATCTTAATAGATGGGATTAGGAAGATAAGTTTTTCTTTTTTCTTTTTAATTTGTTCATAAAAGGTTCAGTGGGTTTGAGATAATTCTCTTATTTTTCTTTTTCCTCTTTAGTGTTAGTGAGATTCGATACCAAATCTCTTGCATTAAGATAAGTGATTTTATCAATTAAATTATTTGATAGTTATATAATGATAACTTTTTTTTCCAGTACATTAACAGTGACGAGGATTGAACCCGAATCTCCTGAACAGAGGACTTAAAAGTAACAATTAGGTTAAGAGGTTGCAATTATTACAAAGAAAAATAACTTTTTAAATTACAATTAAAGTTTTTATTTTTAAATATTTTTAATATAAATTAGAGTATTAGAAAAATAAAAAACATCTATATCATATCATGTTCTAAATTGCTATTATGTACTTTCTTTGCAATTTTAATAAATATTATTATTATTGTTCATTTTTTTATTTCTTAGTTGTGTTTATAAAGATTTAAACCTTTGATTTAATCACAAATAATAAAAACAAAGTGGAAATAAAGGTTTGGGAGATTAAGTCATTTAATCTCATTGGAAATGATACGTAAAATTTTTATAAAAATGCAGGTATACTTTCTTTGGTTTCATAATTTCATCGAGTAAAAATAAATAAACTTTTAATTTTCGTCGAAAGTAAAGAAAACGGTGTCGCTTCCTTCACATGAAGGTAAAAGGTTCTTTGAACTGCAAAACGTCACCGTTTGACATTGATTTCATAAACTCAAGAAAAAATGCGGTGAGCGTGGATCGAACAGGCGACCTTCAGATCTTCAGTCTGACGCTCTCCCAACTGAGCTATCCCCGCTTTTGTGTTCTGTTGATAGTTTGCTATATATATAGGCAAACGATTCAAAGAAACTCCATCCAAACAATGAAGAGACCATGCTCACTGCAGAACCTCCGCTCAAAAATCTGGTCTGGGAGTAATATTTCAATTCATTTTTGTCATTTCTTTCATCGATACTATTAAGCGAAGAAATCCGTTCTTGGATTAATCAACCGCAGGGGTAACAAACTCTGTAAGTGTTCTGCACTCTAATCTTATGATCTATTTGGTTGCTAAGAAAAAGGAAGAAATTAAAGCATAGAAAACTTATCGCAGCAGGTAGTTTAGAACCGACTCGTGAGTCGTGACATTGAAAATTCGAGTTTTCTAGTTTCCTTTTCTTGCGTTTTCTCAGCTACCATACAGACAGTTAGATCTTTTTATTAAATTCCTGCACAAAGTAGAAACTCCTGTTGCAATGAAAGAGTGCTGCTGATTGATGAGTTACTAATTTGCTTGATTTTGATATTTTTAGTGTGTTTATTTTTTGTTTTCGGTTATACAAACAACTTTGAAATGTGAGTGATGTATTGATTTTGTATAAAACTTCAAAATTTTTTTTTTATTGGTTTTTGGTGTCAAATTTTCTTTTCTGTTTATTGTCGGTGTTCAGTTACACTATAATTTATGTTGTGAAAAATTGATTATTTCTTGTCTGTTACTATTGGTTAATTTTTCAAAACTTCTATTAGTTAAAAAATTATAGAAAGTTGATGTTTCTTTTATTGGGTGGAGATTATTTGTTTGTTGGGCTAATGACTTTTTGGCACCCTACTTTAAAATCCGATACAATTTCAGACACCTCACAATATTTCGCTATAATAATTTTAGAAGTAAAATATGGCTTGTTTGGTTACTAACAGAGTTTCTATGTGTTGCAACGTTTAGTGCACTGTTCGAATGTTAAAATCGATGTTAACATATCAGTTCCGTTTTTTGTTGATCTTTTACTCTCTTGGGCTTGCATTCTATAAGACTGGCCCTTTTGCTGGTCTGTTATCTTAATAAAGCCTGTTTGGTTCATGGTACTTAGAGTGTTATTCAAACTATTGGTTAATTTTTCACATCTTCGATGGTGTTCTTCATAAGATCATTGAGATGATGTTATAGAGTGTTGATATTTCTTTTATTGGGTGGAGATCATTAACCATGATGATTTGTTGATATGGTTTCTTATCATGAAAATCTGTTTATAGTCTTTTTTAATGTTTATTATGTCTTCTTTATCTTCCTGTATGTTTAAATACCTCTTTGGAAATACTTATGCATCAATTTAAAGTCTTAAACTTTGCTCTCAACGATAATTGGACCCAGTGCACCTATTATATATTCTAAAGGATGCAGTCTTCTACGGGTTGTGATTCTGCTATTTTTTGCTTTTTGACAGATTATTAAGTACATTGGGTCCTGGACAACTCACAGTGATTGGGTCCACTTTCTGTGTGATGCCTACAATGCATTTTTCAGTACAGCTTCTCTCAGAACTTCTATTCTGTTGGAAGAAACCAATGGAGCCAAAAGCCATTATAATAACCATACCATATATGCCATTTGACACCTTTGTTGGTTAATTAGATTTTCAGGGAAGCAAAGCGTTTTTTATGTCTTGGACTCGGCCAAGTAATGTTATGGACTTTGGTAAGACTTTCACATATGAATCTAATAAGTTCGTCTTATGGTGAGAAATGATGCCTGGACAAAGTTATTAAGTAATTCAGCTTATTGCTACTAAGTTCCTCAGTTTTTTTTTTTTTTTTACATGCAGCAGATAGCTAAGTACTTAGCTTTGTTGTACAGCTACTTGAGCATGTTGTGCCAGATGAAATCAAAGGAAGAAAGATTCACCCTTCTCGATCTCTACTCGTAAGTATAAAATGGACTAAATTTTTCTTAAATAGTATAAGAATTTGATTCTTACACATATCTAATAGATTTTCATAGATTTGAACAAAATCCTCTGAATATGCCAATGATAACATCAAATTTATTCGGTTATTGTAATATGAAATGTAACCTTAAATTGGTCAAATTAAGAATGATATTATTTTGTGTTTCGTAAAGAATATGTTCATTATACGTGGTTAGACCACTTTTGTTAAAATAAGTGATTACAAAAGAAAATGACAGTCACGTGATGAAATTTTTTTTTTTCTAGTACAATATTTGAACTTAAATATCCTAAATAGAAGACTTAGAGATGATCACTAGGTTAAGATGTTGCAATTATTACAAAGAAAAATAACATTTTAAATAACCAAAGTCAGATTCTCATATTAAATATGTTTATATGTTATGGGGAAAATGTGTTATGTATTTCTTGCAATTTCATAATTATTTCTTCCCCATCTTAATAGATGGGATTAGGAAGATAAGTTTTTCTTTTTTCTTTTTAATTTGTTCATAAAAGGTTCAGTGGGTTTGAGATAATTCTCTTATTTTTCTTTTTCCTCTTTAGTGTTAGTGAGATTCGATACCAAATCTCTTGCATTAAGATAAGTGATTTTATCAATTAAATTATTTGATAGTTATATAATGATAACTTTTTTTTCCAGTACATTAACAGTGACGAGGATTGAACCCGAATCTCCTGAACAGAGGACTTAAAAGTAACAATTAGGTTAAGAGGTTGCAATTATTACAAAGAAAAATAACTTTTTAAATTACAATTAAAGTTTTTATTTTTAAATATTTTTAATATAAATTAGAGTATTAGAAAAATAAAAAACATCTATATCATATCATGTTCTAAATTGCTATTATGTACTTTCTTTGCAATTTTAATAAATATTATTATTATTGTTCATTTTTTTATTTCTTAGTTGTGTTTATAAAGATTTAAACCTTTGATTTAATCACAAATAATAAAAACAAAGTGGAAATAAAGGTTTGGGAGATTAAGTCATTTAATCTCATTGGAAATGATACGTAAAATTTTTATAAAAATGCAGGTATACTTTCTTTGGTTTCATAATTTCATCGAGTAAAAATAAATAAACTTTTAATTTTCGTCGAAAGTAAAGAAAACGGTGTCGCTTCCTTCACATGAAGGTAAAAGGTTCTTTGAACTGCAAAACGTCACCGTTTGACATTGATTTCATAAACTCAAGAAAAAATGCGGTGAGCGTGGATCGAACAGGCGACCTTCAGATCTTCAGTCTGACGCTCTCCCAACTGAGCTATCCCCGCTTTTGTGTTCTGTTGATAGTTTGCTATATATATAGGCAAACGATTCAAAGAAACTCCATCCAAACAATGAAGAGACCATGCTCACTGCAGAACCTCCGCTCAAAAATCTGGTCTGGGAGTAATATTTCAATTCATTTTTGTCATTTCTTTCATCGATACTATTAAGCGAAGAAATCCGTTCTTGGATTAATCAACCGCAGGGGTAACAAACTCTGTAAGTGTTCTGCACTCTAATCTTATGATCTATTTGGTTGCTAAGAAAAAGGAAGAAATTAAAGCATAGAAAACTTATCGCAGCAGGTAGTTTAGAACCGACTCGTGAGTCGTGACATTGAAAATTCGAGTTTTCTAGTTTCCTTTTCTTGCGTTTTCTCAGCTACCATACAGACAGTTAGATCTTTTTATTAAATTCTGCACAAAGTAGAAACTCCTGTTGCAATGAAAGAGTGCTGCTGATTGATGAGTTACTAATTTGCTTGATTTTGATATTTTTAGTGTGTTTATTTTTTGTTTTCGGTTATACAAACAACTTTGAAATGTGAGTGATGTATTGATTTTGTATAAAACTTCAAAATTTTTTTTTTATTGGTTTTTGGTGTCAAATTTTCTTTTCTGTTTATTGTCGGTGTTCAGTTACACTATAATTTATGTTGTGAAAAATTGATTATTTCTTGTCTGTTACTATTGGTTAATTTTTCAAAACTTCTATTAGTTAAAAAATTATAGAAAGTTGATGTTTCTTTTATTGGGTGGAGATTATTTGTTTGTTGGGCTAATGACTTTTTGGCACCCTACTTTAAAATCCGATACAATTTCAGACACCTCACAATATTTCGCTATAATAATTTTAGAAGTAAAATATGGCTTGTTTGGTTACTAACAGAGTTTCTATGTGTTGCAACGTTTAGTGCACTGTTCGAATGTTAAATCGATGTTAACATATCAGTTCCGTTTTTTGTTGATCTTTTACTCTCTTGGGCTTGCATTCTATAAGACTGGCCCTTTTGCTGGTCTGTTATCTTATAAAGCCTGTTTGGTTCATGGTACTTAGAGTGTTATTCAAACTATTGGTTAATTTTTCACATCTTCGATGGTGTTCTTCATAAGATCATTGAGATGATGTTATAGAGTGTTGATATTTCTTTTATTGGGTGGAGATCATTAACCATGATGATTTGTTGATATGGTTTCTTATCATGAAAATCTGTTTATAGTCTTTTTTAATGTTTATTATGTCTTCTTTATCTTCCTGTATGTTTAAATACCTCTTTGGAAATACTTATGCATCAATTTAAAGTCTTAAACTTTGCTCTCAACGATAATTGGACCCAGTGCACCTATTATATATTCTAAAGGATGCAGTCTTCTACGGGTTGTGATTCTGCTATTTTTTGCTTTTTGACAGATTATTAAGTACATTGGGTCCTGGACAACTCACAGTGATTGGGTCCACTTTCTGTGTGATGCCTACAATGCATTTTTCAGTACAGCTTCTCTCAGAACTTCTATTCTGTTGGAAGAAACCAATGGAGCCAAAAGCCATTATAATAACCATACCATATATGCCATTTGACACCTTTGTTGGTTAATTAGATTTTCAGGGAAGCAAAGCGTTTTTTATGTCTTGGACTCGGCCAAGTAATGTTATGGACTTTGGTAAGACTTTCACATATGAATCTAATAAGTTCGTCTTATGGTGAGAAATGATGCCTGGACAAAGTTATTAAGTAATTCAGCTTATTGCTACTAAGTTCCTCAGTTTTTTTTTTTTTTTTACATGCAGCAGATAGCTAAGTACTTAGCTTTGTTGTACAGCTACTTGAGCATGTTGTGCCAGATGAAATCAAAGGAAGAAAGATTCACCCTTCTCGATCTCTACTCGTAAGTATAAAATGGACTAAATTTTTCTTAAATAGTATAAGAATTTGATTCTTACACATATCTAATAGATTTTCATAGATTTGAACAAAATCCTCTGAATATGCCAATGATAACATCAAATTTATTCGGTTATTGTAATATGAAATGTAACCTTAAATTGGTCAAATTAAGAATGATATTATTTTGTGTTTCGTAAAGAATATGTTCATTATACGTGGTTAGACCACTTTTGTTAAAATAAGTGATTACAAAAGAAAATGACAGTCACGTGATGAAATTTTTTTTTTTCTAGTACAATATTTGAACTTAAATATCCTAAATAGAAGACTTAGAGATGATCACTAGGTTAAGATGTTGCAATTATTACAAAGAAAAATAACATTTTAAATAACCAAAGTCAGATTCTCATATTAAATATGTTTATATGTTATGGGGAAAATGTGTTATGTATTTCTTGCAATTTCATAATTATTTCTTCCCCATCTTAATAGATGGGATTAGGAAGATAAGTTTTTCTTTTTTCTTTTTAATTTGTTCATAAAAGGTTCAGTGGGTTTGAGATAATTCTCTTATTTTTCTTTTTCCTCTTTAGTGTTAGTGAGATTCGATACCAAATCTCTTGCATTAAGATAAGTGATTTTATCAATTAAATTATTTGATAGTTATATAATGATAACTTTTTTTTCCAGTACATTAACAGTGACGAGGATTGAACCCGAATCTCCTGAACAGAGGACTTAAAAGTAACAATTAGGTTAAGAGGTTGCAATTATTACAAAGAAAAATAACTTTTTAAATTACAATTAAAGTTTTTATTTTTAAATATTTTTAATATAAATTAGAGTATTAGAAAAATAAAAAACATCTATATCATATCATGTTCTAAATTGCTATTATGTACTTTCTTTGCAATTTTAATAAATATTATTATTATTGTTCATTTTTTTATTTCTTAGTTGTGTTTATAAAGATTTAAACCTTTGATTTAATCACAAATAATAAAAACAAAGTGGAAATAAAGGTTTGGGAGATTAAGTCATTTAATCTCATTGGAAATGATACGTAAAATTTTTATAAAAATGCAGGTATACTTTCTTTGGTTTCATAATTTCATCGAGTAAAAATAAATAAACTTTTAATTTTCGTCGAAAGTAAAGAAAACGGTGTCGCTTCCTTCACATGAAGGTAAAAGGTTCTTTGAACTGCAAAACGTCACCGTTTGACATTGATTTCATAAACTCAAGAAAAAATGCGGTGAGCGTGGATCGAACACGCGACCTTCAGATCTTCAGTCTGACGCTCTCCCAACTGAGCTATCCCCGCTTATGTGTTCTGTTGATAGTTTGCTATATATATAGGCAAACGATTCAAAGAAACTCCATCCAAACAATGAAGAGACCATGCTCACTGCAGAACCTCCGCTCAAAAATCTGGTCTGGGAGTAATATTTCAATTCATTTTTGTCATTTCTTTCATCGATACTATTAAGCGAAGAAATCCGTTCTTGGATTAATCAACCGCAGGGGTAACAAACTCTGTAAGTGTTCTGCACTCTAATCTTATGATCTATTTGGTTGCTAAGAAAAAGGAAGAAATTAAAGCATAGAAAACTTATCGCAGCAGGTAGTTTAGAACCGACTCGTGAGTCGTGACATTGAAAATTCGAGTTTTCTAGTTTCCTTTTCTTGCGTTTTCTCAGCTACCATACAGACAGTTAGATCTTTTTATTAAATTCCTGCACAAAGTAGAAACTCCTGTTGCAATGAAAGAGTGCTGCTGATTGATGAGTTACTAATTTGCTTGATTTTGATATTTTTAGTGTGTTTATTTTTTGTTTTCGGTTATACAAACAACTTTGAAATGTGAGTGATGTATTGATTTTGTATAAAACTTCAAAATTTTTTTTTTATTGGTTTTTGGTGTCAAATTTTCTTTTCTGTTTATTGTCGGTGTTCAGTTACACTATAATTTATGTTGTGAAAAATTGATTATTTCTTGTCTGTTACTATTGGTTAATTTTTCAAAACTTCTATTAGTTAAAAAATTATAGAAAGTTGATGTTTCTTTTATTGGGTGGAGATTATTTGTTTGTTGGGCTAATGACTTTTTGGCACCCTACTTTAAAATCCGATACAATTTCAGACACCTCACAATATTTCGCTATAATAATTTTAGAAGTAAAATATGGCTTGTTTGGTTACTAACAGAGTTTCTATGTGTTGCAACGTTTAGTGCACTGTTCGAATGTTAAAATCGATGTTAACATATCAGTTCCGTTTTTTTGTTGATCTTTTACTCTCTTGGGCTTGCATTCTATAAGACTGGCCCTTTTGCTGGTCTGTTATCTTAATAAAGCCTGTTTGGTTCATGGTACTTAGAGTGTTATTCAAACTATTGGTTAATTTTTCACATCTTCGATGGTGTTCTTCATAAGATCATTGAGATGATGTTATAGAGTGTTGATATTTCTTTTATTGGGTGGAGATCATTAACCATGATGATTTGTTGATATGGTTTCTTATCATGAAAATCTGTTTATAGTCTTTTTTAATGTTTATTATGTCTTCTTTATCTTCCTGTATGTTTAAATACCTCTTTGGAAATACTTATGCATCAATTTAAAGTCTTAAACTTTGCTCTCAACGATAATTGGACCCAGTGCACCTATTATATATTCTAAAGGATGCAGTCTTCTACGGGTTGTGATTCTGCTATTTTTTGCTTTTTGACAGATTATTAAGTACATTGGGGTCCTGGACAACTCACAGTGATTGGGGTCCACTTTCTGTGTGATGCCTACAATGCATTTTTCAGTACAGCTTCTCTCAGAACTTCTATTCTGTTGGAAGAAACCAATGGAGCCAAAAGCCATTATAATAACCATACCATATATGCCATTTGACACCTTTGTTGGTTAATTAGATTTTCAGGGAAGCAAAGCGTTTTTTATGTCTTGGACTCGGCCAAGTAATGTTATGGACTTTGGTAAGACTTTCACATATGAATCTAATAAGTTCGTCTTATGGTGAGAAATGATGCCTGGACAAAGTTATTAAGTAATTCAGCTTATTGCTACTAAGTTCCTCAGTTTTTTTTTTTTTTTTTTACATGCAGCAGATAGCTAAGTACTTAGCTTTGTTGTACAGGCTACTTGAGCATGTTGTGCCAGATGAAATCAAAGGAAGAAAGATTCACCCTTCTCGATCTCTACTCGTAAGTATAAAAATGGACTAAATTTTTCTTAAATAGTATAAGAATTTGATTCTTACACATATCTAATAGATTTCATAGATTTGAACAAAATCTCTGAATATGCCAATGATAACATCAAATTTATTCGGTTATTGTAATATGAAATGTAACCTTAAATTGGTCAAATTAAGAATGATATTATTTTGTGTTTCGTAAAGAATATGTTCATTATACGTGGTTAGACCACTTTTGTTAAAATAAGTGATTACAAAAGAAAATGACAGTCACGTGATGAAATTTTTTTTTTTTCTAGTACAATATTTGAACTTAAATATCCTAAATAGAAGACTTAGAGATGATCACTAGGTTAAGATGTTGCAATTATTACAAAGAAAAATAACATTTTAAATAACCAAAGTCAGATTCTCATATTAAATATGTTTATATGTTATGGGGAAAATGTGTTATGTATTTCTTGCAATTTCATAATTATTTCTTCCCCATCTTAATAGATGGGATTAGGAAGATAAGTTTTTCTTTTTTCTTTTTAATTTGTTCATAAAAGGTTCAGTGGGTTTGAGATAATTCTCTTATTTTTCTTTTTCCTCTTTAGTGTTAGTGAGATTCGATACCAAATCTCTTGCATTAAGATAAGTGATTTTATCAATTAAATTATTTGATAGTTATATAATGATAACTTTTTTTCCAGTACATTAACAGTGACGAGGATTGAACCCGAATCTCCTGAACAGAGGACTTAAAAGTAACAATTAGGTTAAGAGGTTGCAATTATTACAAAGAAAAATAACTTTTTAAATTACAATTAAAGTTTTTATTTTTAAATATTTTTAATATAAATTAGAGTATTAGAAAAATAAAAAACATCTATATCATATCATGTTCTAAATTGCTATTATGTACTTTCTTTGCAATTTTAATAAATATTATTATTATTGTTCATTTTTTTATTTCTTAGTTGTGTTTATAAAGATTTAAACCTTTGATTTAATCACAAATAATAAAAACAAAGTGGAAATAAAGGTTTGGGAGATTAAGTCATTTAATCTCATTGGAAATGATACGTAAAATTTTTATAAAAATGCAGGTATACTTTCTTTGGTTTCATAATTTCATCGAGTAAAAATAAATAAACTTTTAATTTTCGTCGAAAGTAAAGAAAACGGTGTCGCTTCCTTCACATGAAGGTAAAAGGTTCTTTGAACTGCAAAACGTCACCGTTTGACATTGATTTCATAAACTCAAGAAAAAATGCGGTGAGCGTGGATCGAACACGCGACCTTCAGATCTTCAGTCTGACGCTCTCCCAACTGAGCTATCCCCGCTTATGTGTTCTGTTGATAGTTTGCTATATATATAGGCAAACGATTCAAAGAAACTCCATCCAAACAATGAAGAGACCATGCTCACTGCAGAACCTCCGCTCAAAAATCTGGTCTGGGAGTAATATTTCAATTCATTTTTGTCATTTCTTTCATCGATACTATTAAGCGAAGAAATCCGTTCTTGGATTAATCAACCGCAGGGGTAACAAACTCTGTAAGTGTTCTGCACTCTAATCTTATGATCTATTTGGTTGCTAAGAAAAAGGAAGAAATTAAAGCATAGAAAACTTATCGCAGCAGGTAGTTTAGAACCGACTCGTGAGTCGTGACATTGAAAATTCGAGTTTTCTAGTTTCCTTTTCTTGCGTTTTCTCAGCTACCATACAGACAGTTAGATCTTTTTATTAAATTCCTGCACAAAGTAGAAACTCCTGTTGCAATGAAAGAGTGCTGCTGATTGATGAGTTACTAATTTGCTTGATTTTGATATTTTTAGTGTGTTTATTTTTTGTTTTCGGTTATACAAACAACTTTGAAATGTGAGTGATGTATTGATTTTGTATAAAACTTCAAAATT